>OZ010585.1:60132464-60154964 GCA_963932145.1 Acanthosepion lycidas | reverse complement strand
TCATCAGGCTGTAATTTTTTTACTTTAAAATCAAAACTCGAAGACGAAATAAATGTGTTGTAGATCGAAAGATTTTTTTTTTTTAAGAATGTGTTATTTATTAACGGTTATATAATATTCGAACGTGCAAGTCGCAAAGCTAACGTTAAAATAATTCAAGTGAGAATTTTTTATATGAATTTTGTAATTTGGTAAATCCACGAATTCTTATGTTGTAAGTGTTTTCCAGTTAACGTGGCATGAACTAAGTACATCGTTCAATTAATAGAGTGATATGTCTTAGGAGTTTTGTTTTGTTTGTTTTTTCTCCGGAATTTCGTACTGCGGATCAATTGTTTTCATAAACGTATTATATTTAAGCATGAGACAGTCTGTCGTCATTGGGTGTTAACCTCAATGTCTACTTTTACACACACTATTCAAGGCTTTATCAGATCCAAAAACGAAAGAAATTTGTGTATGTCTATTTGTGTGTATGCTTAAATAATGAATCTCAGTACTTTTCCCTAAGCTGGCGTTTCTCGTGATTATGAGAAAATGAGTGACTTTTTAAAAAAAAGCCGTTAATATTCATTCTGTATCTTTTCTTTATAATTCTTAGTTCATTCCGAAAGTTGTTATTAGGTTGGTGCAAAAATAATGACGTAATAATGTCGTTTTTTGACGTATTTTTAACGTCAAAAAACGACATTATTACGTCATTATTTTTTGCACCAACCTAATAATATACTTTCCTAGCGTGTATCGAATTAAAGGCAAATCCTCATTTCATTTTCAGAATTTAAAAACATATATTGTTGACACGGAAAACACACAGATAGAGCAAAAAAGATAAATCTTTTACTTTCAAGAATAGCATGAGGATTTGCTATGGATTTGATGAAGCCTTGACTGGCGAAAACGCCTAATCAAATCTATTTTCAATGAAACGTTTTCCATTTATTATATTAGGTTGGTGCAAAAATAATGACGTAATAATGTCGTTTTTTGACGTTAAAAATATGTCAAAAAACGACATACATTGATATCGCAGCTACTATTATACATTGTCAACGATTACAAATACTAAAAGCATTAAGCATAAAATACAAACAACCCAACATCAAAAAAGCGACATCAGCTTTTGGACGGAATATACTAAATATATTTCAATAAAAATAAATAAACGAACTTTCAGGTGGATACGCAAAACGCCATATTTGAAAATGAAGCCGACAACATAACAAAAACCAGAAATCTTTGATAATGGCTATTCGATATATTTCCAGATATGAAAATAATCAGGAACATCCAAATAATAAATTAAAGAAAATAATTAACAAGAAATATTCGTTGGTATAAATGAAAAAATGCGGCCTATGTATATATATATATATATATATATATATATATATATGCACATTTCATTGAATACGGCAGACAAGGTGCTTTTATTTAGTTTTTTTATACAACTTCTCATGCGATCTAATAATTTTTTTTCCTTTTCAGATGATAAATTATATAAAAACTGTCCGAATGTTCTTTTTATCCGAACGCTTTCGGCTATACATTTAGCCATTTTCAAGGATTAAATATTTTAACTGTTAAATAAGAAATAGTTTGTTGTATATATGTTTTATAAAATGTTTTCATTTTTCAAAACACGGTCAACATATTGTGTCCATGCTCATGGTTAATATTATTAAGTGTTGTTTTTTTTGTTTTTATTAATAACGCTTCCATTATTTTTAGCCATTTTTTGCACGTATGTGATGCTATTATATCAGTGTTGTCAACAATTATGTTTCGTATAGTGTCCGGTAGGTCTCCATGAATATTTAAATGAGATCTAATTGAGCTATGATCAGAAAGGTGTAGAGTGAGTCTGCGTGTCAAACATGTTGTAGTGTGGCCTATATAATTATTTACAAATTTTCACTGATCAGAACATTTAATATATATATATATATATATATATATATATATATATATATATATATATATATATATATATATAATTAAATATGCATATACAAGTACTTACGTTTAGGTGTTGACTTAAGTTTTGTTGGTATTCCAGCTCATCGGGCACAAACTATATCTTGTGTTTTTAAAAGTATAAGATATAATTTTTTTTATAAAAAAAGCATAAGATATACTTTGTGCCCGATGAGCTGGTAAATCAGCGAAATTTAAGTCGTGATGTGATTCCAAAGAAAAAAACTGATTTGCATCTTATTCATGGAGTTCAGTTGTCACTTTTCCATAACTTACTTATCTACTACCTGCAATCTTCAAAAAATTAAATGCAACACCAATCGACATATTCGGTTTTCCTGAAACCTGTCCTTTTGTTATCCTTTCTCCTCACTTCTCCTTACTAAAATCTTCTCATTCACTTCTACTCTCAGTAAGCCCTTGCATCCTACTACATTTTCGCCTTGTTTGGAGTCAAATGATTAAAAGGAAAAAAATTAAACCCGTGAACCCATGCATTGTAAAGATTAAAAACAGCAAGGAATTAAAAAGCTGTGCGCATAACCCGCAGCCAGTTGGAATGAAAAGTGACAATATTATCTGGGTAAATTTTTTTTTTTTCATCAATACTTACCTTGTAAATGAATAAACCAAAAACTCTAGGTACGATACCGAGCAGGGTGTAGAGAGTGGTGTGAAATTTAATGCGTGAAAAGTGTATTTTGCCAAGGAAAAAGAACAGATTTAGGTGTTTAAAAAAATAGAGATGCATCCGATGCAAGACAGCCACAGTTGCCCAACACAGTTCACCAACTTCCAGACGTGCACATGCAGCTATTATTTCTGCAATGGCCATTAAAAAGAGTCATCGTTTAAAACTGTTTCTCAACAGTCTTCTGCCAGTTTTGAGTCTACTTTTATTAATATGTTTACTGAAATGAAAAAAATGCTGCCCAAATACAACCTATATATATATATATATATATATATATATATGTTCTGAAGAAAGATCGTGGTCGATCTGAAATACCAAATATAAATAAATACTTTCATAAAAAAAAACATTATTAATTTTTTAATTTGCAACTTTTTAGTTGTTTTATATATATATATATATATATATATATATATATATATATATATATGGCCACTCGTATTCGAGGATACCCGTCTATTAGGGCGGGTAGCCAGTCCCTATTGCAAACGCTCGCTTGTTCAACACCCCCAGAGCCGACCTGTGGTTTATACTGCAACTATGCTGAGCAGACCCCTGGAAAATAACGTGTTATTTAGCGTGATCAACAATCTGATTAAGGCCAGCACACTCAAAACCGACGGCCCTCAATGGTTCCGTCTACTCAATTTCACTCACAAGGCTTGGGTTAACCCGTGGTATGGTTTTCAGGCATTTTCCAAAGATGCTGCACGCTAGGGTAGCCTCCTGCAGACCCCTAACACCAGGAACTCTATTTCCTGATAAATCAAACATGGTGAGATTGGAACCTGGGTCTCATGGTCAGAATGCTAACGTTCTAATCACGCGCCTATATATATATATATATATATATATATATATATATATATATATATATATATATATATATATATATGTGTGTGTGTGTGTGTGTGTGTGTGTGTGTGTAAGCAATCTCTTATAGACTCTCAAAGACGTGATAAATTTGGTAAACTTGAGGCTTTGGCCACAATCAGACAAAAAAACAACAACGAAAGTTGAGGTGTATCATGCGCGTGTTTTAACCATTCTATACAGCTGTGAGACATGGACAACTTATCGCAGGCACATTCAGCGCCTTGACCGCTTTCATCACCGTCGTCTGCGTAATATTCTAAAGATATCCTGGCGGACACATGTGCGGGATACAAGAGTGCTGGAGTTGGCAACATCAGCAAATATCGAGTCCATAGTTATGAAACACCAGCTTAGATGGTCTGGGCACCTTGTCCGCCTTGAACACTCACACGCTATGTATGGTGAATAAACACAGGAAAAACGAACCATGCACGTAGCTCACTACAGTGAGCTACGTGTATGGTTCTTGAATATGTGATTTACCTTAAAGAAAATTATCTACATGCGCAACTTAAGTAGTACCTAAGTAGTAAACAGTGAATGAAGGCTTCCGGTGGATTTTGTATATAAACCAGACTTATTTTTAAACTAAGGCTCAACTTCATATCAAAGAAAATTGAAATAGAAAGATTGTTACACCGCTCTTCCAAGTCATCAGGATGGCCTGATTGCTTTCAAAATAGAAACTCTGGCTTTTATCTGGGTTTGAATAGATGACCTCTGGAGACCGTAAGAAAATACGCAACTATCTCAACTATGAGGTAGGTTTATCTGCTTTTTATTATTTATGTTAAGACCATCGTTATTATCAGAAATAATTTACTTTAACGTTTCTTGATTAGTCTTGGTTTACGGTCACATCACTCTGGAACACCGGGTCCCGTACGATCACCGAGGTTAAGCAACGTGCCTAGATGGGTGACCGCCGGGGAATACCAGGTGTTGTAAGCTTGGATGTGCTGACGTTGTAATGGATCGGAGTTTCAACCCCTGTTAGGTTCGTAATATTCACCTACGCACAAATAGCATTGGGAAAGTTATGGATCCACCTCTTCTCCCCCTGGCTATGGGTTAATTAATAAGACTTGTATCACCAAAACATATATTATCTCCCCAGCAAAAAAAAATCTTGCAACCTAAAAATATTTTCTGGCTTTAAATAACCTGCAAAGGGTTGATAAGCTGTAAAAAAAAAAAAAAAAAAAAAAAAAAAAAGAATCAACCAATCAATGTTTAATCTTCCGGTTGGATCACAGAATATGTTCGTACGTTCTATTTTAGCAAGCAGGACGCACACATGCGCAAAGACGATTTTTCTCAGGTAAAGTCATAATTCTAAAAATCATAAAGTTCGTAGAATCATGTAGATGTATTTGAGAAAGAAAGACAAGAAAATTTTCAAAAGGGTTCTAGAAAGAAAAATGGATGTTTCCTTGCTAAGCAATTCAATTTGCAAAGATTAACTATTGTTGAGCAACACTACCAGTGACAGTTTCTCGGTTTTCCTATTTGGATTTTCTGATGAATCCTAATTCTTAATTTAATGATTGAATAAACAGCTTGCGATTTCAAGGGATATAAAATACTTGTGGAATACTCACTATTGCTTCGTTAAGTATATGAGATTTGCAACAAAATATTGAAATAACAATCTTAAGTATGCATAGAGGTCATTATTTAAAGAAGTAAGAGGGTACAAATGAAAAGATTCCAGATTAACAAGGTTTTCCATTTCGTTGAAGTAGATATTAAGTGCATGAGAACAGTATCACTTCCTCTATCTTTCTTTCTTTCTTTCTTTCTTCTTATGTATGCCTTCTTTTTCTCGCTAAAGTAAAAAACTGTCTCTGATATATCTTTTTCATCCATCTTTGTTTCTAACGAAATTTTTCCGTTTCTTAATACTCTGCTTAGCTTTTAGAATGATTCTTTCAGTATCCCAAGGCGCCTTCCGATTTCAGTGTCGCACTTTCCGTCCTCATTTTTTCCAGATATTTAATTTTTTGTAATTCTCATTACTTTTCCTAACAACCACGCATTCTGTATTCTTTGATGTTTAGTCCTTTCTTCTCGCTTTCATTTACTATATTCTGTAGGAAGTCTTGTAGTTTCCTTTTTGTGCCTGCTATCAAAACTGTGTCACCTGTATATCTTATATTGTTAAGATTATGTCCGCCAATAATTAATCCTGGTAGGAATTCAAATTCTCTCAGAATCGCCTCACTGTACAAGTTGAACAAGTCCGGTGAGAAAACACATCCTTGTCTTACACTTCTTTTTATTTTTGTATATTTACTGAATTAATTTTCTATTCAGAGGTGGTTTGCTGCCAATATAGATTCTGGATTATTCTCTGTTTAAAATAGTATGAAAAGCACAGACAAATGTTAAATCCATTAAAAAGAACTTGGCATGTAAATGATGGAAGTAGTGTCTTATATATATATATGTATATTTTTTCTTCCTCTTTCCATCGCAACCAAAACGGAATGGTCCATTATTTATCTGAGGTAGCGACAGGGCGTAACACACGCACTAACTTACGAACGGAGGAACACGCAAAATTATACTCAAGTCTCTCTATTTTTTTTTATAAAATGTGTTGTTTTCAATTTTGTTTTTTGACGGCTTATCAACCCTTTGTTGGTTATTTACAGCCGAAACATATTTTGGATTGTGAGAATAATTTTTTGATTATATATTTTTTTTTTTCTTGGAGGTGGGCAATGAATTAATAATGATTTTTAGGATGCAAGTGTTACTATTTAATATATAGTCATAGGCCGAGTGGTTAGAACGTTCGCATTCTGACCATGAGACCCGGGTTCGAATCTCACTATGGTTGATTTGTCAGAAAGAAAACTTCCTGATGTTATCGGACTAGAGGTGTCGATCTTCTCAGAGAAATTGGGTAGACAGAAACCGTCTATAGCACGAAGTCACAAGTCATCATAGCCGAGGGCTTGAGCGTGCTGGCTTTGTTCAAATTGTTGATCACTCTAGATTGTACGCTCTTTCCCAGAAACTGTAACTAAGGTCTGCTCAGCATAGTTGTGGTAGAAACCACAGGTGGGCTCTGTGGGTGTTGAAAAAACACAAATGCGACTGAGCAAGCGTCTGCAGTAGGGATTGACTAGCAGCTGTCATAGACAGGTATCCTCGAATAAGAGTGGCTAGCTATACATACATACATAGCAGTGGTGGGGTGGATTCATACCTTCTCCAAGGGTATTTGTGTGTAAGTGGATTTAACGTAACCAACTGGAATTCGAACTAGGCTCTCTCCGATCATCCTTTTCAAATCTTAAGACAATTCATGTCAGGATTCAACACTGTAAACATTGCTGTAAATTTGTGTAATATTCCTAATAAAACTGGATTGACTGTTGTAAATAAGGCGATATTTATTCTGTACAATTCAGAAATGTGGCACAAGGCCGAAATGACTGTTGCAAATAAAGCTCATGGATGTGCTGTGAGGCAAACCATTTAAATAATCTCTCAACTGGACATGTGGCAGGGTAGTCAAGAAAGAAGTGGGGGAAAAATAAAATATAATAATGTTAAATTGTTAAGGGTTTTTTTTTTTTCAATCTTTTTAAATGCCATGATTCCACGAACTTCACGTGAAGCGTGAATGATTTCCATTTGTCGTAATAACAGCTTCAGCTGCCTAATACACGAGCCCCACTTGGCATGTGCATTAAACGTGAACAGTTGGTAATGCTTGAAATGATTCGCGAAATTCGGATATACAGTGTAACCCAGATATAAGAGACCCGGATATAAGAGAGATTTTATCTGGTCCCAAATTAGAGCCATAAACAAAATAGACCAAACCCGGATATAAGAGACTTCGTCTCCAGTCCCGACAACTCTCTTATATCCGGGTTAAGCTGTACAATTATAAATTTTTGATAAGAACTTCATTAAGCTTCTTTTTTTATTATCATTACATTTTACGATCGTTTTTAAACAAGCGGTATGGATCGGAACTAAAACGTGGCGTCTGGGCGGGGGGGATTTGAACTCACATCTCATGCGTAGTATCTAACAGTGACGCCGCCTTTACCGACTTGGTCATATAGCAACATCCTCCTCATCTGAATCCATCATCTAAAAGATATTCAAACGACTTAAGGATTTTATGTCGACTACGACGACGACTACTACTACTAGAAAGAAAACAAACAATATCGCGTGGATAATCGGATGAGGAAGGTATTACTATTTGTCTGTACAAATGATTCGGGATTCGCATGTTCAATTTTTGTCAAAGGTTATTTCATCATTTACAAGGCATATTGCATAGTTTAAAAAAATTGTAATTTAATTAAAAAAAAATAGTGACATTAAGAAAAAAAATTAAAAGTCATAAAATGATAATGGAAATATTTTTAAAAAATTTGAAAAAATTAAGGCTATTATGGATGTACAAATTCCCATTAACATGGTTAATAAAAAAGACGCCATCCACCGAAAAGCGAAACATTGAATAAGGATTTTTTGTTTCCCTTGGACAGGTAATCAAATTTTACTTTACAAAAAAAGAAAAAAAAAACTTTTAAAATAACGGATACCACACAAATAAGTCGCAAAAGAGTGTTGCAATTGGTAGCTTTTTAGCGTTATTACGACAAACGGAGTTCACGAAAGACCGTATTCTGTTATCCATAAAGAAATCATATATTTCTGGTGCAATTATTTAGGTGCGATAGGGGGTGGCGATAGTTACAGGTGTGGTCTACTTGTGTATTTTACTCACATAAATTAACCACGTTGCCAAACGATCACCGGCATCATGCAAGTAATCGGGGTTCATCTCGTCAGGCAGTTTCGCAGTTCCCTACCAGAAAATTAAAATGAAATTCACCATTATTAAAAAGAAAAAAAATTGAGAAAAATGGTAGACAAACTTTGAACTTACGAACGTGATCCAGGTGGCGATTCTTTCACCTGCTTTTTCAATCATTTTGTTAACTTTGCTTACATCCAGATCTTTACCCTAACAACAAAGGAACGAAAGAACAAACCAGAAGCAATTTTAGTCAATCACGAACCCGAAAAACAAATTTCAACTGGCAGTGCTGAATGAATTTTTATATACACAAGTTCCCATTCTCTACACGCGGTTTCGGTCAACCAACTGTTCACCCTTACAAATGAAAAAGTCAAAGTTTACTCAGAAATAGTTCCAAAATAAAATTCAGATCTGCCAAAGTAGAGTTTGCTGTGATCAGAGCTATGGAAGGATTTATTATCCCATTTTATGTTTCTCTTGTGTGATATAACAGCACCGTTGCTCACGAACAGGATGGAACAGAATGGTTGAAAGGAAAAGAATGACAAACATACTTTGTTCTCAGAGAGAGAGAGAGAGAGAGAGAGAGACTTTTATAATACTACTACATGCACAAAACTAATACATATATACACATGTCCCAAGTAACGAACTATCTATCACACATATCTACATAGAAAAGCAAAGTATAAGGAGGAACAAAAGGAAATGTCTTACATATAATTTGAAGATATTCCTGGCCTGGAGAAGCCATTTTTAGGATTCCATATTTAAACGGGTCGAATTCATCTATGCCCCAATGGAAACGGCATCCTGTACTTGTAACTTACTGGCAAAGCAAGATTTATCCCCAGCCTGGGCCAAACGGCCCGTTCTAAAAGAAAGGAACCTTATCGCTTGGTTGCTGTTTACGAACTCAAAAAGGACTGCCGCTTTGTGTCACTGTATAGATTGATGTCACGAAGCGGCCGTTATGTGACCTATCACAACCAAAGGGAGATAAGAGCCTTCTGTACCCCTAAATTTCAAAGAAAAAAAATTAAAAGTTCGCGATTTAATAAAAACCTGACTGTCGTTACTAAATCTTTTCTTTTTGCAACCTCTACAGGTAGCGCCCACTTTCTGGAAAGTCATGTTGTTGATAATTGTGTTTTAGTCCAGTGTACAAGATCAGGGCTTATTTGCCGCAAGATGGATGACCTCATTATGTATGTCATGTTCGTCAAGGGCTTGAATAAAACTTTCCCAAAAAGAGGATGCAGCGTTCTAGTCGAGTAAACGGCACGCTCGTGTTTATCGTAAAAAGCCTTGTACCATTCAGAAATTGAAGGCTCAAATCAAATTTGAGGAGATTGACATCGAATTCTGCAACATGTGAGCCACTCTGTGCATTCATCACGATGGAAGGCACTTTGAATATTGCAAGTAAAACAGCTTGGTGAAGTTTGCTTTAATAATTTCCACCAGAATAAATGATTAGATAAACACATCTTTTAATGGTGTTTTTCTTGTACGTTGCAAACAGATGGCAAACAATCAACAGACAGTCTAGAAGCAAACAAAAAACAAATTGGCGCTATTTTTGACTCGCTAAATATAATCGTTATCTTATTACTTATTGTTGATCCCTTATTGTAACTAATTTATAAATTAAACTTTATTAATTCTATAAAACGGACATATTGAAATTGTACATAACTAATTACAGCAATAAGTATAACGAAAGCAAGAAAAATAAAATAAATTACCGTAAAGCGGTGAATCGGTTTATCACTTTACGGTAATTTATTATGCTTTCTATTTTGCAAATGTCTTTACGGATAGAGGAGAACGCACTTTTATTAGAGAAGATGATACGTGCTATAACAGCGCATTATAGACGATGAGGTCATATCGGCAAACAATTGACTACAAGATACAATCCATGGTAGTTTGATATAAACAGGACCAAATGTTTTAATAGCATTAAACTTAGAAATTTAATGTTACTCAAAACAACACTTTCAGGGTAGCCATTTGCAAGAAAAATATCGGTGATTTGCTTGAGTTCGGTATCCAATTTGCATTCCGAGCATATTATCAGCGCACAGTGGGTAAGAGTTTTGATAAATTTAATCAAGAAGTGGGCACGGTGGAGTAATGGATAGCGGCTCGGATTGAGGAATCGGAGTTCGAATTCCTGTCGAATCCATTACATTCCTTTACGTGCTAATACCCTTGGGAAAGGTATGAATCATCTACCACCATCTATGGGTAAATAGCAGGATGGCAACTGGTCTACCGCAGAAAGAAATGGCAACCTACAGCGGGAAAACATCTGCCTCGTCAGTTATGTATCGAAAGATACATGATCGCATAAGCGTGTATCACGCATGGCAAATAACTGACTAATCAACCTAGATTATGGGGTCAAATGTAAAAGTAGGTTTTCTGTATACGCTAGTAACGAAAAATGTAGAAGTTTTATTGGCTAAAACGTCTAAGAAAGGCAACATATTATTATTTTCTCCTTACATCGTAATTTTTAAGGAGGGGTTCAGATTGTGCAAATGTTTAAAAAAATCTATTCGCCTCTTTATGTGAGATATATATATATATATATATATATATATATATATATATATATATATAGGTAACTACACTCGTCTCGGAAAACCTTCGGTTTCTTGATTTGCTAATGGTCAAATCAATCTCGAAGGAAGAAAAGGTTTTAAAAAAAGAAAGAGCTATGAACATGAATGTCTGTCGAAAATAATCGTACAGAATACAGGTGCAAAGCCCAAAGAAAAAAAAACGATACGAGTAATTAACTAACTTAAAAGTGTTCAATACAAAAGTAGAGCAGTCCTAGTCTATATATATATATATATATATATATATATATATATATATATATATATATATATAAATTTTGATTTACAGCAAAATAGCACATACGTAAATTTTACATTAAAATCATTTGACAAATATAGACTTTCACTTGCAATTAAGTCATATTTACATACATATAGATTTTACTTACAACATAGTCGACATGAGGCTCGTACATTCCACCGATTCCATAGTTTAGAACCTGTGGATCGAAAATCGTATGGTTAATAAAATCTTTTAGAACTGGAAGTCTTCTGAGCAATGATTTTCAAAATAAAATTTCGTAAATCATTTCATTTCTGAGGTTAAATATTTTCATTATTAACCGATTCAATTCTAACACATTTTAATATAAGAGATAAGGAAATGAAACATGGAATAGGTTGCGCAAGAAGTGATTTTACCAGACACCAAGAATTTTTACAAAGCATTAACTTAAATCTCATGTCATGACTCGTCAGATCGAGACTCATATGGATGTCAGGCATTATTTTAAAATCTGCGATTGGCATTGCGAGAAAGAAGAGAGAAAAGAGAAAAATTACTATATTAAGCTTAATATATAGAGAGAAGAAAAAGAGTGTGTTCAGATGGTTAGTTTAGTTCTGCGGTCATAGTATTTATTCTTTGTTTATTAAATTTCATTTTGATTGATTAGTTTAAAAGAACTTCAATCAATGTCTTGAATTCTATAAGAAGAAAACTAAAACCTAGAAAGGAGGTATTTTTTTATGAAGGTGATTGCAATTAGTATTGTATATATTTATCATGCACAGGGCCACGATGGTAGCAATAGCAGATTGAATTACAGAGAAACCTTTGATGTTTGCCAATTGTATTTGATTGCTTATAAAAAGCATTTTCCACCATAAAATTCACACTGTGTCCTATAAAATGGAGGTTGGTGACGGGAGTCAATGTCTCTTCCAATGATTACATTCTAAATAGTTACCATAAATTTGGTACTTCTCGGTCTGTAATGAATTTGTCATACTTGAAGGTTTATACTTGAGTTAAAAAGTTAGACATTGGTCTGGTTTATATTTGAGTCAAAAATGTAGCTGTACGTCCGGTTTATACTTGAGTGACAAAAGTAGATATAGCTCTGGTTTATACTTGATTCAAAAAGATAGACATAGGTCTGGTTTATATTAGGTTGGTGCAAAAATAATGTCGGTTTTTGACGTATTTTTTAACGTCAAAAACTGACATTATTTTTGCACCAACCTAATATTTGAGTCAAAAGGTAGACATATGTCCGGTTTATACTTGATTGAAAAGCCAAACATTGGACGGGTTTATACATGAATTTGCAAGCATCCACTCACAGCGCAAAAGATTCATATAAAGAGCATAATATGAGAAGGAATGATTATAAATTCAATTCTTAACTATTCTGAATTTAGTTATTATAGTCACCTGAAATGGCTCAGCACACGTAGCATAGACTTTGAGCTGTGTATCAAGGCCAGTGATTTTTTCAATTCTCTTCGTCAGTTTACGGATCACGCTGTCAGAATCCCAAAGCCAAGCGCTGAAAGAAAAAAAAAGTTCCAATGCCAACATTCTCTGATAAAATAAAAAAAATAATCAAGAAAACAATCTCGAAAATATGTACGCAAAGTTTTCAACAGAAATCCCAAAGTGTTCACCGTAAGATATTCAAATACTTTAACATAATCATACGTCGACTTACACCCGACCGGCTAATGCCCGATATCTCACAGACACGTCACCATAATTCAAAGGCGTCATTAATAGGACTATAAGGACTAAACGCAGCTGGTCACATTACCAAATTAAATATAAAACTGTCGCACATGAGTGATCATCTGTCGTAGAAGTTTGTAAAGAAAATAAAACAATTTGCTATCGATAATCCTCGATCTATTCGGGTTACTGGAAGTAAAATGGAGACAGAAAGAAAAATTAAACAAGGGACAAGGATACAAACTCATGTTTCTTTGAAGCAGTGGGTGCTCGAAAGGCATGAAATGAAAAATTGCGCCCGAATGCTGACTGTTATTTTTTTTATAGAATAATATCACCCCATGAAAGGCAGTAAAGCCGCTAAGACACAAGGGATTATTGAGTGTGAAAGAATAAGAAAAAAAGAAAAACATTATTAAGGAGTGAGAACGATAGAAGCGTAATCAAGACGGCAGTAAGTAAAGACTGACATTGGATTTAAATTTTTGAAAATCAAAGTTGGCTGGAAAACAAGGAGCTGCAAGAGAGTTCCACAAACGAGATGTGCGAGAAAAGAAACTGTTAGCATAAGACTTACGCTTACATTTAGGCAGTTCGAGTTTGAATTAACGAGACCTTGCCCCCACCATAGTACTGCGCTTAAATTCATAAAATCTAGGTACCATAGCGAAGAGTTTATCCGAACAATTACCATGAAACTATTTATAAAAAGGCACAGGCAAACTATATTACGGCGGTAGTATAGTACCTGAAGACGAGACGCCAGGTTAGGACATTGCTGATTCTTCTTTGGAATTTATCAAGAATTTCTAAATATACAACACCGAACCATATGTGGCAGTAATATTCAAAGCATGGAAGAATGGTAGACTTATAGATATGCCAGATAGATTCAGGAGAGAAAAATCGTCTAGCATAACACATTGAATCAACTTTGTTAGCAGCAGACCTAGCAATGGATTCAATATGAACTTTTCACTCCATGTCAGCCGAGAATGTAAGCCCGAGAAGGCGCAATAAGTCTCGTCTCTGTTATGGAGGTTAGTATCAGTCATGCTGATGGAAGATAGCAATGCGGATTTCAGGTGATTGATAGGGAGAAGCTTCGTTTTAGATATTTTTTTATCGAGTGTGAGAAATGGCTTATTTGATCACACCATCCATGTCCTGGAAATTAATCCGGAGAAAATACCAGAATATAATCACCTTTTAAAAAGAAAAATGAATTCGATTCCCAGTTGAATCTATTTATGTATGTAGTGTGTGTGTATATATATATATATATATATATATATATATATATATATATATATATATATATATACCTGGGTAGGTTTGTCTGGCTCACTAGGTATATCTAGGTCTTCTCTACGGTTGTATTGAGAGCTCTTTTGTTAGTTAGTTGCTTATTCGTATCGGGGTTTTTTCTTTGGGCTTCAAACCTGTATCTGTGCGATTTTTTTTCGACAGACTTTCATGTTTCTAGCTCTTTCTTTTTTTTAAAACCTTTTTTCCCTCGAGATTGATTTGATTATTGGCAAATCAAAAATTTGAGGGTTTTTCGAAACGAGTATAAATACCTATATTTGTATTTATATATATATATATATATATATATATATATATATATATATATATATATATATATATACTAGTGTACCTTTGACATCAAAATTGACAGCAGGAAAGCATGTATTACAAGTAATATGTATTATATTCTAAGTAATTCTCGTTTAATTCAAGTACAATTTTGTAATTTAAAATAGTTCATTTTTTAACGCTAATAATTGAACAGTGTATAATTTATAAACACCTTAGGAAAGATATTCGTATTTTATTCTCATTGTGCGTGCGTGCGTGCGTAGCTTTTGTGACATACCTTAGGTTTTCTTGAGAGTCAAATTTTCTGTGAAATTAGAACATTATAACTAGTGATAGCCGATCCCCTAATCCAAGACACCAAATAACTTTATGTGAAGTTTAATTAAAGCTGAAATCTTTATAATCTGTGAAATTCGTTTGCTTGCTTGTGTGTTTGTCACCGTGCACACGAAACCATATATAGAGAGTGGGGGAAAGAAAGACGTAAATTTATTATCGTGTAGGAAGGGAGAAGAGAATGAAATGATGTGTATACATGAATTGATAGTGAGACCAAAAGAAAAAAAAAGATCTCTTTCCACCTCTCTCTTTTGCCACCTCTCATTCTTTTCATCTCTCTCTTACCACTTCTCTCTCTTTTTCCACCTCTCATTCTTTTCATCTCTCTCTTACCACTTCTCTCTCTTTTTCCACCTCTCATTCTTTTCATCTCTCTCTTACCACTTCTCTCTCTCTTTTCACCTCTCCCGCTTTCCACCCCTCTGTTATTGCGTGTATTCTTATTTATATTTCAGTTTTCTTCAAACGAACAATATTTTAAATATTTAAAAAATATTTTTTGGCATATTTAAAAAAATATTTTCAAGTGAATATGATTTTAAAATATTTTTAGGCATATTAAATCATATTTTAAAGTTAGTCTGATTTTAAAATATTTTAAGTGAATAAAATTTAAAAATGCGAATTGTTTATACAGTAAGTATTTTTATTTCAACTTTCTTCAAACACAATTTTCCTAATGTTGAAATTAGCTTCAATGTTTTTTAAACTGAAACGTCAGTGACACAATGGGTCACAGGTAGTCTAGTATATGTAGATTTTTGTAGTAATAATAAATAAATTAGCAATATATGTATATATTAGTCTTTGTGCGCGTACTCAAACGTTTAGGATCTTTTTCTAAGTTATCAAAATTTATGAAAAAACATAGTATGAAATACAAGGTAAATACAATACGATTTTATAAATACTTGCCTTTGGCTCACACGATGCATCCATTCGCTGTTTAACTGGTTATTGTCTCCAGAAATAACCTTAGATCTGAAAAGCTAGAACAAATAGCAACGGGTAAATGCAAACTAGACTGTATCATGTTGCAGGATTGTCTACGTGTAAACAGTATCAATCTGTTGTATCAGATTAAAAGAATTAGGGATAGTAAATCGTATCCAAAAATAGTGGCTAATGTTTTGTTATCATATGCCTAAAATCATTTGAAACAATTGATTTTTTTAACTTTTTTATCACCGTGTCGACGGGAAAGACTCTACCAGGCTAATCGAAGCCCAATATGGCGCAGACGTACAGGCACGATTAAATTAGTTTCTTTAATTTTCAGCTAGGTACGATTAAATTATTTTTTTAACCTTCTGCTCGATACAATATTTACTTGGTACGGCACACTTTGTTTTCGAATATTTTTCTCCGCGGCACGATTATTTTGTTACAGAAATAATAATATAAAATAAAATTCCTCGTTTATTTTATGTTGAAAAAAAATCCCACCAGCGTGACAATTTCATACGGCACATTTATTTGCAGTAAATTGAAGACGGTGACACTGAATTACTGAGTTGCCAACACAGGTGGGGTTCAAATTCTTCTGATAATTCATGGCAGAAACAAAATGAACAACCGACATAATAACTGCCGACCACGACTATGGCAAATTCGAAAATCGTAGTTAAAGTGAGGCCATGTATGTGTACATGTGTGTAAGTTAAAGAATTGTCTTATTCTTTCGCCATTTACCTCTTGGCATGTTTTGAGCATCAAAGACTGAAACTATAATTAAATACAGTGTTAGCGAAATATAGAATTGTGTATCGTGTCCCTTGAACTGCCTGAAGATTGTGATTCTGCTGCATAACAAACTGGGATCAGTTCACATAAAACTTTAAACCGCAAAAGGCTGCAATATTTGAATATCGTTATATATATATATATATATATATATTTCTTATTTTGGGTCTGTTTATATAAATTTTAACTTTTTACATCAAGTACTTTTCTTATAGCGTCTTTATTTGTTTTATTATAGAATCTCTTTCTCTCTCTCTCTCTATATATATATATATAGATAGATAGATAGATAGATAGATAGCGTAATAAAACAAGATAGCCTGAAGATAGCAATCAAGCATCAAACAGACTGTCGCCACTTGGTGTTTACCTTTACATACGCCCTATTTCTGATATTGACCACTTTTATTCATAAATATAACATACCTTAAAACTATATTTTATCATATATATAAAATGTATATTTGGCAACAACCTTTCTTTTAAACATGTTTCGTTGAAACATGTTTCAGTCATGAGAAGGAAAATTTTAGAAATTTTTATTTAGTTTTTCCATTCCTTGCTGGAAAAACTAAATAAAAAATTAATAAAATTTTCTTTGTTATATTCAATGAAACAATATATGTATTTATGTATATATATATATATATATATATATATATATATATATATATAGAGAGAGAGAGAGAGAGAGAGAGAGAGAGAGAGAGAGATAGATAGATAGAGAGAGAGATAGAGAGAGACAGGGAGAGAGACAGAGAGAGATAGAAACGGTTATAGAAAAACGAGAGAAAAATATATATTTTAAAAAAAGAGAGAAACCGCAAACATTTTTGGTTATAATGTGGATTTGTTTTAGTATATATATATTAGATCCTTTTAAAAATGTATTCCTTTTATTACTTTTATTCCTGAAGAAGGTCACGAGACCGGAAACACGTGTAGCAGGAATATGAGGCATAAAATATAATATATATATTAAAAGAAATCTACATTATAACCAAAGCGTTTGTGGTTTCTCTCTTTTTTAAAAAGATTATACATATATAAAATAGAGATTGAATTTAGATTTTAAAATGGGTCATTTTTTACTTTTAATTTTAATGTGAAATTTTATTATAAAATTTAATACTTATTGGTTAGAATAAATTCTTTTTTTAATATAACCCCAACTTTAAAGCTCTTAATAGCTATTATAACCTTACTTCGTTGTCAAGTTTTTTGAATTTTTCCTATACTTGTGTTTTGATTGGTCATTCTAGCTTTTGTAACAACGTTTTCCCCACGCAAAGGATCGTTAATTAATTTGAAACTTTTAAAACCATTTATTTTACATTTAAAATCATCACTTGATAGGACACCGGAGGTGTTGAAACAAAATGGCTATTTTTGTAGTGATTTTATAACATATGTTATAATTTTTAAATAAATAATTATATCTGCTCTACTCTGTATTGAGCACTTTTTAAGAAGAGTAATTGTTGGTTATTGGAATTTATTCCGTATACACCAATCATATACTTGTGTGTATATATATATATATATATATATATATATATATATATATATATATATATATATATATATATATGTATGTATGTATGTATGTATGTATGTATATCTCATTTTTAATTGTGGTCTACTGTTGTGAGTTAAGATATCTTACCTTCTTTCTTGACTGCTCTTGAATGTGCTTAATTTCCGATGACGTAATGATATCATGATACATTGCAATTCGCGGGTTCAAGCTGAACACTTCCTCTTTTGCTCTTTCGTAAGGAACCGACATTGCACGAAAGAAACATTTTTGTCTGGCGACGGCGGCATCTGACTAGCAAAGAGAGAAGCAGCATTAAATGTCATGGCGCGCATGCATATTTATAGGTGCAAATAGGCTCGCAAACACATTTATGTGTGCATTTGAGTTCCATACTAACTAAAGACAGAGGCACGGTGGAGTAATGGATAGCGGCTCGGATTAAGGAATCAGTCGAATCCATTACATTCACTTACATGCTAATACCCTTGGGAAAGATATGAATCCTTTCTTCTTCCCCCAGCTATGGGTAAATAGCAGGACAGACCGGGTTCTATAGTCTTGGATGGCAACTGGTCTACATCGGAAAGAAATGGCAACCTACTGCGGGGAAAAAATCTGCCTCGTGTATCACTCATGGCATATAACTGACTGCACTACAATTGTAAATGACTTAATAAATATTAGTGCTTACTTCGCCGTTTGTCAAAATCGCGTTTTTTCCACCAGTTCCGTATTTGGAACCAGATAAAGCCTAAGATTATGAATTCTGATTTTCTTTTAGACAGTACTACCCGAATGACTGACGCAAGATAATCTTCCAAATACTCCCAGAATCTCCTTATTTGACCTTGTTTAATACGGTATATATCATTAAGAACTAGATGCTAATTGCTACTTTTAAAAAAAAACTTGGATTCTATCAGATTTTTGTGTCTGCTTTCAGTGAACCCAAGTGATGATAAACAAGAAAACATTGGAATATTTTGCGAGATCATTTTGGTAACAACTACCCTAGTTTGAGGTGAAATACAGATATTTATTTAATAAACTTAGCACAGCGCTAAACTGTGTGTACATGAGAGTAACAGGAAATGTAATATTGTTATGCACCAATCTTCATAATGAAGGATATCTGAAGGGTGTCAATCTATAGAAGTCGAAATGAATAAAAAAGGTGTCACGTATCTGGAAGTAGAATAAAACCTAGAAACTGCCAGTGTCTTTCCATACATGAAACCCAACACAAAATTGAAATACATGAGAATGTTAAATCCACATTGCTAATATAATAAAGCACAATCCCTAACAGAATAGAGTCTAGGCTATCCAGAAACTCTTCAAGTAAAATAATTTTTGAAGATAAAAGGGAAGAATATGAGATGTTAATAGAAGAGAGACATAAAACAAAATTGGAATTTAAACCTCAAATAAAAGTACAAATGAAAAACAATTCAAGGAAAAGAAATAACATCATTTGGTTTAACCCACCTTTAAACTTAGATGTAAAATAGGGAAGATATTTTTTCAAATTACTAAACACTGCCACCCCCCCAAAAAAATTCAGAATTACATAAGATATTTAATAAAAACCATAGTTAAATTAAGCTACAGCTGTACTAGTAATTTAGAAACAATAATAAAAAGACAAAATACGAGATATTTAAAAGATGACGCACAGCAAAATATAGTTAACACTAGTGAATTATGCAATTGTAGAAATAAAAGTAAATGTCCATTCAATGAAGTTTGCGAAACCGAAACAGTAATTTATAAAGCAGAAGTAATAGATACAGATGGCCAAAACAAAACCAATATAGGATGTACTGAAGGCAGTTTCAAAGGAAGATAGTACAATCACAGCATTGGGAAATCAATTTATACAAATCACCTAACGATACCGAAAGGTTAAAACCGAGGTAGCGGAATCGACTGATCTCTTTTTTTTTTTTTTAATTTCAAAGCTCTACATGTTATTTTTTATTTTTATTTATCACACGGTGTATTGTGCACTTTTTATTACTACTGTTTCCTGATCTCATCCAACTCTGGCCTTTAACCGTTTCACTATATATATATATATATATATATATATATATATATATATATATATATATATATATATATATATGTGTGTGTGTGTGTGTGTGTACATGCTGTTGCAAAAGTCACCAAGGGGTCTGAAAGTTTTAATGTTTTTGTTTTAAGGTTTCTTTCCCGGTATTTTATAAAGGAAGCTTTGGAAATTAATCGCGTAAAACTATGCGACTGAAAAATGAACAAAATTCATAAAAACTTTCTACCAAAACCAAAAAGATTTTCCAAGTTTTGAGAGTAAAGGTTCAGTAAGTGACCTTCCACGAACTGGTATAGCATGTTCGGTTAGGAGTATTTGAGCAAGTAAGAGAGAATATCGAAGAAGATCCACGTGCATACATTCGAAGGAGGTCTCTCTGTAGATTTGGAGCACTCGGACGACACTCTAACGAATTTTTAAAAGCGTTAACCTGTTTCTGGACAGAAAGATGAGGTAACAGATCATACGACAAGAGCCACAATCGATCTTCTCAGACAAATTTGGGAGAAAAGAATAATAAACTGGCCACTACGTTTCCCGGATCTGATAAGCCCAGAGTTCTTCCTATGCGGCTATCCCAAAGAAAAAGTTTTTTGTCAATAAGCCCCAGACTCTCCAACAGCTGAAGAATAACATTCAGCCATAAATCATAGCACTAGAGCCTGCAACACTGAGGGATGTGGTGGAAAATGCCTCAGAAATGATACGTTTGTACGAAGATGAATATAGACGCTACTTAAAAGATGTAATCTTTCTCAACTAGTGTAAAATTATTTCTCATATCTACTCTCTCTCTCTCTCTCTCTATATATATATATAGAGAGAGAGAGAGAAAGAGATGTGTGTGCGTGTGTGTCTGTGTGTGAATTTTAATATGTTACCTTAGGCATGCACAGAAACTCAAATACCCTTGGGGAAGGTATGAATTTACCCCCTCTCCTCCCCAATTATGACTTAAGTAGTAGGACTTGCATCAGTAAAACATTATTATTTCCAAAAAATATTCTTACAATCTAAAAATGTTTTCTGGCTTTAAATAACCTACAAAAGGTTGATAAACCGTAAACATAACGGGAATAAATTCTAAGCTATGCTGAAACGTTGTTAGTGCGATCAAAAACAATAAAATAAATTAAAAAAAACGAAAAAAAAATATGTTTGTTCATTTGATGAGATTTGTTTAATTAATGAATACATCTATAGGCACCTGACCGTGGGGTACTTCGACGTGGTGTAATCGTTAACAAGCTTGTCTTGCTATAGATTAATTACGACACACACTTTCGGCCTTGTTCTATATCTAAACTACGCTTAGATAACGACTATATTAAAATCTCTATTTATTAACACATTTCTAATATTGACATAAATCTTTGTGATACTTGTTAATACCTTTTTGATATTTTCGTTATACTTACCAAAAGTTTATCTCCACGGCATAAGGCTTCATATTTTATTTTATCTTCAGTTTTATTTTCTTTTTCGAGTTTCTTCTCTCTTGAAGCGACAGGAATGTCTTTCACTTTCATCTCGTAATAGCTCTTATCTCTTAGACAGCCTTTGTTGTCCGGTTCTTAGAAAAGAAAAATCAAGAGAAAATAACAAAAAAAAAAAAAATCAGGAATGAACTCAATACTTCGGTAATGAATCAACAAATGCACATTCTCGAGCGTGATACTTAGCTGACTCTTTTCGTAGACGAATACGCTAGTGTGAACAAGATACTTTCTTGGACTTTACTATTGCTATCTATTATGACGTACCAAGTGGCCAGTCACAGTACCATATATAACACATGGGACTAAACTGTTGACCACTTCACCAGCCTGTTGAAGGCAAGTTGAAAGGTTTCGCAAGCTGGCGGTTACATCTAGTGTCTAGTCGTATCGTCTAATCGACGTTCAAAATTTTCGTTATGTTTGTACGAAAGCAGTTAAATATTTTCGGGTCTGTGGTCCTTCCCCATTGAGAACAACAATCAAGTCCAGATGGTGAGCAGCTTATTCTTGACCAGTGGGAAAAAAAAAAAACCAAGTCAAGAATGTGAACGGCTGGTTCTTCCAGTTAGGACAACAATCAGGTCCAGATATTGGACGACCGGGTTTTCGCCAATGCGATTAACAACCAAGTCAATAATATGAACGGCTGGTCCTTTTCCGGTGACAAAAACAACCAAGTACTTTTTCAGGTTTGGACATGACCTAAATGATGAGGATAAGGCAGTTCATGTTCAATAAAGCCCGGTAATACCGTGTAATTCGATCCAAGTGATT
>OZ010585.1:60059964-60127464 GCA_963932145.1 Acanthosepion lycidas | reverse complement strand
GTAGCAGATACAGCCCGAGATCTGAGCTACAGATAGAGGATGCCAAAATCAAGCAGTTACAGAAATGTCAGAAACTAAGAAGTGTTATTTTTACAGAAAAAATACTGAGAATTCCATGGACGGAGAGACTAAGCAATAAGAAAGTCTGAAAGAAAATGGTAACACTTCTTGGACATGTAATGAGGAAGGAGAGCTTGGAAAACAACACTCACATAGCATAATGAGGTCAAGAGATATAGGGGAAGGCAGCGAGCCTCTTACCTGACGAGCTTGTGGATGGCGGAACTGGTTGTTAGGGGGAAATCTGCTAAGAGATATACTAGATAGGAAGATGTGGAGAGTCATTATCGCCTATGTCCATAAGGGACGCGGTACATAAAAGAAGTCGAAATGTTATAACAGATGATAGAAATCTAAAGGTGCATATGAATACCGAAAGATGCCTTCCAGAAATAAAGCAAAGTATTAAGAGATGAAAAAACATCGTTAGAAACAAAAGAAAAGAGTGCGAAACTGCTATGTCATATTTAATTTCCTATATGACAGTGAATGATGGAAAACTTCCTTACAGATGAAGAAGTAAGACCAAGCGACAAGTAGGAAATTCAATCCACCAATGCTGAAAATACAAAAGATTGAATATGTTTGCAATTATTTTCTTGCTGGCTGTTCTCCAACTTATTGTTACTTTTTATATGAAGTATTTTCTCTATTATAATTTTCATTAGCCGTATTAATTATTATTATTATTATTTTAGATGAATCAGTTTTCATTATTGATTGGTACCCAGTGACGGACTGGGTGTAAAAATATTGGTTGCCAGTGGATAAAGAGGCCCACCCACAAATTCAATGCTATCATTTAATTTTCATAACGAATAAATAAAATTTTCAAAAAATACTTATGGAAAAAAAAAATGTACAATTAAAATTTTTGTGGAAAAAATGCATATTTCTTACGAATTACAGTGTATATGTACTGCGGATATTACGAGCAGAGTTCGAATTCTAGTCAAACCCATTTCATTCACTTACGTGATAATACCATTGGGAAAGGTATGAATCCTCTTCTCCCCCCACCCCAACTATGGGTAAATGGTAGGACAGGCCGGGTTCTATAGCCTTGGATGGCAACTGGTCTACTGCAGAAAGAAATGGCAACCTACTGCGGAGAAAAATCTGCCTCGTCAGTCATGTATCGAAAGATACATGATCGATTAAGCGTGTATCACGCATGGCACATGAATGACTGACTGAGACACCAAATGTAAATACAAAATGTTATAATAGATCCTTTTTTTAAATCTTATCGTTTGTGTTCACTAGATGATTGTTTGAATCTACCAATAATTGCTTCTAGATCCAATTCATCTAATACAATGGATAGCATGTATGGTTCCAAATTCAAAATGTTATAATAGATTCTTTTTTAAATCTTAAGTAATTGGTTGATATCTTTAAATAGTTTACTGCATAGTTTACGCATTAACAGCTAGTTCAAAAGCACAATAGATCATTGCATGCAGTCGACTTTATTAAGAGCAATCGTTTGTGTTCACTTGATGATTGTTTGAATCTACCAATAATTGCTTCTAGATCCAATTCATCTAATAATTCATTTTCAATGGATAGCATGTAGGAATCCTCAGACATTTCTTAACCTTCTTGTGATTTTTAGCTTTGAAAATATCCTCTCACATTGGACATGAGTAACTGATAGTGTGTAGATGAAATACGGCCCTTTAACCACATAAAAATGACGTTAAAGGGCCGTACTTTTCCTGTTATCCGGAGGTTAAGTTAGACCTTGTGATACAGATGTCCCTTATAATTTCATTCAAATTGCGTCTGTACGTATTTTTGTGCGTGTACATGTATATTTTAATTCAATGACAGAACTAAAATATTTCTATACTAAAAAATAAAAATTATTCTATTCATTACCGAATAATTTCCGAAAAATTCAATAAAATCTGATAATTATTCGATTTTTAGGGTTTAAAAAATTAACAGGTTCTTCCCAAATTCATATGTTGTGGTCATTAATTCTTCTAAGATTAACCTAAATTTAATTTATCGTCATAAGAAACTAGACATTTACTTTTTGGCTATCTCTATGCTGTCAGCTTCTAGGCGCCAATAAATAGGCACGAATAGACTGATATTTGATATATGACAATGGTAATATTAGCCGTTTCCCTATAAGGAAACATTTGGCATTCATTGACCTAGCCACCAATTTGAAATTTATAAAATATTTCTCTTGAAACAATTTTCATGAAAATAGGTTTCCCGGGTGCAGTAGCTGTTATCGTTCTTTCTAGCATTGATGGGGGTTTCTTTACTAACGTTTTATGTAAAGTAGTGTAAAATATGATTATGTCATTATTTTCTCTTCGTGTTACACGTGCTATCCATTTTAGTTGTTGCTACTGTTGGTAGTCCTCAAGTGATGTGGTTTCTGTTATTTGGTACAGTTATGATAGGCATGAATAGTTTGATATCAATAGAAACCGAGTTAAATAATTATCGATAAGATACTAAAGTTCTCTCACAGTAGGTAAGATAAATAAAATCTAATTAGTTCTTATGGAGTTTTCTTATTTCACAGACTTACTACACGTGTAAGTAAAACAACTGTTTCATGGACAGGAGCTGTTAAAATTTCCCTTTCTTTCTTTTTCTTGTCTTCAAATTTATGATTTTATTGTTCAGCCCGGCGTAGAGGTTATCCAGACTGAGTAGTCGGGGAACGTATTATTCCAATATCTTATTTCAAACTCATGCAAAATTTACATGTAGGTGTATATGCGTGTGTGTACATTAAATGAAACAAGCGAATGTAAGTCTCACGCACAACACAAACACGTATGCGTATGCCATGTCACCCGCAGGCAGTTCTTGGCGGACAGAGAGCCAGACCTACTTTTACTGGAGACGCGATTTACAACGAGGACTGGAGCGAGGAGGAAAAACGAAGGCTTGCCGCCGAGGAGGAACGTGCTCAGCGGAAATAAAACAACAGGGCGACATCGGGTGAGAGCGTCTTTGCTTGCATTCGTGGCACTTGAGACTGTCACTCCCGTGTGGGCCTTTACAGCCATAACAGATTCTGCACCGCCATCAGCAGCTGGGGCATAACTCTTTGAGCGCAGACCCAAAGTCTTTCGAGTCCGACGGATCCAGGATACTATTGTATTACTAATTCTAAACCATCGTTTTGGGGTTTTTTTTTATTATCGCAGTTACTTTGGTCATCCAGTAATCTCACTAAGCAACTCTAAGTTTTACCAAGTTGACTGAACCAACCTCGCAACCATATTAATGCATTAACTATTTACTAAACAGTTACACCATCCAATTAAGAATTTCTTAAAATCAATGACTTACCGGAAGATAGCCAACGCGGCTCCTTTAATGTCTTTCTCTGTCGGCCATAATGATTCTTGAATCTTCTTGAACTTCGTCACAAAAACTCATGGTTGAGAAACAAAAAACCAAAAAGTGTAAGAAAAAAAAAAACAGAAAATAAAATAAATTTTAATAAAATAGTCTCATAATTTGTCATTATTAATATTAATATTAAAGTAGGTACCTCCACAAGATCGCTAAAAAAGAGAATAGCATGATGAAAAAGATGCCAAAATTGACGAAAACAAAATTTTATCGTCTAAATGTTTATGTTATTATTAAGAGGAAAGATCAAAGTATTTGGGGGTATTTTTTTACATTTTTTAATCGTTCCTAGCACGTCCGAAATTTTCGTTGAAAATCTTGTCTTTTTTGAGTCAGCAGAATTGACAGATTTCAACCATTTTTTTTCATTTTATAAAAAAAAAAATGAAAATCTCCTTTTGAAATTCTTTTAAATATCAATTATCATTTTTTCAAAACTTATTTTAAGAAAACCAGAAATTATAATGTTTATTTAAAATATTTTGAACCAAGCTTAACTTATCTTCTGCGCCGAAAAGATGTAATTTGAAAATAAAACAAAGCAGGTCATAAACTTTCGCGTCACTTGACAGGTGATGAATGACATATTGACGGATTCCGTAAGGATAATTTGTTCTACGGAAGGAGAAAAGTGAAATAATTTACATTTAAGTGAACAAATTATTTACCTCGTTATTTTTAAGGAAAACTTTCAGCGCTCTAATTTTTTTGTACTTAGCTTTCACCTTTACGTTTACGATGCTTTATGGAAAATATATTATAAAGAAATAAAAATAAGACTGTTAAGAGTGAGATTAAATTTCATAAGAAAGGTATCTAATTAATTTATAGGTACCTTTCTTATGAAATTTTATCAGAAGTGTACATAAAATACTATAATTTTATGTACATTTATTACATTTTACTGTGTTATTTGTATTTCCATTCATTTTATTATTAATTTTGATATTTCATTTATGGAAAAAATGTCATGAATGAGATTAATATAAAAATAAGATCATATAAATTTTATAAGATGATACTGATACTTGTAGGTACCCTTCTCAGTTGAAATTGAAAAAATCAAATTAACTTCTCCACATGTGTTTCGCAAAAGTAAAGGCCTTAACAGCGGAGAACAATGCTTAACTCAAATAAAGCAACTTAATTGTATTCTGGTTGGTCTTCCGTACTTTATAATTACAGCCCAATTATAAACACAAAATTACATTTTTTAATTACTGCGGATCTTCTGATTAGTCAAAATGATACAATTTACAACGCGCTAAAAAAAGATCTATCTCATAAGGACACTTAGGAAACCCGATGCGGCTTTTAACTAATTTTATAATATTTTAAGAGCTCAAATGTAAGAATCTATTATAATTTAAAAATAACAATTGTATTAAAAATTCATTTTTGATCGAAATTTTTTTTTGCTTTCAGAAAATAATGTTCATATTCATAAAAACAACTAAAAGCAAATAAAAGCATTTGAAATTAAATAATATATTTCTTTTATTGAGTTTTTATGTTACAATTCAGAGCAGGATTCTCAGGTAGTGGGGGGTGTCCAATTAAAAGCAAAAAAAAAACATGATTTGCATTCCTCAAAGCCTTGTCCTTTTAACTATTGTAATCACTAAATCCGATGCGATAAAATTTCAGAAAATTAGCTATGCGGGAGGGGGGGGGTAAGATTGCAAGATTTTTTATTGCAAGATTTTCCAAATTAATGTCATACAAAAAAAAAAAACGTGCTAAAAATTGTATATGTTATTTTACTAGTTCCAGTGATACAAAGAGAAACAAGTTTTTTTTAATCAAAATTTTGAAGGAAAAATTTTTAAAAATAATTAAAATAAACTTTGATCTCTTAATAATAACAAGCATTTAGACGATAAAATTTTGTTTTCGTCAAGTTTGGCGTCTTTTTCATCATGCTATGGTCTTTTTTTAGCGATCTCATGGAGGTACCTATTTAAAAGCGATGACACTTGAAATCTCGCAATCGTCCCTTGGGCGAGATCGCAAACTTCCTGTTCAGATCCTGCAGCCACGGTTCAAATACGGGACGCGATTCCTTTTCCTTGCTATATTTCTCAAGCTGTATACACATAACCGGACGTTGGGCACCTCGAGGTGGTGTAATGGTTAGCAAGCTTGTCTCGCTAGAACTATTACGACTGAGTAGTGAGTTCGATCCTCACTGGGTACCCCTTACTTTTGGCCTTGTGCCACATCTGAGCTACGCTTGGAAAATCACTACACATAACCGGACGTATAACGCAACACAAAATTTCGAGGAAAGCAAGTGATTGCTGAGGCAAATAAAACCCAAGTTGAAAGACAGGTTATAAGTTTTCCTCTATAATAAAAAAAAACTTATGTGAAGAAACAAACGTTGACTGAGAAATGAGAAATATTCAAATGCATATTGGGTCCTGAATTAAAAAAAAAATTAAATAAAGGAAATAATTTCTACAATATTTGTAGGTGTCTATCCATCTATCTATCAATATATATATATATATATATATATATATATATATATATATATATATATATATAGGGTGATTAAAAAGTAACGCTCCATTTTAAAATCATTATAATTTATTTATTAACTATAATTTTTACAATAAATGGATACGAGATTAAAGTGTTTAGCATGAGGTTTTATTTAAAATTCAATATGGTCACCAGATTTCGTTACCAACTTCTCGAGCAGACCAGGAATCGCGTTCGAGTCTCGCCAGATGTTTTTTTCTTTTGGTTCCGACCGACCTTGTTTATTAGCGGTCGTATAATGGCGGTTAAAAAAATTGTTGGAAATCCACTTAATTTAGAATTAAACAAATGAAAATCAAAGAACAGATCGTATGGAAAGGTGAAAAACATGGAAATAGAGGGTGAAGAATCAAAGTAGCGAAACTACAACCACAAGTAGTGTTTGAAAAATAAAACTATTTGGATTGTCAGAAAGTACAGTCATAACAGTACACGTCAACATGGCGTCGAGAGGATTCACTGGAAACTACTGAACGGTCCAGATCACCTTTATAAAATGGCAATGGGCTAGCCCGATATTATAAACCTGCTAATGGGATAGCCTCTAAAGTTCGGATCCCTGAATATAAGTCGAATAACCACAAGGGCAGGGAAACGAGTTCAAAATCCTCACGTGACCTTGTAGAGATTTATTTTCCACCTTACAGCTCCTTTCTTACGGACGAAACGTCGCAAGCTTATCGCTACTTGCATAGCAAATGATCAGACGAGCTTCATTCTTTAGTGCCGCCAAT
Source organism: Acanthosepion lycidas (assembly GCA_963932145.1). Lineage (NCBI taxonomy): Eukaryota > Metazoa > Mollusca > Cephalopoda > Sepiida > Sepiidae > Acanthosepion > Acanthosepion lycidas. The sequence goes on along the minus strand of OZ010585.1, from coordinate 60,120,727 downwards.
CCAGACATTTACAGCCAAAACCTGCCTTGCTATGTCCACAGGGTTGAATCAGCCTCATTCCCTTCATAATCAATTTGTAAGAAGGATGTTCCATTCAGAAAGTTTTTTCCCACGAGTCACTACTTTGTGAAACAGATTCCCGCATGAATACTCCCCTCGAACAGTGCATTCTTAACTTTTTCAAGTCAAGAGGCAATCGTTATCGACCTTCCTTATTCCCATAATTTTCACTTCCTACCCACTCCTTATGCTCATATGATACACCTCATTCTATAACGCTCTACCTTGAGTGACTCTTCGGCTTTTATTAGAAGAAATTTCTTAGAAAAAATGGTAACGAATTAATCTTTTCAAATTTTCTTCTGTGATTCGTTAAACTATGTTTTTTTTTACCAAGAAAATTACGCTCACATCATGTTGAAACACAGGTTCGCTTATATTCACCAAAGTTAAGCAAAGTCGTGACTGGTCAATACTTAGATGGGAGACCGCTTGGGAATACCAGACACTGCAGCGGGTGTAATTGATAATGGCTCAGAATTGTTAATCGGAGAGCCAAGTTCCAATTCCCGCTGGGTACGTTATATTCCCTAACGCGCAAATACCCTTGGGAAAGGTGTGAATCCACCTCTTATCCCTCCAGCTATGAGTTAATTAGTAAGACTTGTGTCCCTATACCATTATTATCTCAAAAAAAAAAAAAAAAAGTTACAATCTTAAAATATTTTCCGGCTTTAAATAACCTGCAAAAGGTTGATAAACCATAAAAACGAATCAATAAATCAAAACAATTGGGTCTTGTATTCTTATACTTACCTTCTGTATTATTATCAGACTCACAGTCTGGGCAGTTTACTTCTTCCATCAGTTCTTCCCAAGAGTTATGAATCCGTTTGATCATTCGGTAGGCGTTTACAGGATGCTCTGGGTAAGTTGTGTTGTTCGTAAGAAACTGGTTGTAATCTCGTGTTTTATTTAAGAACCTATAATAGAAAATGTTTTCCTTTTATCATATTCTTTTGTACTCCAACATCTGCAGCCAATAGCCTTTATTTTATTCGAACTATTGTACTCGTCAAAATAGAAAATGTTGGAAAGAGGTACGAACCCACCGTGATAATTAAAAAAATTACAAAATCCGGTGCTTAATTATCAATCCTGCCTCCATCACCACCACAATAAATATTCAGTCAGGGAAGAAAATTTGGAAAAACTAAGCTGAAGAGTAGTGGAGTAGAGGTAAAGACAGTGGACTGTCATCTGCTTCAAAAAAGTCGATGCTAAAATACAATCACATTCACCCTACTACCAGAATTCACACACACACATATTTAGTTACAATACCCAATTTCAGAAATATATATATATATATATATATATATATATATATATATATATAATGAAATGGGCTAAGTCGGAGGGCGCATATTTTCTATGACATTTCTCGGACATTCAGGCCGGTAAATATAGTTAATACAGCTTATTATAAACAGAGCATTTACTTAAATATTTTTATCTATAAAAAGAAAGTATAAAACAGAATATATATATATATATATATATATATATATATATATAAAGAAATATAGTCTTAAGGTGTGCTATATTTATGGAATAAAGTGCTCAATATCAGAGATAGAGCGTGTGGAAATATAAAAGTGAAGATAGAAGTCAACACTTAGAGGCGACAGTCTGTTTCATGCATATGTGGCCTGACGATTGCATATAGCATGAAACAGACTGTCGCCTCTAAGTGTTGACTTCTATGTTCACTTTTATATTTATATATATTTCTGAAATGAGGTATTGTAATTGTTTACCTTGTTTGGACTGGTTATATTCATCTATATTGTCATATTTCGGTCGTTGTACGCTCCGGCCTTCATCGGGTGATATACTTTAGAATTTTGAACCCAATCCTTTATTTAGTCCACTGGGGTAGATTGTTCTCGTTCCACGTGTCATGCCTTTTCTGGATATATCAGTTTCAGTTATTTCCCTTTAGTAACTCAACTTTCCAAGTTTTTCTTCACCTGTGGCAAGGTATTGAACTCATAACTCTTTGGATCAAGTCACTGGATTACTTCAACCAACGCTTTTATCCACTGGGCCATGTGTGCTTGCCCCCAGTGGATAAAAGCGTTCGATTCGAAATTCCAACGTATATCACCTGAAGAAGGCAGGGGCGTACAACGGCCGAAACGTCGCAAATAAGTTGAAGTTAACAGTCCGGACAATGTAAATAGTATATATATATATATATATATATATATATATATAGTCTTCCACAGACTGTTTCGTTGTATCACAGCTCATCAGTGTGGCTAGACATCCGATTGCTTCAAGCCAGGATCGAAACCCGACCGATTTGCCATCAGAGACTCTACCCACAAATGTTTGTGTGTGTAATCATTAGAGTAAATAAATATTTTAACCAAATTGTTTAATAAACCCTAGCAGTGATGTTACCAGTTATTTGATCAGTAATTAATAAAAGAAAAGCAGAGCTGAGCTCATGGGTTCGATGTAAAATAAATTTTAAGCTGAGAAACAAAGGCAAAGTAAAATGGTGAGACTACAGTCAAAAATTACTATATTACTTACAGACCCACAGATGATGCCGCTTGAAAGAACAACAACTATTCAAATGGTAATTTTTTCGTGTAACGCGTTTCGTTCCCTGAATTTGTTTGCGTTGGTACGACACATGCCTTTTTTTTTTCCTTTTCTTTTTTATATGTTTTTGGTGCATAATCTCTAGTCGATTTCATTTAGATTATTATTTTTTTTTATCACTGTTGTTCGATATCTCACACTGTACATATATATATATATATATATATATATATGAACAATGTTAGGAAAATCAATAACAAAGTGTAAATACATTTTTCGTGTGACGCGTTTCATCTTTTAGGAGTTCATCGGACGAAAGTGATGTTTACGTTGAGTTAACTACACACGTGCACAAATGGGAGGGAATGCTGAAATTTTAATCTTAGTATTTTTTTTAAATATGTGTTTTGGTATATAAACATATATAAATGCTTTTTTTAATCAAAAGACAAAGCAATATTGCGTTAATACTCGCTAGATCATCTACAGTATATTTGCATCCAGATTCTTACAACGTTTGCCCTTTCTTGGTAGATTTTCTATTATCACAATACACTTAATAACAAAGTTAGAAAAGAAGAAACTAAATGAAATTGGCTATATATATATATATATATATATATATATATATATATATATATATATATATATAAGTGACGAATTTCCTCCTTTTCTGTTGATCTCGTCTTCTTCTGGTCGGAATTAAAGACAAAACTCTAAGGAAAATGCGTTGAAATTTTTGAGGATAAAAGTGGCAATAAATTAAATTTAATTAAATTACCTTATCAAATGTTACGATCAGAAACCAGAAAGATTTTTTCTGATATATATATATATATATATATATATATATATATATATATATATATATATATAACCGTTGGTGTCTGTTGGATATCCTCGAGAAAACCTTGATAAACATTGTACTACGATAAGCGCCCATACAGATGTTTATTAGTAAGCTTATCTTAGTTTGGTACAAGGCCATCGTTGTGAAGTTACCAATGAATGGCCCCCGCAAGACAGCTTTACTAACCACTGTACTACAGAAGATTCCCGTGTTGGTAGAATAAAGATGTATAAAGTTCAAGATTAATTTCTTTTCTCTTCTCAAACTGAGGTAGTATCATCATATTCCTGTAAATGATAAATCGGTTACTTAACAGTAACACCCTTTTTTTAAAAAATTATAAAATAAGCAAGCGTTTCAAAGCGCTCTACTTACGTTTTTATATTGTCTTGTACTGGTTTTTCGGCTTTGTCCCTCGCTTCGATATAGGTTTGCAAAGACGTTAATAAACTATTCTCAACTTCGGTCAGTTCTTTGATTTTGTAAATTGCACTGAACACGTCAGCATGAATTAGACGATGATAAGACACAATAAATAAAAATACATACAAAACGCAGGGTTTCATTTTTTCTAGTTTTTTTTTTACGGATTTTTCGTATGATTTTTTACGTCTTTTATGTGTATCAAAATTTCATCCCACTTTTCCCAGAAAGTATGTCTTTTTCCTTTTCTTTTTTATTCTTTCTTTTACTTTTTTACTTTTTTCCTTGGCCAATTTGTGTCTTTTCAAAGATTTCTCGCGTTCCACGTATCCAAAAGAAAAAGAAAAAAGGAGAAAAAAAAAAGAAAGAAAAATCGTCAGTGTCGAACAAATAGCGTCTGAATCATGACGTCTGATATTTTCAGTTAATTTTCTCTTCTGAAATCGCCGAGACCGACACCACCAGCAATCTCTTTAAATTTCCCTCCTTCTTTTTCTTATTTTCTCCCACCTCTCTTATTCTTTCCTCTCTTTCTTTTCCACTTTCTCTTCCAACGTTCTTCTATTCTCTTTGCTGCACTCTCCACCTGTTACTGCAGATATGATTGAATATGAATACGTTTGGTTTAACTTTCATTTTCCGTTCGATTTTCATTGATATATTTTTAAGTATTTTCCTTTCTCGCTTGTTTTATTCGCCCTTTCTATTTTCAGGTACGAATTGGGCTTTCCGTTGTCTATTCAAGCGTACTATCCTTTTTTAACCCCACTTCCAATTCTTTTTACATACACATATACATGTTTGAATATATACGCCATCCTCTATTTGAAATCTTTACCCCTTTCTCTCTTTTTCTATATTTAGATGAATACACACACACAACTACAAGCAGTACTATGAATATATGTTTGTGCGTATGCAGGCATGCGCATTTCAACTTCTCTTTATCTGCGTACGCCGAAACCCCTTCCTCCCTCTCTTTCTCTTTCTCTCTTTCTCTCTCTCTGAGGTTCTTTCATTCTTTTTTCTTTCTTTCTTTTTCTTTCTTTCTTTCTTTCTTTCTTTCTTTCTTTCTTTCTTTCTTTCTTACTTTTTCTTTCTTTCTTTCTTTTTCTTTCTTTTTCTTTCTTTCTTTCTTTATTTTTTTCTTTCTTTATTTTTTCTTTCTTTTTTTCTTTATTTTTTCTTTCTTTTTTCTTTCTTTATTTTTTCTTTTTTCTTTCTTTTCTTTTTTCTTTCTTTCTTTTTTTTTCTTTCTTTCTCAATTTAATAAGAAATCACTGTTGCCCGACTAACACTTGGCGACAGCTCTTATCCATTGGATTCGTACTTACCTGTCTGACCAGAGGAATAACCACCTGTCACCAAATGCCACACGACACCAGTTCAGTCCGATGCAACGTGGGCAGTAATTCCCCTCCCACTAAAAATGATTGGATTCCGCTTTCCAGCTTTACCTACATATGCCGAAGAGTTTCGCAACTATTCAATTTACAATGAACGATTGGAATAAAAAAATTAGAAAAAACTCTCTTTTTATTAGTATTCTTTTAGCTGGTGTTCTCAAAGGAGACATGGAATTGCATCAACATATCTTTCATAACTTTATTATTGTTTTTTTTATTTTTTATTACGCTTATGCGTTTATTACATTTGTTGCTTGTACGTAGGCACGTTATACTTTCATTGTATCTTCTAATCTCTAACCTACTAAAACTAAAAGGGATAATATAATATTTAAGACATTATTTTATAGTAATAGAAGAAAACCAGATTAGTGGGGGAGGCTTGGGCAGTGCTTTGTGACCCTCGCTATCTTATCAATATTTACATTTTTTCTCCTTCCATTTACAAATTAAACTAAGCACAACAAATTAAAGGATGAAAAACTTTTGCGCATTTTGACGTCATTCCGGGGTCTTTTCTTCTCATTCAAATCCGTGGATTTGTTTTGCTAAGTCTCGAACACTATATAAAATTCACTATTTTTTATCTGTAAGGTTGAATGTGCTAAAATTATTAAACTTTTTAACAAAAATAATTTCAAGTTGATGTTGTTGATTTTGTTTAGCGGCATTTCGACCCTTATGGTTCATCTAAATATATTTTGAACGCAGTTACATGCCTTCAACTACAGAAAACGTATTGCTGGCATTTTTACTATGTATTTTTATACTTTCATAGTGTTTACTATTTGCCCATAGCTGGGACCCTAACAGATGCTGCTACCCTGGATAGGTGGGCCTGAGAGCTCAGCAATTAAGAGGTGGTTCCAAAACCGCCAATCTCCCAATCAGAGACCCTGCTCCCGGGTGTAGTTTATTGTCATACCCAAGACTTTCAAATTGTATTGAACTGTTCATAACTTCAGTGAATGATTGATTTCTTTAACGGCATATCAACAACTTATGGGTCATTTAATGCCAAAATTTAATTGAATGATCTATTAAAATCGAATGATCTGTTATGACATGCCTCTAATTTGTATTTAGATACATTGTATTTTTGTTGTTGAATTGTTCACCTATATTGTATACGATTTATTATTGTACATATAACAATAAAATGTTTATTTTATATGAAAATTGAGATGTAGAATAGAGGCCCTCTATCATAGATTTGGGAATATCATAGATTCAGGGGTGGGTCACATGACTCTTGCACCTGACTTGTCTCCTGGTACATTTGTCTCGCATACATTATTTGGTGAACTCATATGAGTCCCGTTAAAAAAAAGGAACAAAAAACGTGGAATTCAAGCAAACAACAATACATGTATTAACTAGACATATTACAGAAGGCTAAAGAAATGAAGCTGAAGTTATGTCGTACTGGCAACAATTCGCCCTTGCATGGAGTATTGCTGCCATATATGGTCTGGAGCCCCTTCTGTTTGCCTCAGGGTTCTTGATAGGCTCCAGAGGCGGATATGCGATATAATTGGCCCTGCGCTGGCATCTCGTCTACAGTGACTTTCTCACAGACGCGCCGTCGCCTCTCTCTGTCTGTTCTACAAATATTTTCATAGTAATTGCTCCGAGGAGCTGCATTCGCTGGTTCCCAGACTTCATGAGTTCAAGCGTCCTACGAGGCTGGCATCCCGCTCTCACCCCTTCACTGTCGAAACTCTCAAATGTAGCCGTCTCTTCTACTCTAATAGCTTCATGTCTCGCACCTCTCGCCTGTGGAACTCCCTTCCCTATTCCAGTTTCCCTGAGAGCTATAATCTCCAGCTATTCAAGTGTAATGTCAATCGACATCTCCAGTTGACTTGATCTATCCACTACCCTTCTCCTCATACTCTCTTCTATCACTCCTATCTGATCTCGCTCTATATTTTCTGTAACCCCTTGCGTCCTAGTGGCTTCCCGCATTGCTTGGGGTGAGATGCTTAAAAAAAAAAAAGAAAAAAAACTCCTAACAAAAATCAACAATATATTTTTATAGTAAAATTATCAAAATACATTTTATGATCTACAAAATATATATCTAAAATCACCGAAAATATTTAGGTTTCGCCATAGAGGTTGATATACTGCCAAACAAAATCAACTAACATGAAAGAACTCTTTCATGACATTAGTCCATATAATATCCTACCATTTCTTAAAGAAATCAAACTGCATTCCAAAATATAACTTCAACAAAATTACAGTATAACATGTATATGCACAAAAACTGAGTATCATCTACTATATATTCAATTGTGAAAGCAGAATAACGTGTATCGTATATTTATTATTTCAAAGCTCATGTGAGAATTAAATTTTGGCATTAAATGACCCATAAGTTGTTGATATGCCGTTAAAGAAATCAATCATTCACTGAAGTTATGAACAGTTCAATACAATCTTCAGCGTATCTCTGAAGTACACACATATCTCGTGTATATCGGAGCGAAACGAAACGTGTGCTGCCGCTTCAAATGTCAAAGGGAAAAGAGTCATTCAAATATCGCGATGCCTGTGATTATCATCGGGAGTGGGAGGGCGTAACTCCAGCACTAAAAACGTGTATTAAATTTTCATTGCATCTTACGATATTAACTCTATTAAATTATAAACAGTATGCGATAATATTCAGAGGCTTATTTTATATTTAAATGATAATCAGTAATACGTCATGTTCCTTACTTTACGTCAGTTTTACGTCTATAAGTTACGCTTTGACTTTATTTTTCAATACTTTAACTCCTTGCAATTGATAAGCTTTTATAATATTCAAAACATTATTTTGATGTTAATCCCTGTTTGCAACTTGTTATCGATTTTAATACTGCAGAACACAGTTTATATAAAGTAAAAACATATTCTCACTATTATTATGTGATTTCTAGCTTTACTAATTTAAATTATATCAACTCTAGACTAATCTCTTAATTATTAGAAGTCAAACTGTATGGAATTGAAGGAAATAGTATCAGTACCGTCTCGGAGCGATCTAGAAGACCTGTAATATCTTCACTAGCGAAGTTGGCCCAGCCAGCAGAGGTACGCCGTCAAAGAGGCCCCCCGTAGAATCTTTCCTCCGATGCCATGCAACGTCTTTTCAGAGGTTCAAATTGCAGAAAAGTATACCGTTCCTGTGTTGGTCTAATCAGACAGACGAGAATCAAGCCAAAGACCATAGCATTCGATATTTCAAAGGCCTTTGACAAGATGTGACACAAAGGACTTCTATTCAAGCTCTATAGCTATGGAATTACTAGAAGAGTCTTTTTAGTAATAAAGTTCTTTCTAACGGGTAGCTCCCTAAAGATAGTTGTCAACGGCTAGTCCTTCGGGGCCTTTGCAATCGACAAAGGTGTTCCCCAAGGGTACCTTCTCGGACCAACCATTTTTTTTTTAACTTTATATAAATGAGTATACTCCAATCATTTGTGAATGTCTTCTCTGATGACACAACAATATATGGGGGAAGCTCAAAAACTCATGATGACAAGAGATTGGCAGCTGATCTTTCCTCCGATCTCAGTGGAGAAAAAAATGGCTTGCAATGAATGCCTCGGAAACCAAACTAGTTACATTCAATCATCATCGATCGGGCTTTGAACAAGCATCAGTCACAATGAATGAATGTCTTCACTTGGAGGCCCCGTACCTTGAGCGACTATTGAGTCTCAAACTCAACCTACACCTGAAGTGGAATTTATACATACTATCCATCTCTAAAGGTAAGGAAAAATAATCGTTTCACTGCACCGCACTAGCAAGTACCTGACTCCTTGTGCTATCCTATACCGTTACAAGAGCTAGATCAGGCCTAAAATGGACTACTGCTGCCATATTTGGAGTTCACTTTCCAGTCTCGATAGAGTCCAAAAGCGCCTCCGCGTCCTTATGGGTGATAAATTATTTTCCACCTTGTAACTACTCTCTCATAGACGAGATATTGCAAGCCACTCACTTCTCTATCGCTACTTCCATGCAAAGTGTTTAGGCGAACTACATTCCTTAGTCCAACCAGTTCTAACCTTCCCGGTTAAGACCCACCATGCTACGCACATTGTAGCGAACTACTCATAGTCTCTTCATATACCATTCAACTGCTGCTTTGTAAAGATGAATGCGCTACGACAGATAAAGTAAATGTACTACATAGTTTCATCAATTCTAACCTTCACAGATAGATAAGACTCGCCATCCTACCTGCATTCTAGCGAACCACCCTCATTCCCTCCGTCTTCAATTAGTAAGAAGTTAGTTCTACTCCAGCAGCTTCTTCCTGCCAGCCACTGTTCTGCGGAATTGACTCCCAAGTGGATATTTTCCCGATCACTACAATCTTAACCTGTTCAAGTCGCGGGTTAAGTGTTATCTTCGCCACATATCTGCATAAGCTGCGTCCCTAACTCTGTAAACCTCTACCTCGAGTGACTTCCGGGCTTTGTACAGGGTGAACGACATTGTAAAAAATGGAAAGAAACTGGTCGACAACAATGGTGACCATGAAATAGTAAACTAATATTCAAAGCATTATTCTCAGTTTCAATGATAGCAAATCTATACTGATATTGTTTTTGTTCTTTTCTTTCATATATCCATTACACAGTCATTATATCCTTTATTGTTTAATTTACTAGGTTTTATATTATAAAATTCATAGTATTGTTTTACATTTAAATGACGATAATAATATTATTCTTTTCTTTAGTTCGTATGTTCCTGCGCGTGTACGCTACGTTTTAAAGTTAGTGTAGCAATACGATTTCTCACACATCGTTAGGAGATACATAGACAGATTCTTTTTTTTCTTTTTAAGTCAATTTAATGACCAGAGTTCTTAGGAATCTCGTCTCCAGTCCATCTTTTAAGTCAATTTAATGACAAGGGTTTTCAGGAACCCTGTCTCCAGCCAGACTTTGAATTGGCAAAGATAAAATTTTGTTAGTGATTTTAGATAATATTAAAAAATAGAATTGGAGGTCTCATTTTCCGGAACACAAGTGGACGGATAGGGTTGGTGGGACCCCAGTCTGTATCCATATAATGACCCAGTCAGACAGGAAGTCAGCAGCCAGTGGGCATTCAGTGAGGAAGGGAAAGCAGTAAGTGAGCAGTCGCCGAGACCATAGTCAGTGAATGTAAGGTTCCTTTTTCCGTGCCCGGGAGTAAGATAGCAGCAATTCAACATCTCGAAGCCAGAGGAAGATATTGTCGATTAAGTGAGAAATCGTATTGAACGCTATATCCCAATCAGTGTCTTGTAAAGCAGCTGTAGTTATTCTTTGTTGAATTCGATCACGGCCAGTGAGGCAACTCTGTGAACATAGCGAGCCGGGTGTATACCCATATACAACCGATTTTGGATGTTATTACAGCTTGTGTAGTGACGTGCGGAAGACATCGCCACATTAGTCGCAATGTCTATTTTATTAAATAATAAATGGTATTATAATATCCAAAGCATTATTTTATATTTACACAATAATCATATATACTTATTATAAAACCCAGGTTCTGTGTGTGTCTGTACATTTATATATTGGATCGGATTTCCTACATTTTTCAACCGATTTCAACAAAACTTCACAGGACTACGTAAAATTACCTTGCGGTGGTTCTGACAGTGCCAAAAATTGGAAAAAACACAATTGTTTTTGCACGAAATCAATTTGAAAATACGATTAAGAGGCATCGCGAGAATAAAAGGGGGACAACTCATATCGAGTTATACTTAAAACCCAGGTTGTTTTTTTTTGTGTGTGTGTGTTTGTGTGTGTGTGTGTGTGTGTGCGTGTGTTCGTTTATATATGGGATCGGATTTCCTACATTTTTCAACCGATTTCAACAAAACTTCACTTTTTTTTGGCAGGTAGTGTTTCTTATTTTCTTGCAGACTTTTTTCTTTATTTTTACATTCAGAATGCTTTAAAAATTCCATTTACAAGACAATTGTTTATAATAAAATTCTATTCAATCGGTAGACTCATAACGATTGAAAACAATGTTTTTGTTTGAGTTTGGGTTTGACCAATTCGTAAAAAAAAAAAAAAAAAAACTAATTAAGACATGCGTGTTCATCAACCTTAAACAATATTCTTTGTCAATTTTATTTTTCAGTCTTTATGATGGTCGATACTTGATCTATCTCTTACTGTTACATCGCCGGACAACGCCGGGCTCTACTGCAAGTAATCTATTATATTTTTACTACCTTATTTTGATCGTTTCTGTGCATGTACGAGATCACACTGAAAAGTAACGGGGTCCGGTCGTCTGTATGAGCTATGAGCGAAAAAGGGGATAAGCGGATTGTGTTATCACCTGACATGATATCTTGGGAGTATATAACATTAACCTTAGCTTTCTATAACCATTGCATTTTTTTCACATGCTTTTGTAGCAGGACAAATCGTGGCTGTTTCACCACGACAATGTATCTTCTCACAACGCCCTTAGCATCCGGTCATTCGTGGCCGAGAAGAACATTGCAGTATTGAAGCAACCTCCCTATTCACATGATCTTGCTCCGTGTAACTTTTTTCTTTTCTCCAAGCTCGGGGTGGGGAGGTCCATTTTGAAGGTGTAGAGGCCATCAAGAGAGCCGTAACGACGGAAGTGCATTCAAGAAGAATCCTTTCAGTAGTGCATAGGAGTGTGGCAGAGAAGGATGGGAAAAGTTCGTTAGACTCGAGGGTGATTACTTTGAAGGAGAAACTATGTAGTTTATTGTTTGGAATTAAAATAAAGTGTTTGTAACACCAGTCCCGTTACTTTTCAAACAGACTTCGTACATTACGCTTTCAATGTATTTTGTAACAATTTAATGAATATTTATTGGGAAATCTTGTTACTACTATGACGTCACCTCCTATCACTTCTTAGGTCAAGTACCGAATCTAGAGAGAATAGTATAATAATAGGCAAGCCTCGACCTTAAAAAAGTAACGGTTTTTTGCAAAGTATCATTTAGAAGGGAGTTTTATTCTGGAAGCAGTGTCCAAAGCATGTTGTGAGAGAAATGGCTGTAGTTGTTCATGAGCGACACAAGTTCTTTATTATTTGATACAACTAGAGAACAACTATATTGCAAATATATACAACCATCAATGGTAAACAATAAGCGAAATGAAAAGCAAGATATAACCATACTCTGGAATTATATATTAGATGCTCTATATCCAAAACATTATTTTATAGTCAAATAGGCAAAGTTTAACCTTCGTCCTGGCTAAAATGAACGTTGTTTCAAAAGGACGTTTTTTCTGTTGACACCGCTATTACTGTCTGCTAGCGAGACTCTGTCGGCAATGTTTAAATACAAGATTATTATAAAAAATATGTGAAGCAATATTTATTATTTACTATTTTATAAATAAATAGAAAGAAAAACAAATTTTTTTATACATACTTTTACAAAAATATCTGTGAAGTATAGAACAAGAAAATTTAAATAAACATGATATTTCTGGATACTATATAGTTTCTTCTCAAATTATTTTATATCTCAGATTACATTTTGTTTTAATTTTCCAGTTCTTTTTTAAAATCAAGACCTAGGCTCAAGGATGTCTAATCAATAGAAATCCCAAAACTGAAACTCCAGCAATTATAAGTTACTCGCTTCCTACTCTTTTTTGAAAAGCATAATTTTTATTTTTTTTAAATTGTTGCTAATTTTTCTATAATTGCCGAGAGAATCTGCCAAAAGATTATTTATTGTCAGTCAAGAGCTGACTGATGAAGAAATCTTAAATGAAGAGTGGACACTAAGCACTTTGATTAATGCAATTGGTGGAGCTGGTGAATTGTGTTCTTTGACATGGTTAGCAAAACATCGGTTCATTACCAATCTATTCAAACTTTATAAAATGATTTAAAAATAAAAATTTCATTATAGTTGTTTCACATATTTTCATAAAGCTTCCTCCAAAATTTTTCGAAAAAAGAGCACACTATAAACCAGGCATGGGCAACCTTTTTCGTGAATTGGGCCGCATAATCTACAGCTCATAACAAGATCGGCCGCACGACTAAAACGATTCAAGGTAATTTTTCATATTAGGTACCTCAACTAGTTTCATTACAGAAGACGATATGCGTAAGCATATACATTAAAAATGGTAGGAAAGTTTTATTTTTTAGAAAATATCTTTTTATATGTAAAATTTGAAATCTTGGTATAATATTTTCGCTGGTGATAGTGTGATTATCAGATGTCGCTGCATATGATTTATTTTGAATTCATTCATTTAAAAATGAAAAACATTTCTTCTTTAGAGAAAAAAATCTCATGAACGTTTCCTGTTTCAAAAGCAAAAGATGTTTACACGTATGATCTTCCTTAGTGAAAATCGCCAAGGGTTTAAAATGATGACAACGTTACTTTCCCCAAAATGTTATAAAATTCAAGAGACATTGTATTAGGTTGGTGCAAAAATAATGACGTAATAATGTCGTTTTTTGACGTTAAAAAAATACGTCAAAAAACGACATTATTATGTCATTATTTTTGCACCAACCTAATACTTAATCATTGTTTATATATGTGGTTATGTATGAGAGAGTGTGTGAGTGAATAAGTGAGATCGAAACAAAAAAAATTAAGAGACGTTATTTTGTTTAGGAAATTAAGTGTGTCATTCAGAAAGACCAAACAGGCTGCATGTAGCTCGTGGGTCGCAGTTTACCCATAGCTGACATAAAGTCTCCGTAGGACAACATTAGATCTGCCAGTAAGCTGTCAGCACGTCAACACAGCTACTGTCGGGTTTAAAACACAGCTACTGTCGAGTTTAAAACACAGCTACTGTCAGGTTTAAAACACTGCTACTGTCGAGTTTAAGACACAGCTACTGTCAGATTAAAAAAATGCATTTCTGCGATATTTAAAATTAAATTTAACGACCGAAAAGTCGTGAATATGACAATAAAGATGATGACAACAGTCTGAACAATGTAAATAGTGTAAATTTTTTATTAAATTAAACATTAATTTAGAATTAAATATTTAGCCATTAATTCAATCATTTAAAAATGTTTGTTAAACTGTTAATTCTTTGGAGATAAAAACGTAATGTCTTCTCTTTGGTATTCAGAACCTGGAACTAGACAGAAAATAACAAATTTACAATTTTTTTTACGTCAGTAATTATCATTGATATTACATATAAATTAAAATCTATATAATATCCGTAGTCCTATATGGCAGTAAATGCTGGACAATCTCTTCATAAATGAAGTAGACACTTCAAACAGCAGATATGTGGTTCTACAAAAGGATGCTGGGAATTCCATGGACTTAACCTGTGAGTAACGAGAAAGTTTTAAAGATTAAATATACTGTCGTCTCCCTTCAAGACGTTGACAATCATGACTCTTCACAATCTCCTGTCCTTTGTATTTCTTAATAAATATCTTTTTGTTATCCCTCCTAAACCTTGCTCCGCCATCCAATCACTCAAGCTCGCTAGATAGATTATGTGTTGTTTTCCTCTGTCCCTCTTGCCTTCAATCGGCCCTGTGAGTATCACGTTTTCCAAGCCCTCTTTCTTCATTGTGTGCCCTCTCTTTCTGTATAAGTGTCCATTTTTTTCCATTTTCTCTAAAACTTCATCGTTGTTCACATGTCGCTCCATCGTATTCTCAGCATCCTTCTGTACATATTTCTATTGCTTCTGTCTCCGCCCCGCCTCTTCATCGTATTTCAGCATTTCCGACTTCTATTCGTGCGTTTTAGACACGTTTATTGTAAAAACCTACGGATTTTCGTATAATATTGGGGAATTCTTCTTCAATTAAATCTATAAGGCTTAAATCTATAATATATCCCTTCTGGGGGGATATATTTTGTTGTGGGGCTATTTCTTTTACACAAATGCCTAAAATTAAGTTAAAAACTTCTAAATTAATTTCTGCAGAGATTGCACGCAATGAAAATAACCAGAAAAAATCACATATTCTTTTACAGTAATGTTCACCCTGTATAAGTTACAAGAGCCACTCGAAGTAGATGGTTACTGAATAAGAGGTACAATTTATGGGGGATATGTGAAGACGATAACGGTTAACCGTAGATTAAAATTGTAGTGTTTGTGGAAGAATCCTTTTGAAATTTGTTTCCAAAAAGTAGTGGCTCGTGGGAAGAAGCTGCTCGACTGGAACATACTTCTCCCCAATGGAATACGAAAGGAATGAGGGCGGTTTGCTACAATGTGCCTCTTCCGAAGGAGCTCTACGGAACATATATACCCCAGCATTCATAGATACCGCGGGATATACGTGACCTGGAAGTCTTGATGAGTTAATGTTTCCTAATCGTGCAGAGGTACAAGATCAAGTAGAAGTTATCAACACGAAACACAGTTCAAATTCCGACCAGGATAGCGTGCGTTTATTTCACACAAGTGCTTTTAAGAAATATATGAATCTACCTCTCCTTGAAATCTGCTGTAAACATCTTGTCACTGGTATGCCACAAAGAAAATTGTAGTATGGTCAGAAATAATTCTTTGTTGTTAGTTTCTTGAAAATGGTACTAAATCTCTCGCATAACTTGGAGAAAAGATGGACGCCACCCAGTAATCTTACTCTGAAAATTCCGTGATGGAGTCAGCATGGTACTTCACATTGATCATGTCGCTAATCATCGGGGCCTTGCAGTTGATCTCTCCTCTGACATAGCTTTGACAGCTTAATGAAGAAATAACTGGCTTGTCTTTCACTACCTTAAAACGAAGCTAATATTGTTTCATTGTTACAGTATTCTCTGGTCACGACGAACGATTCTACTCTCAATGAGGTTTCATACTTTGAACGTCTGTTGGGTCTCAAATTCACCCCAGGCCTCAAATAGAACTCATTGCTAAAAATGTCCCAAAATATAATATAACATATCTGGGCTATAATGTTCCATACTCACTTTCCAATCTTAAAAGAGTTCCGAAATTGTTTATGCGGTTTTCTGGGGGAAGAATATTTTCCACTCTGCAGCCTCTGTCCTCACAAACGCGACGTTGCACGCCTTCCACTACTCTAACGCTATTTTCATGGCAAATGTTTAGATGAGCTCATTTTTTTAGTTTCACCAGTCTAGACCTTTACAGCCAGGACACGACATGCCACATCCACGGAGTCGAATCAGCCGCATTTCTCCCGTGTTCTTAATGAAAGAAGAAAGTTATACTCAGATAGCTTTTCCCCAAGAACTGCCATTTCATAGAACAGACTCCCGAGTGGGTGCTTCCCCGAAAATTATAATCTTGAATTTTTCAATTCAAAGATCAATTGTCATCTTTCTCTCTTATCCTGATCGTCTTCACTTCTTTCCGTCTTCTCTTCATACTCCACACTTCATTTATCATTACCATTTTGACTGTAACTCTCTACATTGAGGGACTCTCGAGCTTCGTATTGACTGAAATTTAGTATTAAAAATTTGTACATGAGATGGATGCCTTTAAGTAATTCTGCTTTACCAAGACATATTGTGAATCACTGAGCATAGTAGCCCCTAGATTTTGAAGGATATGGAGCCAGTTATTCGACTATGTAACCCAGTTCTGTTTGTTTTATATTAGAGAAGAAATGTAGACCCTAGTGGTGGGGTAAATATTCAAGTGGGCACCCATACTATATCTGCAACCGTGGGAACAACCATCTGACAATGGAACCTGTATAACCTGTTCGCTGTTAATAATAATAATAATAATAATTATTATTATTATTATTATTATTATTATTATTATTATTATTATTATTAACGTCGTTGGAGTCGTTGGGGCGCTGCTGAGCTGTGCGACATTCTCCTTCATCTGTTGTGGACGTGCCCCAGAGCTTGGGGGTCTCTGCGAATGGTTTCTTGGTGTGCTCATCATTTGGCGTGTCTTGGACGTTTTAACCTGGCGGATCCCATCCCTCGCCATTTGAGGCGCTGTTAAATAATTTACATTGCTGTGATGCTGGGAAGCATTTTAACAGGGTATGGAAAATGCGACACCGAGATCCGATCATGCACTGGACTAGCGAAAGAGGCACTCCAAAAACTAAACAATGTATTGAGAAAGGGAAAGATTTCGTTAAAAGCAAAGAAAAAAGTGCTGGGTTGCTATGTGGTATCCAACCTTTTATATGACTGTGAATGTTAGACAATTACCCTAAGGATGAGGAAACAAACTAGAGGCAGCAAAATGTGGTTCTACAGAAGGATACTGAGAATTCTATGGACGGAGTAAACAACAAGTCTTAATAGTCTTAAAGAAAATGGCAACAAAATGAACACATTTAAAATCAGCTGAAATTCCTTAGACACATACTCGGATAAAGAGAGCTTGAAAAGCATAACCTTCATGGAGTATAATGAGGTCAAGAGAGATAGGGAAGGCAC
Source organism: Acanthosepion lycidas (assembly GCA_963932145.1). Lineage (NCBI taxonomy): Eukaryota > Metazoa > Mollusca > Cephalopoda > Sepiida > Sepiidae > Acanthosepion > Acanthosepion lycidas. The sequence goes on along the minus strand of OZ010585.1, from coordinate 60,103,011 downwards.
TAAGCCATTTACCTGACGAGCTTGTGTGAAGGGATGGCGGAACGAGTGCGTGGGCCTTAAGCAAAGGGAGAAAAACAGCTAAGAGTCACTCAAGATAGAAAGTTGTGGAGAGCCATGATCGCCTTATTCTGAAGGGACGCGACACATAGAAGAAAACCCAGGCGAATTACTACAGGATGTCCCTAAAATCTGGACACACAGGAAATCTCATTAGCTATATTTTTTACCAGCACATTGTTTTGTCGAAAGAAGAAAGAATTGACTTCTTTTTCTGGGGTATGCTAAATGAGGTGTACTTTATGAAAATCACAGATGCAACACACTTGATTGAACGACTAAAGAGTGAATGTGCTAAAATCGATGGCAATGTGGAGTTATTGCATCAAATTAATGCATCAATCTTTGCATCACAAATGATGGAAATCGTGTTGAAGATGTTATTTGTTAATATTCCAATTCAATAGAATGTTTCATTTCTTGAAAATATCCACTTTTGCCTATGTGTCCAGACTTTTTTGAACTCTGTTTCGTGTTGATAACTTCTACTTGATCTTGCACCATCGCACGAGTAGGAAACTCTTCAAGACTTCCGTGACACGTATATTCCGAGATATCTATGACTGCTGGGATATATATGTACCGTAGATCTCCTGTAGATCACGGAATCAATCATCTAACTATGTAGCCCAGTACAACTTGTTCCATTTTATTTCGAGAAAAGATAGGTACTGCTAGGTAACCTTCCTTGTTCTAGAGACGCCATGAAGATCAATCTCGGCAGTCAAGTGAATACTGAAGTGTGCAATCAACCAAATCCATTCCTACTCTATCTTTCTCAATTGTATCAAATATAATCTTAATATTTCCGGTTTTCCACCAGATGTCTCCTCCTAACGTTAGTAAAAGTCAATAAAATTAAATATTTGTTAAAGCTATTCAACTGGCAGAGAAAGTCAGTCGTATTCATGGGGGACTTTACGGTTTATGTACAGAGATTTGTTTAGCCAGGCACGACGTTACAAGCTGTTTACGTTGTATGGTGTTCTTTTGCAGCTAGCTATTTATTAATCTTCGTTTAGTTTGACACAAGATCAACAGTTGCTTACAAGTGTCGTGTCCATTTGAAATTATTAAGCTTGTTTAGGAAACTGCTTACGATGCTTGTTGTTCGTAAGCTGTCATCTATCTAATTAACAGGTTCAAAATTTTGGTGATCAACCGATACTTTCAGTATGATGTTACCTGAAATTTGCAAGTCAGTAGAGGAAATAAACACTGTTTTAAAAATAACGTTTGAAACAATAAAAATACGTCGGATTAAAAAAAATAGAAATCCATTAATTCTTTAAAAATTGCTTTGTTTACTTACGAAACTGGGCAGACATGATTTTCGAGAATTTGCTTTAAGGTAAATAGAACCTTGCTTGTCGCTGTAGCTCTCCGTAGCCGAGTGTTTTAAAGATCGCTGGACCAGACAGTGGTTTCTCCTCCAAAGGGTGGCGCAGGTTCGATTTCTGCCAGAGAGCACATTTTCTTTATTAAGTTTTCTCTAATGTTCAGGCCGTTAAACGAAATAAATACCGTTTAAAAAAAACGGGACCTTCTACTCAAATACAGGCATAAATTTTGAAGTAATAAAAATATGTCGGATTAAAAAAAAAAAAAAAATTTATATATACATACATACATACATATATATATATATATATATATATATATATATATATACACACACACACAAAAAGTGGTCACTGAGGTCAACACCGAGAGGCAACAGTCTGTTTCATGCTTGAATGCAATCTTCTGCCAATCAAGATTAGGCTCAGGCATGAAATAGGGTACTTTCGACATTAGCACAACGTCATCATCAGGGTGTTGTAGTCTGTAAGACACACAAACAACACCCTGCTGACGACATTGTACTAATGTCGAAAGTACTCGGAATAAATGAATATGTATCAACATGGTAATTTTCTCTTTTCTTTTAATAAGGATACAGAAAAGCTTGTCCGTGAATATGAGAAGTTCCTACTGAAAATAAGTAGACAAAACTTGTCTAAATTATTCAATGAGACATGTCTTAATGAAAACATGCTACCAAAATATACGCAAATTATATATATATATATATATATATATATATATATATATAATTATTTATTTTAAAAAAATCTATAACATAAATATGCTGTAAAATCACTACAAAAATAGCCATTTTGTTTCAACACCCTCGGTGTCTTATCAAGTGATGACGTTGAATATAAAATAAATGAGTGAATATACATAATATCCAACATCGATAGCACGACTCGGAGTTTGATGAAGTCCCTGCAATCTTTATAAACCCTGTGTGGAAGAAATATATTTATACGTACGTGCAAGTATATGTGCGTGTATGTATATTTTTATCGTACCTATATATCTTGTGTCATTATTCATATATATATATATATATATATATATATGTGTGTGTGTGTGTGTGTGTGTGTGTGTGTGTGTGTGTGTGTGTGTGTGTGTGTGTGTGAATAAAGACAAAATGAAAACTTATCTTAGCTGGCGCGTTTCGCACTCTGAGGGACTTTATCAAGTAAAAAATGCTTCTCAGAAGACAAACGTGTGGTCTAAGATAAGTTCTTCTTTTGTCTTTATTCGTATTGTCCTTTTACAGTTACTCTATCTGAAATTTGATATATATATATATATATATATATATATATATATATATATATATATATATATATATATATATATATATATATATATATGTCAACACGAAGTTTTAATTAATCTAACACGGAGCCGTTATAATCAAGTAAAGATTGACTCTCTACTATGATTCCTTCCTGTCAATGTCGACACTGTATACAACAGTTGTTTACTGTTACTTCTACCAGGGATCCGTTTGTCCCAGTGCCTGTTTAATATTGCAACATGCCAGACACCTCTATTGCCTCTTATAGAGTAAAAAACGACTCTATACGACGCAACAGAGGTATGGTTCTACAGAAGGATGCTAAGGATACCATGGATCGAACCCGTTAACAACGACAGGGTTTTAGAAAGAAGAATACTTAACACCAGGGAGAGGCAGCTGAAATTTAAGGAACACATAATGAAAAAGAAGGGCTTGGAAAATTGGATACTCACAGGATAGAAGGAAAGCGGGACAAGAGAAAGCAACGCGTGACATACTTAACGGGCTTAAGCAAGTGGATAGAAATACAGGGTCTGAGAGAAATAACAAAATACTAAAACGTATTGAGAGCTACAAGGGACAAGAAGAGGTGGAGAGTCATGATCAGCTACCCTCTGAAAGGACACAGCACAGAAAAGAAGAAGTGGCGATGAAGCTGTAGTGTGGGGAAATGTGGGTCATACCTTTTCCAAAAAGTATCAAAGCCGAGAAAGCACAAACAGCCGAAGCTAGAAATCGAACTCTGTTCCGTTTTTCGTGTTGATAACCGCTTTGCTACCTCGTATTTACTTGCCAGACAAGGACACCACTGAACTGGACTTTTTTATATACTAAAATTCATACTCTGATCTTTTGTGGGTATCTATGCTGATAATACAAAAGTATATGTGAGCAACTTTAAATTTTTTGATGACCAGAGAGTGGTAGCTGATCTGCCCTATTAGAAAGATTGATATTACAGCACAGGTCAGTACTCGTTCCTATATTTCTAACAAGATTCCCCTGCTTCTTCATAATTTGTTTAGATTTTGGAAGGCATTCGCTTTTGGGACTAGGTGCCACATTTTCTGTCGTCGACCAATTTGCAGGTAAGCGAATAAATATTTACCCAATTTAATATAACCTGTAAACAAAACAGTGCTCAACGTGGTTAAACAGAGCTCAAAAGTATATATTAATAAATATACATATACCTACGTTCGTGACTCTTAACAATAAGCAATATGCAAATGCCACAACACTCTCAAAATTTTACTGGGGGATTAAAACAGATGACTCTACACCGGTAGTAATTTGGAATTTCGACGCCCAAACTACAACCTTTTCCGGCCGCGACGACCGATGCGGCCTTTGTTTGTTGGAAAAAGATTCATCCTCAAAAATATTAATAACTGAAATCTACTTAATAAAGGAAATGAACTAATGTTAGCTTGTAATCACAGAAAGAAATCTCTCTTAAAATATTTTAATTCTGGATAAATATATTATCCAAATATCACATGCCCTTCCCATATTTTAGGTTGCATATTGATTACTCCCCTTTAACCATTTTAACTTGTATTATTACTTAAGGAGTTACCCGGCGTTCCTTTTTTAAAAATTTAATCTCGCCTTTTTTCTTTTCTTTTTACAATAACCCCTACATATAATCTACGTTCTGTATTTACACCCCAATATTATATTAAGTTTATATTAAATTTGAGCTTTGAATCTGCGTTTAATTTAGCGTTCTTCCCATGAGACCCAGCATCTAAAAAAAAAGTAATAATTCGTGCCTGATGAATTGGTAGAACAAAGAAACTATAAGTTGCACTTCGAACGTATATATATATATGTGTGTGCGTGTGTGTGTGTGTGAATTGGGGCAGTAGATCATTTTTTAAACATTATTAAATATAATAGACAATGAATGTCTATTATGTCTGATCATGAGCCGCTCTAAAGTTCAAATGTTTGCTTTAATTTCTGGTGAAAATAAACACAAAAATTGTCCAACATTTGGATATTTTTTTATTAAGTTGGTCCTAATCTTTTGGCTCACATGGGCCATCTTCAGAGAGGTTATATAGATATTAAAACAAAGATATCCACATAGAAAATTGCTATGCGACGTCAACGGTCGCGGAATAGCAGACGCAGATCGTGAGTTCAATATGCGGTTCTATGACGGTCCTCTCTCTCTCACCATATATATATATATATATCATACTTATAAAACCCAGGTTGTGTGTGTCTGTCCGTTTATATATTGGCTCGGATTTCCTACATTTTTCAAACGATTTCAACAAAACTTCACAGGACTACGTAAAATAACCTTGCGATGGTTCTGATAGCGCCAAAAGTTGGAAAAACACAATTGTTTTTGCACGAAATCAATTTGAAAACACGATTAAGAGGTATTGCTGTTTCGAGAATGAAAGGGGGACAACTCATATCGAGTTATACTTAAAACCCAGGTTGTTTGTGGGTGTGTGTGTTCGTTTATGGGATCAGATTTCCTACATTTTTCAACCGATTTCAACAAAACTTCACTTTTTTTGGGGGGGGGGGGCAGGTAGTGCTTCTTATTGTCTTGCACACTTTTTTCTTTATTTTTACATTCAGAATGCTTTTAAAATTCCATTTACAAGACAATTGTTTATAATAAAATTCTATTCAATCGGTAGACTCATAACGATTGAAAACAATGTTTTTGTTTGAGTTTGTGTTTGACCAATTCATAAAAAAAACAAAACAAAACAAAAAACTAATTAAGACATGCGTGTCCGTCAACCTTAAACAATAGTCCTTGTCAATTTTATTTTTCAGTCTTTATGATGGTCGATACTTGATCTATCTCTTACTGTTACATCCCCGGGCAACGCCGGGCTCTACTGCTAGTATATATATATAACAATAATGGACTCTCCCGTCGGTTTCGACGTATGAGGATCTGACAGCTTATTAATTCAGTTATGAAAGTGCGGGTCTTAAATGCCACTTGATATATATATATATATATATATATATATATATATATATATATATATATATATATATATATGAATGCGTATGCCACTGTGTCAGACGTTTTCAACTTTACTCCTCGAGACAGTAGCCCAACATAATACCATTTTGGAATCAGGCCGACACCGTGAACAAATTAAAAACATTTTGGGATGGATCCGGATTCGCAACCATGAAATTTTAGATTCCCAAGTTTTCATTATTACGATTGTTTGCGACGAATTTTTTTGTACGATAACAATTTTTATAATTTTGAAATGAATTTAGGAATAATCGAAATTAATTACGAAATCCAGCGAAAGTCTCCTATGAAATAAAAATAATTGTTTGTATGAAAAATAAGGACCTACGTACATCAAATTGTCTTTGAATTAAGCGGCGGCAGAAGAATTATCGTTGAACTTTTAAAAGGTAAGCTTAAATATTAATGCAATACTTAAATGCTGCGATCAATTTTGAGTTCTTCTGTAGTTTATTGTTGCCTATTGCATAGGGCTGCACTAGGCCTGACAAAAATAAATCTCCGCTAACAGAGTACAAGATTGCAATCAAAAGAGCCAAGAAACTCTCGTGCAAATGAAAACGAAGATCAAACGGCAATCAGGAGAGCCCCCAATGCTGAGAATATACAAAGAATTAGGGACTCTCAAACTCCTGAAAAAGCCGAAGGCTCAAACAAGAGCCCTCCGTAGGAGTTAGCTTAAATGCTGCCAGATAGGGTGACATTTAAATTATATATATATATAACTTCAACGCTTCTAAGACAAAACTGCTCTCTATTAATCACCACAGAGATCCTTCCCTTCCCTCCATTAGAATGTCTGACGCTCAACTTCTCGAGAGCAACTCTCTGCGGCTTCTCGGTCTCACGTTGACTGCTGACCTGAGATGGAATAAATACATTGAGTCAATTGCTTCGTCCACCACAAGGAAAGTTAGCTCCCTGAGCCGCGCCAGGAAGTTTTTCTCCCCGGAATCGATCCTCCAGATCTACAAATCAAAAATTCGCCCTTGCATGGAGTATTGCTGCCCCTTCTGTTTGCCTCGGGGTTCTTGATAGGCTCCAGAGGCGGATATGCAATGTAGTTGGCCCTGCTCTGTCGTCTCGTCTACAGTCACTTTCTCAGAGACGCGCCGTCGCCTCCCTCTGTCTGTTCTACAAATACTTCCATGGAAATTGCTCCGAGGAGCTGCATTCGCTGGTTCCCAGACGTCATGAGTTCAAGCGCCATACGAGGCTGGCATCCTGCTCTCACCCCTTCACTGTCGAAACTCCTAAATGTAGCCGTCTCTTCTACTCCAATAGCTTCATGTCTCGCACCTCTCGCCTGTGGAACTCCCTTCTCTATTCCTGTTTCCCTGTGAGCTATAATCTCCAGCTATTCAAGTGTAATGTCAATCGACATCTCCAGTTGCCTTGATCTATCCACTACCCTCATCTTTTCTTCTATCACTCCTATCTGATCTTGCTCTAAATTTTCTGTAACCCCTTGCGTCCTAGTGGCTTCCGCCTTGCTTGGGGTGAAATGCTTAAAAAAAAAATATATATATATATATATATGTGTGTGTGTGTGTGTGTGTGTGTGTGTGTGTGTGTGTGTGTGTGTGTGTGTCGGTTGCGATGGATAAATTGTCGTCTAAATTACGCAAAAATGAAAATAACACTGACATCTCTCATTTTAACAGATACATTTACCAAAATTACACAAAAATATCTTGAAATACTAAAGAGTAAAATCATTCAATAAAATCGCCTTTGGCTTCAACCACGGCTTGCAGACTGCTTCAGAATCTTTGGTGAATGCTGCCATAATCCTTGCCTTCAGATCATCTTTGGTGTTACAAAGAGTTTTGTGGTCTCTGACTCAACTGCTCCCATACATAATAATAAAGATGCTTGTTGTCTGGGGAGTTAGGCGGCCAGATGTAAGGGGTAATCTGGTCACAGAAATTGTCTAATAGGCATAACTTTGTTCTCTTGCTTGTATGGCATGGTGCAGTGTCCTGTTGTCCTCATCAACAAATTCAAAGTGAACTGTGTGATGGTGCTCTTTTTCTCACAGACGGCGCTTAACTGACCCTACTATACTGTGCAGTCGACAAGATAAAACAACGCGCATGCGTGAAATTAATAAGATAAAATGGTGACAGTTTACCCATTTCACCCTATATATATATATATATATATATAATACAAGTAAAAGATTTGTTTCTTAGCTGATTGATGTTACCTTCAGCATCCCGACTCCAGAGTTTCGTAGACTGACCCTCCGAGAATCACTGTTTATACTTCTCGGTTTTTCTTTTTTATATGCACTTTTCATTGGTGCAAGTTCTTTTTTTATTCATAGTGTATGTGTGCGTGCGTATAGCATGTCATAGTTATTTATCCTTTACGTCTTTTTTTACACTTTAAACTCACTCCTTATTGTTTTCTTAAAACCTTTTCTCTCTTTTATATGTGTGAATGATACTATGGAAACCCACGTTGAAGTGGGGAGGCGGTTTAATCTCGATGACAAGTGTTTCTGTTTGATAGACCAGCGAATGGGTCCTTTTGAAGTTTGGTCTTCTAAGTGGAATCCACCTGCACTGAAATAAAGTGATTTTCGGGGATCAAGTAGTAACAAAACCGGAAATAGGGTATATCCGGTAACAGTCATGCGTGGGATCAGAGAGAGTCCAGGTCCGTCCTTGGCGGGAGAGGGACTTGTCGTTGAACCGTTCCGAAGACTTTGTTTCGTATTGCCAAGCTATCACGTCAGGATGAGCAGATGGGCGAGGGGTTGAATTGACATACCAGAAGTTTACACCAAGTATCACCTACAAGTAGACGAAGCCTTGAATAAACACCTAAGTATAATATCGTAAGAGTTCGCGTTCTTATTTCTTCGCGTAGTGTTTCATCTTGGTACCTTGTTAGTGTGCATTGCGCCCTTTCCCAACTTTCGCTGAACAACGGCGAGGTCGAGGAATGAAATGCAACGTGGGGTGATAAGTGGCCGGTCTGTAGAAAGGTTGAGCGAGGCTCAAGTTGTACGTTTAAAAGAATAAACATAACGAAAAATGAGAAAAACAACAACCAATTGCTGAAAACTCTTTAAGAATTCCCTGAACAATTACAAAAGGTTCATCTACGAATCTCTAGAGTCGAGGTGATGGATATAACATCAATAAGTTAAGTGACAAATTTTATTTGTATTAATCATATATATATATATATATATATATATATATATATATATATATATGTTTATCATATATATTTATTAATCATATATATATGCTTATATTCATAGCCTGTCTGATGGCAAATGCTGCCGGTGACGCCAGAGGTGGCGGTCCCACCATAGTCACTGAAACCGTGATATCACCCCTGGTCGGTGGCTGATGAGACTGGGTATCGCACATGCTAACACGCGTTGTATATATATATATATATATTCGCCAATTCACACATTTATGAACCTCTTTTTTTTCGGGATGTGTAAAGAGTATATATTTTGTTGTTCATATATATATATATATATATATATATGTGTGTGTGTGTGTGTGTGTGTTTGTGTGTGTGTAAAGCAAAACGCCCTCCATGTGGATCAGTCTAAAGCCACACATTAAATAGAAATCAGTGCCTAATTAATTTCGAAATTGTTTTGTCATAACGCTCGGGCGTGGCAAGGGCGATGAGTTTTTGAACCAGTAACACTAGAAAGTGCATATGCAACTGATAGTGTCACGGTCAGCCATAATGACGACAAGTTTTCGAAATTTATATATATATATATATATATATATATATATATATATATATATATGATACTATAGGATAAGGAACAAATAAGAAACCTTTATTAATCTAACATGTTTCGCTTTTATTAAAGTTTCGTCAGAGAATGAAATATAGAGGAGAAAAAGTAAATTATATATATATATATATATATATATATATATATATATATATATATATATAACTTTTTTTCATTTATATATTTGTAATTCTTTTCCAAAGATGGCCTGAAGATTGCATCCGAGCATGAAACAGACTGTCGCCGCTCGGCATTGACCTCACTTTTATATTTTCATATGCCCTATTCCTGATATTGAGCACTTTAAATTACAAATATAACACACCTAAAAAGTTTACCATCGATAAAACCATTACTAGTCTAAAAATTTCCTTCTAGGGATAAAAGTTTTTTTTTTCTATTTTGTCCTTTGATAACCACAATTTGGTTATGGAATTCTATAATATTATTGCTACAGTTATAATCCTAATTAATACACTAAGAATCGGAGGATATTCACACAAAATTGTTATAAGACGCAATATTAATATGAAGAAAAATCACGTCAAAAATGAATAGTGAATATAATTAATCTTACGATTCAAATAACGAAAGAATATTATCAAGTAATACAAACAAAAACTATGATGTGCGGATTTGAAATCGATGTGGTGTGGACTGGATTTTTCATATATAAAAAAATGTTTATGCAATCCTAGACTCCCGTCCGAATCACGGGTATGTTGTTTCGGGTCATTCTTCGAACGTTCGATCTTTTTCCCAGGTAGACCATATATATATATATATATATATATATATATATATATATATATATATATTACATGAATAATTCATACAAAAAAACAGATATAGAAGTTAATGATACAAATGGTGAGAATACATCTTCGCAAACAAATTTAAATTTATTAAATTTGTTTGCGAAGATGTATTCTCGCCATTTATATCATTAACTTCTATATCTGTTTTTTATATGAATGATTCATGTAATGTAAATTGAACTGCACTACATACTTGATATAAAAATAACTGATCCAACGTGCAACTTTCGGATAATAACTGTGATATTCTTGTATTTATTGAACAATTTAGTTCATGCCACATTGACTGGAAAAACCTACCAGTACAAAAGAATTCTCCTATTACCATATTAGGACAAAAACGCACAATCTTAAAATTTAAAAATTCAACCTCAGCGTTGCGACCGCACGCTCCAAAAAAATTTCTTACAATTAACAATAACACATTTCTTAAAACATATTTCGGATTACATCTATATTTTCGTTGTCCTGTTATTACCGAGAAGTAAAAAACAAAAACAAATCTATTCCCATACCTGATGATGTCTGTAGGAACAGATGAAAGCTTGTAAAAAACTAAAAAAAGACCTTATGCAACCGGAATTTATAAACAGGGATCATAACATTTATCTACAGGTTCGGGGTTAATGGACTTTATTAAATTTGTTTGCCAAGATGTATTCTCACCATTTAAATCATTAACTTCTATATCTGTTTTTTGTATGAATGATTCATGTAATGTAAATTGAACTGCACTACATACTTGATATATATATATATATATATATATATATATATATATATATATATATATATATATATATATATCAAGTATGTTGTGCAGTTCAATATATATATATATATATATATATATATATATATATATATATATATATCAACTTCCTGCTATCCAGTTGTCTTGTATGTGTGTGTGCATGTCCTAAGATCAGTTGGGTTCACTTTCTTGTTTATGTCGAGACCCAATTCGGCATTTTTGGGTTTTGGGGACATCTTCTAGGTCAACCTCGATACTCCCATGTCTTTTGACCTTCTGAGGTTACAACGAGTACAAAACCTACTTTGATATCTCTCAGAGTAAACTCGGTATATATTGGTGTCACCACAGATCAACTCTTCTGAGATCAAAGTTCCTGACGGTCATTAAATTCGATTCAGACCTCTGACATTTACAGACATTAATCACATCATATCTACACCGTCAACGGAACTACATAGAACGAAAGCAAATACGTGACAAGTTGAAATTTCAAGAAATATTTATTCCATAAAATAACAATGATATAAGTTAGACTGGAAAAATATAGCTGTCCAAATGTCTACGTTTTTTTAACAAAGTAAAGCCATACTTACTGACCGGCTGGGGAGGAGCGCTTACTCTTAGGTCTCTAACTTTATGTATAAGTGAAGTAAAAGAGAAAATGCTTTCTTTTTGGAAACATTTTTTTTTAAATGCCAGTCAGCTAATTCTGCTACTATGTATGTCCACTATCGCCTGTGTCTCCTACTGGTATCATGGCATAAGCTCAGTACACAGAGTAGTGGCAATATGACTTGATTTTTGCTTTCGTGTCAATATGTGATATAATGTGAGTTCAAGTCTCGCGTGAAGCTATTTTGCGGGAAGGTATTATATTATTATTTTATACCAGCGTTTCTCACCCAGATTAGATTGGCAACTGGCTCTCACCTTTTTATTGTTGAAAACTAACTAGATGAAAACGTCAGTTCTATTCTAATAGTTTCTTTTCTCGCACTTCCCACCTGTGGAACTCCCTTCTGATTTCTTGCTTCGCTGTCACCCACAATTTTCAAAAAATTAAATGCAGCGTTAATTGCTATCTTTTGTCGTTCTTTTATTGTCCTTCTTCTCACTAAAGTCTTCTCGTTCTTTTTCACTTCCTGTAACTCTCTGCTTCCTAGTGGAGTGCAAAGATATTTTGAGAAGGGATTGTCTGTTATCTTTTGCTCATATCTTTAGGTTAGACACTCCAACAGTATTAATCAATCTTATACTTTTAAAATCCCTCCAACTGGCATTCCGACTTCAGTCACATTCCTATCGCCGTGCCGTAGCTTCCCTGTGTATTTTTCTGTAAATACTTACTCAGTAATTGTTCTGATGAACTTTCCGCTATGGTACGTAGACTTTATGAATTGAAGCGCAGTCCTCGATTGTCAACAAGGTTCTCGTAATTTTGCAGTTGAATTTGCTCGATGTAACCTTAAGTTCTATGATAACAGTTTCTTTTCTAGCACTTCTCGCATGTGGAACACTCTTCCGGCTTTTTACTTTCCAGCCAACTTTGATCTTCAAAATTTTAAATGCAATGTCAGTAGTTATCTACTTAATTCTTCTTTTGTTCTTGTTCCTTAATAATGTTTTTCTTTACTTATATTCTTTCACACTCAGTAAACCCTGTGTCTTAGTGGCTTTTTTGCCTTCCTTGGGATGAAATGGTTTTAAAAAAAGTTCTCGTAAATTTAAAAAACACAAGAGTGAGTTTTAACAGCAGTGTCTGCACATGGTAGACATATTTGCTATGGGAAGTGGCATTTATATGCTTTTTAAACCTGTGTACACATTGAGCCTTTGAGGAGGCAGATTTATAAATTAATTGTTAGCCATTAGTTTATATCGCTAGTCACGATTATGAAGAAAAACAATTCATGTTTACGGAGATAATTAAATCTAATTGTTTGCTTTTGTAGATTCCAATGGTAATTAAGCAACAGTTAATTGGCAGACAGGAGACGAAAATCAAAACCATAAAAGTGGGTTTGTGAAAACAAAAATGGGATTAAGTCTGTCTATCTCCGTTTCTATATTACTTTACTTCTCTCACTCTCTCCCCTCTCCCACATATATATATAAATTACATGTGTGTAACCGACAATCACATCATGGCCAAAAAGATTAAATTAAGATCCCATAACCTAATTCTAATAAATAAACTTCATTCTAAAGACCAAATCATAGAAACGAAGAAAAATACACGAAAGAAAATGGACAAAACAGATATGAAAAAATTTGCATATATATATATATATATATATATATATGTGTGTGTGTATGTATGTATGCGTGTGTGTGTATTAATACATATTGTCCCTTGCCGGTAGCACGACTCGGAGTTTCATGCAGAACGCAATGGTCAGGTGCTGGGTATTGCCTTGTGCATGAAAGTCTAGGTCGTGCAACCGGGGAGGGACAATATGTATATTTATTAATATATACTTAATAGCTCTATTATAGATTACATCGAGCACTATTTTATTAACGCCAGCACTCAATCTGCGATATTTTATATATATATATATATATATATATATATATATATATATATAAAAGTGAACATAGAAGTCAACACTTAGATGCGACAGTCTGTTTCATGCTATATGCAATCGTCAGGCCACATTTGCTATTATTTTTCTCGGCTATTTATATATATACGGGTCAGTGGTGCATTGTGGATAGTCTATCATGGCGGTTATTTTACCGTAAGTCGTTTATTTATTTATTTGGGTTAAATTATTTTGCTTGTTTTTATTTATTTTTATTTTTTGTTTCTTATTTTATTTATTTATTTATTTTTATTTATTTTTTTTAATCGGTGTTTTTATTAACGTAGTAAAATTTATTTATATCACTTATTTAATAGTTTTGTTTTCGTTTGAGAATTTAATTAAAGCTATTTATTCGATTTTGGGGTTGATTGTTGTAGTTTGTTCTAACTATTATTTTGGCAGGAACTGTTTTTAATTTGTGTTTATTTGGGTTGATTATCTTTATATCTAACGGTAACTTTGATAACGGGATTGGTTAGTTTATTTATTTACTTGGATGAATTTAGGTCAATTTATTTTACTTGTATATTTTCTCTTTTCGGCTTTTCGATTTTTAAGTAACGTAGTATTTATTTATTTTTTATTTTTATTATTATTATTTTTTTTTTCGTTATATAACAGTTATAGGTATTTTTTTCGTCACACACACACACACATTATATATATATATATATATATATATATATATATATATATATATACACACTAGCTTAAAAGCTGCCCTAATGGGCGGCATTTAAAATAAATCCTGCAGAGGGCTCTTAATTGTGCTTTCTGCGTTTTCAGGAGTTTGAGAGTGCCTAAGTCTTTGAATATTTTCAGTATTGGAAGCTCTCCTGGTTGCCGTTTGATTTTGGTTTTCATTTGCACATGACTTTCTTTTCATCGCTGCAGTTTTGGCTCTTTTGATTGCAATTTGGTCCTATTTTATTTCATGGGTGACTTTCGCTGCATTTCACAATTAATTTCGATTATTCCCAAATTTATTTCCAAGTCATAAAAACTGTTATCGTACAAAAAATTTAACGCAAAAAATCACGAAAAAAAATCGCCGAAAACAATCGTGGTAAGGAAACTTGTGAATCCAAAATTTCTGTAAAATGAACTATTGAAAGTTAAAGAGTTGTGTCCCTTTAACTGAAAAAGTGTGACACACTAACATTAGCTTTATATATATATATATATATATATATATATATAATAGCAGATAGGTTCGATTTCAACCGGTTCACACTCTTCCCCGGTCATCCTTTTAAACAAGGGTAGACGTTTGTCCTTTGTATTCTGTTGAGGATTGGATTTTCTGCTCCTTCTAAAGTCTACCTCAACTCTATACTTCTGAAGTTTGCGTTTAAGCTCCGAAACTTTATTTACTATTTTTTTCCTCAATAGGAGTAGATAGGTTCGCCTATTGTCTGGTTCACACACCTCTTCGGGTTTTTGAACAGGAGTGGAAGTTTATCCCTTTTTCTCCTGTTTAGGATTAGCTTTCCGATTCCTTTTAAAGGCTTCTCATTCTTTTTCACTCCCATTAGCCACTTCTGTCTGAGTGGCATTATCGGATTGCTTGAGGTGAATTGATTAATATCTGTTTTCTATTTAAATTGAATTTATATATATATATATATATATATATATATATATATATATATATATATATATATATTGTTACTATAAACGCTATTTTCGTGGCTGCATGTATTTGAGTTGATATCCGTTTTTTTTTTTCTTAAATAGTAACAACTGCTCTAGTAGATTGAGGAGTCCCACTAAAGAAATATTGTGCCGCCCACTGAAATTGAACCTGTATCCCTTTTTTCAATATATATATATATATATATATATATATATATATATATATATATATATATAATATAAGGAATCTAGAAGCCATGTCTATAATAAACTTATCTTATTATACACACTTCCTCCATCCACCCTACCAGCATAAATAGGATATGCAAGCTATAGTAGTGAACCACATACTATATATCTATACCACCAAAAATTGTTTTCAACAAAACTATATAAAACGAAAGAAAATGAATGACGGTTTGAAATTTTAAGAAATGTTCATTCCATAAAATAAAAATACTAAACCTATGCTGTGGAAAAGGTACGTCGTAAATAACCCTCACACACACACACACACACACACACACACACACACACACACACACACATACATACATACATATATATATATATATATATATATATATATATATATATATATATATATATAATTTTGAGTATTAAAAATGGTTAACCATCTTCACAATGTTTCATATATTTTATTTATATATTTAAGGGCCAAAAGAAACTGGAAAAGGTTGGTTTCCGCTCCCCTCACGTTTCGATCAAGTACCTTCTGGCCATTTTCAGATGTCCATGATTGGGCAGATGTGAGATATATTGTACATGGTGATTATTGTATTATGCTTGTTCCGGCAATGCTGTTTTTGTTTACGATCATATTTGCTAAACCAGAGTATATGTATTCACTACCTGATCCAGGGACTGAACTTACGATAGCTAGATGACAGTCACATTGATCAGTTGTGTCTATAATAATGTTTATAACTCTCAAAGATGAGAAGGATAGATAGAATAAATCAAATTAAAGTATATTGACATTTCTTCATCACAATATCAAAATTAATAAAAATTAGTAAAAATGGTACGCAGCATAGAGTTATGGTCAACAAGCTCATTTTCTTTGTGTAGATCTACGCGAACTGCTCCAGTCTATAAAGTATCCTATCATTTAATTCTAATGAAACAAAATTATGCTAGCTAGAACAATGGCGCCTTCTTCCTATTCAAAGTGTGGAATCTTCCACAACAAGCCAGTTAACCCCTGCTAGGAAATGCACCATTCCTGTTGTAATTTTCACCATTTTACAAATATATAATAACAAGCATTCATTGGTTAATCACCTTCAATCTAGCTTGCTGATTGGTCAGTTCCGACTACTCAAACCGCCTGAACGCGACAAATCTGTTTTCCCGCTCAATATGCTCGGAGCCTCCCACGAGATACACTATCTTATATAAACAGAACACGTGTAAACTTGTGTTTCTTTCCATTCATCTCTCTCGCGTTCATTTGCCAAGATGTAATCTTCAAGAACTCCCGTCTTAACTAATGCAGTCAGACGTTAAAGACCATTACCAACATTCACGCAAGTACGAACTCTGAAATCTCTTCTGAACTTTTACCAACTTGTACAATACACAATTCCAAACATGCTAAAGAAACTTTATTCTTCTAAACTACAGTTTAATACTTATTTTCACTTTATGAACTTAGGTACAAATATTACCTAATCTAAGAGACACAACTCTGACTGAACTTTTCATTCAGTATTCATGCATGTATATCAAACCCTAATAAATTTAATTGTTACGTTTATGATGTTTATGAATCATTATTCTGTCTTGTATTAATGGTTGTGGATGGAAGATTATTGAACACATACAATTTTAAACCTTCTAATAATTCAAGCCTTCTGATAATTCAAACCTTCTATTCCTCTCCAACACACATCCGCAACAAATTGGTGACCCCGACGTGATTCGAACACGCAGCCTTATGATAATTCAAACCTTCTATTCCTCTCCAACACACATCCGCAACAAATTGGTGACCCCGACGTGATTCGAACACGCAGCCTTCTGATAATTCAAACCTATCCCTTTCCAACACACATCACCACACATACGCAACGAAAGTATTCCTCTTGTTAACTTACTTACTTATCCCAGTTATCTCTTTTTCACTTTTTCAAAACTGTCTGTGAAGTTTTCTTTGGAGATCACCATCAGCTACTTCCTTGCTTTCTCACTAATTTTGTGCATGCTGTTTTAACAGCAATTTTGAAAATCAAAACCATTTTTCATTGTTCAATATTTTTTTCTTATCCTTACTTATTTCTCTAAATATATCACAAGTGCCTTTTTATTATTTGTGTTGGTAAGTTTTTTAGGTTTTATTTCAATATTCTTGTCTCCATTTTTTTATACACCGAACAGTTCTTTTCCTTTTCTTTTATATTCCCCGAAACTCTTTCTAATTCGATTTAAGATTATTTCTTTTTCATTTCCTTAATTCGTGAAATTCTCTCCACTTTAGAAAAACTTCTTTATTTTCGTTTATTTTTCTTCAAACTTGTCGTCTTCTCGCTTATTTTCGTCTGCTTCCCTGCCATTATTCACTAGCTCGTCATTTTTTTTTTCATTATGATCAAATGATTGGATACTTTCCAGACAGACATTGAACATTTAGGACTGTGTACGTTTTTTATTTCCAACAGGTATATATACAGTAAGATGAATGAAAAGGGAATCAAAACTGTGTTCGGATCAAACGAACACCACAAATCAATAACCATAGATTATTTCAATATGACGCATCAGCTGTACAGAATTCGATCTGTTGGGAGGAGTCGGATAACGATAGTCATCTGGTGGCAGCTTGTCGACCAGAAGAGTAATTAGACTAACTTCTACATTGTTTCATTTATAATGCGGTTTAAATAGCAATGTCGCAAGGATTATGATTGTTTTTATTTAAGCTTTCCCCCCATTCTATTCTGTTGAACTTGTGACAGGTGTTACTAAATATGACCTACACTGTACCCTACCCACATTACATTTATTTACTTTTACGATTTACATTTCATTGCCCTCACCTTCATTTAAAGATTCAATGTCAGTGACTCTTAATCAAAATTCTTGACTTACACTTGAAAAATTTTTCTTGGTGGAAGAGCCATTAGTGAACTTCATGTTGAAAGATTTTAAGAAATTTCGTCGAAAGAAAGAAAACATTTTCCATTTACTATCCGCCATCTTAATATGCCAAATATTTTTTGTCTGTAACGTTTTGCGTAGAGTTATTTCCCTTGCACTAGCGATTTATTTATATATTTAAACTAAAGACCAACACTTGAAAAGCTTATAATAGTAAGAAATTAATGAAAACGCTTAGTATGCTTTGTACCATTGTATGAAGTCCTTGTTATGATGATAAACTACATCTGGCAGTAAGACCTTTGATTGGGAGATTGGATGTTTCGAGGAGCGTGGAACCACTTCTTCACTGCTGTTGTTACCAGGTCCACCCTGAACCCTTCGTGGTGACACCTGAATCCCCAAACAAACATTATGAAAGCATAAAAATACCTTTTTATAGTAAAAATACAAGCAATACATTTTTATGTAAAAAATTTACCAACAATACATATTTATAGTAAAATGGTCAACAATACATTTTTAAACGAAATTGACCAGCATTACATTTTATAGGAGAATTACCAACAATACATTTTATCTGTTGTTGAAGGCATACAATTGCATTCAAATTATTATTAGTTGAAGCTATAAAATTGTGTTCAAAATATTTATATTTTGGCATTAAATAACCCATAGAGGTTGACATGCCGCTAAACAAAATCAACCAACAACAATTGTATGAAGAAATTTTGAGTATTAAAAATGGTTAACCATCTTCACAATGTTTCATATATTTTTGAGTACATACTCCACTTTCTATCATAAAAGAAGGATTCCAATTATCAAAAAAAAAAAAATCAAAGAATGAAGAAATTTTTCAAGGAAAATTTTATTATTTTGAAATTTTTAGAACCTCAAACAAAAATTGTTCACCTATCGCCTGGTTCACACTCCCCCTCGGTCTTTTGAACAGGAGTAAAGGTGTATCCCTATTTTAATGTTTAGGATTGGGTTTCCAGTTCCTTCTAAAGTCTAACATTTCCACCTAAAACTCTGAACTTTTATTTACTATTCATTTACTTTTTTTTTTTTCACTGGGAAAAAACAGATTCGCCTATCGTCCTATTCACACTCCTCCCTGATCTTTTTATTTTAGAGATAATCCCTTGTTTCCTGTTTAGGATTGGGTTTCTCATTCTTTCTAAAGTCTTTTCTCTTACACTTCTGGTGGCTCTCTTGAGTCATAGTGACATTATCACCTACCGTGGAGTTGTGTTCTTGCCCTGTAACTCTCTACCTTGAGTGGCTCTTGGGCCTTGTACAGGGTGAAAATTGTTAAAAAGCCTACAGTGTGGGTATGTGCAGTGAAGGAAAATGAGAATAGTGGGGTGAGAAGGCAATAAAGGAACAGGATTCAGGAAGACAGAAGATTGTGATTGACATTGCATTTAAAATTTTTGAAGATTGTAGGTGACAGGGAAACAAGAAATCGGAAGGATGTTCCATAGGGGGGAAAATAAACTATTAATAAAGAACAGACGGTTGTATCTAACTAGTAAAATCGTGAGACCTACTTGCCAATCTAGTATTTCACCTAAATTCAAGCAGTCAAGGCACTAAGGAAAAAATCTCATCAGAATAGTTGCCAGAAAAATATTTTTAGAAAAGAAGACACATCACATCAGAGTGAAATTTATTGAAGCCGAGATGCCAGTTCAGGATCGACTATATTACAGATCCTTCTTTGGATTTTCTCAAGAATCTCAAGATATACAGCAGGAGCAACATATATAGCAGCAATATTCAATGCACAGACGAAAGGTAGATTTATAAATGAACAAGATGGATTCTGACATGAAAAATTATACGACAAGCTATTTGAAATACTAGAAAAGCTTGAGTTAAAATGTGATTTTTTTTTAAATTATAAAGAAACAAAAAATAATCCACCAAAATTTAAATAATCAATTAAAAAATATCAGGCCCAAAATACATTCATATTTTAAAATTTTACTCAAATTCATCTAATTAATGTAAATTAGTAAAACTTTTAAATATTGTAAGTGAAACAACGATAAGTTAGGGACAATTTACATTTTCAAATGATAAGTAATAAAATGTTACAAAATGATTAGAAAGCAAATATAAACAAACATTTATATTCAAATCAAGAAAAATTTCAATAAAAAGACACAAATTAAATAATGTAATTGTTTTTATCTATGATTTATTTTATGAGATATAAAACTTGATAAGAGGGAAAAAACACCCAAAGGTTTACTGATACATATATATATATATATATATATATATATATATATATATATATATATATATGAAACATTTTCATAATCACAATTTTTTAAGATGGAGGGACATAAGAGTAATACATTTTATGGTTCATTTGATATTTATAATATATACTAATTATATACTAATTATCTATATTAATTAATTATATACTAATTATCTATATTAATTATTTATCTATATTAATTATTATATTAATTGATATACTAATTATCATGATATTTTATGGTTCATTTGATATTTGCAATACACACACACAGATAGACAATAAACTAAAAATTGTAAAGATAAATGATCGGCCTTTTGTACTCTAAGGATATTTAAGTTCAAAAGATGGTAAACTAATTTTCTGTTTGTTCATTAAATTCAAATAGACACAATCTCTTGTTCTTTTCGGAAGATCACTTGGCTTATTTCAAAATAGAATGAGTCACTCTTGACATTTTTAAATTGATTAAGATCCCTTCACCTTTTATAGTAGACTAGCCAAAGTACCTGGTGTTTCCCAGGTATACATGGCTAGAAATGTCTGCCTGCATCCACGCTTGCATGTATCACCCATTAGAATACTAAGCTACTCCTCACTCATCTATTTTACGGTATGTCCTTTGCAAATGTTTGATTGTTCTTAATAAAGGAATTCCATCAATAAAACCTTTTTGTGTGGTCATTGCTCGGGGTTAAATTGTTTCAATGTTTTAGATATTCAGTAAATTTCCTATGGCTGTAATAACTTTCAAATAGTATGGCATTGTTCACAAACCTAATAATCAAACAAAAACAGGTATGAGGCATCAGAGCTTGATTCAACTGCAGTGCAATCGCATGAATGCCCCCCTTCTTTGCACATTTACTGTAAAGCTGGGGTTAATAAGAGGTTCTTCAGGATTTTTTTCCTTTCTAATATTTCAATAATCCTTCTAAAACAATCTTTGCATCAAAGGTTGTTTGAATGCCAATTTAGGATGAAATCACATGAAGAAACTATTGGCTAAATGGCAGAAGCCAATTTTGAACCTAGTTTGTCGCAGATTTCATCCACTTCACTAAAATAATGTAAATCAAACATTTAAGCAAGACAATTTTTGTATCATATGTAATTTACATGGCAAATTTGGAAAGGATTGGATGAAAAACTGGGAAGTTACAGACGAAAAACAGTGTCTTTTAACACTTTTTCATGATTTCTCATTATACGCAGGGAAAGTAAGTAGGACTAAAACATTATTTTATTTCTTGCATGATGGCAAATGTTTTGTGACATCTTTGAAGAAAATCAGATAAAAAATGAAGTTATTCAAGTTTTTAATTTAAGTAATACAAAAAGCACGACTTTTTCACAGTTTTTTGCAATTTTTTGTGTGAAGCCAATGTCGCAGGAAAACTATCAAGCACTCTACATAAACATCGTAACTTGAGTTTTGTTATTCATTAAGTGCAAAGAACATCATTTCATCCAGTAAAAATTTGGTTTGTGTGTAACTGTGGCTTGGTTTTTGCAAAAAGTACCTACCCTTCAGTTTTAGCAATTTTTCTGCAATACACTGGTAGACTGGAAATTGAAAAGTCAGTCTTAACCAATTAAATAAATTTGCAATAATCCTGTAGAATTTCATCGAAATTGGTCGAGAAATGTGCACGTGCATAAATAGCATACACACAGACAGACATTTTCTGTTTTATAGATATAGAAGACTTGTTTCAGGTTAAAAATTGTTCATTTTTTTTTGTAAAATAATAGTCAGTGCATTAATCATTCATTGTAATAAGTTTAACCATACTTCCATGGCAAATTTATGTCCTGGATCATACAGACTATTATCTTTCTTAACAAAACTGCTGCCATTACAAAGTGGGATATTTTATAAAGAAATGATAAAAAACAAAAATGGTCAGAAGGTAAATAAAGTTGACTTGGTTGTGCATCTAATTACATCATATGTCACAAATGAAAAAATGTAAATCTAAAGTTAAGCATCCCTGCAGCTTCAGCATTTCTCTCAGTGTATAATAACCAAAATTTGTTGCTTCATTCTCTTGCCCTACATATATATAATTCCATCAATAAAAACATGATTAATCTGAAGAAGTCTTTTTGAAGGCTGAAACACCTAACATCAGACTTTTCCACTTTGTCATTCTATTAACAAATATATACATAAATATATATATATATCATATTAGGTTGGTGCAAAAATAATGACGTAATAATGTCGTTTTTTGACGTTTAACGTCAAAAAACGACATTATTACGTCATTATTTTTGCACCAACCTAATAATTATTTTCTTTTTTAAAAATATGATTCCATCGCAACACAGAAAAATTATGTTTCAAAACTGAAACTACATTTATAAATTTAATTATAAAAATTAACTTTAAAACCCATAGTTTCATTCCATTGTCTAACGACATTAAAAAAAAGTAAAAAGAAAATAATTAAAAAAGAAATAATTATAGAGCACTATTTTTTAAAAAATAAAAGTAATTGCTAAGATCACCGGATTATAAACTTTATTGTTCTTTCTTATCATTTTAAGATATATATATATATATATATATATATATATATATATAGGCAGCAAATGTTCTTTAAAGCAAATATTATTAACAAAAATGACACGCATTTAGTGTTGATTAATTTTAATAGTCAGCTTTTCCAAGTAACAAATAATTCTTCCAAAATGAACTTCGGACAATTTCTGACAAAATTTCTTCCTTGATCATTATATATATATATATATATATATATATATATATATATATATATATATATATATATGAGAGAGATTATTATGTCTAGGTTTATGCATCATATCACCTTCCTTAACAAAAAAAATGCTATTACAATGGGAGATATTTAAAAACAAGTGATAAAAACAAAAGTGGTAGGAAGCTGCATGAAGTTGGCTAGGTTTTGCATCTAGACACATCAGACACCGGAAATTTAAATTTAAAGTTAAGTGGCTGATGCTAACCCCAATGAGAGTGGCTCATTGCACCTTCTCAAGCTAATGTTTTCCCCTGATATGAAGTGAAAAACTTTAATTGCTAGGTCTACTGCTAGAAAAGTTGGTTCACAGTGTTGCACTAGACAGTCTTTCTCATCTGAATCTATCAACCACTCATCTATGCTTTGAATATTGTTACTGTTGCCACATATGGTCTAGGGCTTCTGCTATATATTGAGTGATTCTTGATAAAATCCAAAGAAAAATCTTCAATGTTATTGACATCTCTCCTTCAGTTGTTTTCCCATCTCCATAACATCTTCCTTGTGCCTTTTCTATAAATACTTTCATGGTAATTATTTTGATTAACTTTCCTCTGTGATATCTAGATTTTATGAATTTAAGTGCAGTACTAGATTGGCAACAAGGTCTCATCATTTTACAGTTGAAATGACTAGATGTATCCGTAAGTTCTATGCTAACAGTTTTTTCTATCACACATCTTGTTTGTGGAACTCTCTTATGCTTTATTGCTGTCCAATCAATTTTGTTCTTCAAAAATTTAAATGCAATATCAGCCATTATCTTTTGCCTTCTTACTTCCTGTTCTTTTATCATTCACACTCCTTAATAATGTTTTTCTTTTAATATTTTTTCGCACTCAGTAACTCCCTGCATTTTAGTGGTTTTATTGCCTTTCTTGAGGTGAAATGATTAAAAAAAAGGAAGAAACAGGATTCCGTCATCTTCAGTATTTCTCTCAATGCATACATAAAATCAACATTTGTTATATTTAATTTGTCCCACTATAAATATGCAATTACATCATTAAAAACATGATTTAATTTGTCCTTTTGAAGGACAAAATGTATCACATAAGATGCTTTTGATCTTGTCATTCAATTACACACACTTTATCAGAACATTCAAAAAAATTTTGCATTGGTAAAACAATTTGAAAATATTTTTTTGGAAGACATTTAATTAGAATGCAAAATGCAAATAAAAAGGAAATAATTCACAGAAGATTTAGGTAATTATTAAAGAAAGAACAGATAATTAATTACTCTAAAATGCCATGACACACTAGTTTGGAGTTTAGAATTTTGTCAGAATAGTTAAAGTAAAATATTTGTCCTATTTTAATTTTTACATAAGGCATTTTACTACTACTACTAATAATAATAATTTTACTCTAACTCATTATTGTGGGCATTTTTTGTTTTTATTATGGTTAAGTCAATGTCTATTAAAGATGTTGGTTCAAAGCTTAAGAGAAACAACTTTATTTGTGATCTGGCACTGTTGAAAAGCTATCAATTCAGAGGGTGATTGTGATAAAAACCAGTAATAAATAGTGTGGTAAAGTTAGAAAATGAATAATTAAACAGTCTAATCTAGAATATAATCTGTGAAAGGTTAGCTTAACTTGGTATTTTTTTTATAAGTCTATTATATTCTATTCATTTAAAGTTGTTCACATAACTAGATTCATTGTTTTGTTTTTTTCTTGCTGCCATATTTCAGTGAATCCACTTTTTTCTCAGTTACCACATTTCAGCTGATCCACTTCTCTTGGTTACTACATTCCAATTGATCCATTTTTCTTGTTTACCACATTTCAATTGATCCACTTTAAAGTTTTCTTCAATTTTTAAATCCAGTGAAAGGTGAAAGGTTTTCTTCATTTTTTTTCCAGAAAAAGGTAAATAGAAATTTTTATTTCAATAACTTGAAGTAAGATTCTTATCTGTTTCTTTTGTGTTTAAACTAAAATATACTTCTTTGTTAAAAGTTAGAAAATATGAATTCAAAAAGCATTTTGAAAACTGCTTGTTATTAATAATCAAGAGTGGTCTCCCCTTGTTTTGTTACTCTCCTCTTTGAGAGAGCTATTTCTGTTTACTAGGACTATAAAAGGACACTATATGTGAACCTTGTATTCCCAGTTGAATAAAGCTTTCTTAATGCCTACACCTGCATACTTTTGCCATTACACTGCTTATTGGCTTCTGGGTATTTACTTTGCTTGGTCTGACACAAGGCCAAATTATGCTGAATACAAAGATTGTGTTACACCAGTCTTTGAATGGGGGAAGGTTTACCTGCCTAGAAAAACAGCATTAAAATATACAACTTATCTTACTAGTGGAAAATTCACAATTATTTCAGCCGTAAGCAGGCGAAGTGAACTGCCTTGGCTGGAACTTGATTTTCCAGTTTCATTTGCTAGACTGATAATTTCAAGACTACTCCATACCTTCAAATCAAGTGTCAATGCTTATGAGCAAGGTCACAAAATTATGCTATCTATTGAGAATTAATAGTAATAGTCGATCAACCAGCTAGCCACATTCGTTTCCCTTCTCTTGATTGCAGTTATTGATTTTTTTATAAAAGATCGACAACTGTAAATTTGACTAATCTGATAAGCACAGGTATATACTTTCAGTGGGTAAGTCACAGCTTTTAAAATCAATCATGAAAATTGGGAGAATAATTCAACTGACCCATTAAAATGAAAGAAACATATTTATGAGGGAGCAAAGATCTCACAAAAACAGGTGAAGTCATGCAAGAAGGGATGCATGAAAAGGACTGCCAATGGATGATGACAATACACTTATTGTGTATGATATTTGTAGCCATGTATGCCGCTCTCAAACTGGCCTAACCAGATACATGAGTAGAAATACGATAAGACCTCTGACTGAAATTCTCCAGACCATACAACAAATTTCTCTAGATTTCTATTGCCCAGTGTGTAATAAAGTATGTAGAAATAAGTTTGGATTAACTTAGGCATGTGAAATTTCACATTATCAATGAAAACATTTTTTTCTGCCATTTTCAGAGTTTAAGGATCATAATTTGTGTGAATCACAAATCTGTTCATAGGGGTCACTTGTTTAAAGTTCCTTCATTTACCTTTTTTTTTTTACTCTGTAATATTATAATTATTTATTTTTAATTTCTGTAGCATAATATTTCAATTTGTATACAGTAATGTATTTTGAATATAATTTTAATCAAATAAACATATTTCAGAGAAACGTACAATTTAGTGTAATTTATCAGTACAAGAGTTGTCTTAATTTATATATTAATGTAACAAAAAGTGAAATTCAATTTACATATATATATATATATATATATATATATATATATATATTAGAACTTGATTGTATTAGTTTTATTTATTAAAACTGTATATTTATTTATTTTCATCTACTGGCCTAAATGTTCAAGAAATCCTCCCATATTATATATATATATAGGTATATATGTATATGCGTGTATGTATACACACACATACAGTGTAACCCGGATATAAGAGAGTTGTCGGGACTGAAGAAGAAGTCTCTTATATCCGGGTTTGGTCTATTTTGTTTAGGTAAGTATGGCTCTAATTTTGAACCAGATAAAATCTCTCTTATATCCGGGTTTCTCTTATATCCGGGTTACACTGTACATACATACATACATACAGGGTGCGATAGGTAAATTGTCGCCATTTTATATTTTTAATTTTGTGTATGTCTAATGTTTTTGATTTTGCCAACTGCACAGGATAGTGGAGTCAGTTGGGCACAGACTGTGAGAAAAAGCCCACCATAATGCAATTCACTCCACCAGAAATTTGGAAACAGCATGCTTGACATTCATGCCAGTACTTCCAATATGAACATTTCAGAGTGTTTGGGTGTCAATCCGAGGACAGTGCAATGGATTAGAAAAGAGTTGGATAAGTCTAATGTTGATTACAAAGGTACAACAGCACACTAAACTCCAGAATTTGTTGGTGAGGGCCACACACTCAACATGAAGGACTATATCAAGTGCCTTGAGGAAGTAGTGCTGCCCTGGGTCAAGAGGATGACTGCTGGAAGACTATGTCTGGTAACAGGACCCTGCACCTGTCACACAAGCAGGAGAACCCAGTCATGGCCTTCAGACAATTTCTGCAATATCACCCCTTATATCTGGCCACTTAACACCCCAGACTGTAACCCCCTTGATTATTATGTGTATGGTGCAATTGAGCAAGAGACCATCCATTGCAGTTGATTCCAAAGTCGGCTGAAGCCAATGGCGATTTTTATTGAATATGTTTACTCTTTAGTATTTCAAGATATTTCTGTTTAATTTTGGTAAATATATTTGTTAAAATGAGATGTCAGTATTATTTTTCATTTTTGTGTAATTTAGACGACAATTTATGCATCACACCATAGGGTGTCCATAAAGTTCGTGTGCACTTTAAATAATTTATAACTTTATTTGTATTTGTGATAGAAATAATTTGCAAAAAGGATTAGAAAGAAGTAAATCTATATTTTTTAAGCTTTTATTGAAATTTTATTTAAGCTTCCACATGTCCTCCATCATTAGCAATACAAAGGGTAATACGATTTTGCAGTTCACAGAAAAACATTTGCCAACTGATTTACAGTAATGCCTGAAATCACATTAGTTATTTTAGCTATACTTAAAACTAGGCACATTAAACTTTATAACATTTTTTACAGATTATTTCTATCGCAAATACAAATGAAGTTATAATTTTTTTAAAGTGCACACGAACTTTATGGACACCCTGTGTGTATATATATATATATATATATATATATATATATATATATATATATATATATATATAGGCTCATACAGGAATACTACAGACACTGTATTGTCAAGCACTGTCTATATATTATGGTCCTTTACAAAGGTCTAATTATTTCTGTGTTGTTGAGCACTGTTCATTACAACTAATGCATTAGTTACTCTTGTGTTTTGGGGAAGTTTTCATCCCCCCTTCTTTGCAAAAAGTGATATTTGGCTATTCCATCCTTTGCCATTTGGATATTTTCTCCTTGGTGATTTTTGTTAGTGAATATATTATGTGTACTCACCAATTACAAGAGGGGTCTATGTGCTTATATCACCAAAAGTCCAAACAGTCACCTGATTAGTGTATTCAATAATACATAAGAAACTGGCAGTCATGGCCAGTCAGATGAACACCTGATTTTATTATATAAAATTTTAGATCTCAATTATTTCGAAGTTTTGATATTTTTTTTTTTTTTTTCTTAATAGAATCAGCTCTCACTCATCTGTATATAATACATAAATGAATTGAGCATGGAGATTAAAACTTTAGAACAGCATCTCAACAATGCATCAGCTGCAGAACCTAGGAAACATATTTGACTTTACCCACATGTATACATATAGGACACTTTCTATGGATACTTTCTAGCATATCTACCCTGACAGAAAGGCAAATAAATAAAATTGTTATTATATATTGGTTATAAGTTATGGAGCTTGAGGAACAACAATAGTATGTAAACAAATTAATGATTTTAACAGTATCAGCTAATTGCTAATTTAATTTTGATAAATGGAGAGGAAGTCAAAGGGAGGTAACTCATGATGTTTAATGTATAAAGATGCAAAAATAAAAATTCATGTGCTGTAAGGAAAGGAGAAATCAGTTAACAATTTCTTATCCTTTTTATATTCTGTTCACAACTTTGTAATTTTCAGATCTTCCACTATTTTTACCATTTCATTCATTGTTACTCAATATACATAATGTGTATATGGACATATATATATATATATATATGGGCACCTACCTACCTACCACTTCAAAAATATTGCTTCCTATTTTATTATGTTGAGCTACAAATAACAAAATCAGATGTTGAGGGATTCAGAGTACCATCAGGTCAAGTAACTTTGATATGTTTTCAGCATTTTCACTAACTTTTCTAGTCGCCATTTTTTCATTTCATTAATACTTGGCCTGCAAACATATCATAGGTAATAATAATGGCTTTTAATTGGCTCATAGGACACATGTATTTTATTTGTTTTCATTATCAAAGTTATCCACAGGCCAATGTTAAGTTGTTTATGGCTAACTCTTAATATTTTAGTAAACTGACAAAAGTGCAGGGAATCATATCTCAACAACATTTTGTAGCCAATTTTTTTTTTTTTTTTTTTACTAACACCAAAACCATTTCACAAATGAAAATATCATCTACTTCATGACATAATATATTAATATTATTAATATCATCTACTTCATGACATAATATTTTAATATTATTAATATCATCTACTTCATGACATAATATTTTAATATTATTAATATCATCTACTTCATGACATAATATTTTAATATTATTAATATCATCTACTTCATGACATAATATTTTAATATTATTAATATCATCTACTTCATGACATAATATTTTAATATTATTAATATCATCTACTTCATGACAATATTTTAATATTATTAATATCATCTACTTCATGACGAACATTTGATGGAACTTAGCTAAAGCAATGAAAATTTCAGAAAGTTAAAAAACAAAATAATTTCAAAATAATTAATAATAAATAATAACAAAATAATAAATATATAAAAAATAATAAAAAATATTAATAAAATTAATAATGATAAAAAATAATAAATAATAACAAAATAATTATATGAAATTTGATGGAACATAGCTAAAGCATTAAATATTCAATGAAAATTTCAGAAAGTTAAAGCTTTATTAAATAAAAAAAAATAAAAAAATAAAAATATAAATAAATTTTACACTTGTTGGTCAAATTATCAAAATTACCTGACTTGACAGACATTGAACTTTCCCACTGATAATATATCATTTTTGTTTTCTTAAAAATGTATCATTGAAATCCTCTATGTAGAAAAAAATGCATCCATTGATATTCATCAAAGCTTGCAAAATTGTTATAGAGACCAATTAGTGAATGCGAGCACAGTTAAGTGGTAGTTAATATGCTTCAGCATTGATGACAGTGATATATGTGGGACATCTCATATTTGAGCTGAGGATAAATGAACTAAGCAGACAATATATTCTTGAGAATATCATTGCTGCCATGAAAAAGTGGGAAAACTTTTGTAGCTAGAAACTTACTTTATCTGTTGCAATTTCAGTGTAAATAAATTGGAAGCATTTTATATATTACACATACATATATATACAGAGTGATTGAAAAGTATCTCCCTTTATTTATTAACTAACATTTTACAAGAAATGGACATGAGAGGAAAGTATTTAGCATGAGGTTCTATTTAAAATTTGATATGGGCATCAGATTTCGATGTCAGATTTTGAAACTGCCCAGGAATCAAGTCAACAGATTTCACCAGTAACTCTTATGGTATGGAAGACATAACTTCTTGTATTTGCCCTTCAAGTTCTTCAAATGTCTTGGTTTGATACAGTAGACTTGTTCCTTTAACCAACCTCAAAGTAAAAAGTCACTGGGTGTTAAGTCAGGACCCCTGGCTGGCCACTAGATACATAAAATAGGGAATAACTTTTCAATTACCCTGTATATCTACACATACACTTAAATATCATCATAAAATGATATAACAAGCTACCATGGCTTCACCCCTTAGAATCTCCAAGCTGGTTTCGTATATCTTTTTATGATAATATTTAAGAGTACTGCTTGATGGATGAGGCACTGAGCACTTTTTACAATCTAGCGGAATTCGATTATTTTGGTGTTGACTTGTAGTTGATTTATAAAGAAGGAAAAAATTTACATATATATATTATATATATATACATGCATACATAGACATAAAGAAAATAAAATACTCACATCATATATATACATTCACATGTGAAGGCATATGAATCATTTTATTTCAACTATTTTATGAGTTTCCAAATATACAGAGGTGAAAATAAAAAAAGTTGTTCACAAATCACCTGGTCAATTTTTTTTTTCTATTTACATTTATTTACTTGTAAAGATATTTACTTGATATTTAATGTGATTTTCTGTTTTGTTTTTGTTTTCATCTTTTAGAAGAAAAGAACAAAAAAGAGTTTTATATATCAGTTCATTTCAAATCTTTGAAATATTTTTTTCATTTTACATGTGTCATGGGTGAGGTGATGGAGAATTTGTGAGGTAGTTCTGGACTAAAATAACAAATCGGGATTGAAAAAAATTGTTGAATTCTTTGGAAATAGAGGCAAAGAAAAATTGTAATGATTTAAAAAACAAAATTTCAAAGTAAAAAAATGTTTTCAATGAGTTAATTTTTTTTTAATCATTCAATACATTTTTCTTCTTTTCAATTCAATTTTTTTTAATAAATAAAAGAATTCAGTAAATGTATTGTGCTCAGTATGTGTAAGAAAGAAAAAAATGGTAGCAATTAAAAAATGTTGAACTCCTTAGAAAGAGAGATAAAGAATAAAAGTAATGATTTGAAAAGAAAATTCCCAAAAAGTTTTCAATGAGATATTTTCAATATTATTCAAATTTCTTTGAGGAATTATTCTTTTCTTGACTAATATTTTTCTCACCTTAGTTTTGCTAGTTCCTTTCTATTACAACTTACAATCCACAATCTTAGTCATTAGTGAAAGTTAAAACTGGTGGAACTAAAGAATATAGTTTCTCTGAATACTTTCTATGAAAATAGCAATATAGCAGTGAGAGACATGCAAAATTTCATCTGTGAGAAAGGGATTGTTGCTGTTTTAACAATTAGACCACATAAGCTAAATAATTTCAGTCATTTAAATTAAGCTAAATAATTTTTAGTCATTACTTTCCCTCTGATA
Source organism: Acanthosepion lycidas (assembly GCA_963932145.1). NCBI lineage: Eukaryota > Metazoa > Mollusca > Cephalopoda > Sepiida > Sepiidae > Acanthosepion > Acanthosepion lycidas. The sequence continues at coordinate 60,070,696 of OZ010585.1, read as the reverse complement.
ATCTACTGTTTTCTTTGTTTGCTGCTTGTATTGCTTGTAATATTATTTGAATTTCTGAGACGAAGTATTATCAATTATTCAATTTTTGGTTGCTCAGGAAGTCATCCCAGCATAAAGAATTCAAGTTCATATCTTATCAGAGGCTTATTCATTATTTCCATTGTGTGGTGCTAACTTATAATCATAAAATGATCCTCTGAGAGTTGCAATAAAAAGTAAGAGAAATAAGTTGAAAGAAATATTTGTTAAAGAATTAATAATTCACATATTTTTACTCATTCAACCAATAAATTTATTTCTTGCTTTCACTTCAATGTTTTAGTAAATCATAGAATAATTTAATCCATGAAAACACATATTGTATTCAATGTGTGTAGGTTTGAAACAAATGTAAAAATAGCAGAGACTTTCTTCTTTTTTTTTTTTTTTTTAATGAGTGATGGAGACAGTGAGCAAGTGATGTAGAATGAATAGTTTGAAGAAGTATTAGGAAGATAGGTCATGTGTGTATGTTGTGTTTTTTGTTAATAAATGAGTAAATACTTTAATGTATAGCCATCATTGCATAAACAAGAACCTTTAAGTGAAAATAAAGAATTAGCAAAGAAATCATTGTCCATGAGACAATCTTTATCGAGTAAAAATATTCATATAAATACAGAAGAAAAAAACATGATGGACTTGTAAAAGGAATTACACATGCTTAAAATTATTATAACTAAAAAGATGCAGTTGTTATAAAGATATAAAACAATAGTTTTAAGTTATTTGAATTTTCAGGTATTCATATATTAATTGTTGAATAATTTTCTTCATTTTATCATGTTTTAATAGTTGCTGAGTATTCAGCATAGAATTTTTTGCTTGACTCACTTTTTTTTCAGCTTATCTCATTGTGGGTTATTTAAAGCCAAAACACATTTTTAGGGTTATAAAGATAAATGTTTTTTTTGTGAAAATTTCATTAACAATTTTTTGGGAATAACAATAATTTTTTTTCCAGATACAAGTCCTATTATTTAACTCAGAGTTGGGGGAAGAAGAAATGGATTCATACCTTTTCCAAAGGTACTTGTGCATAAGTGAATGTAATGAATCTGACTGAAATTCGAACACTGTTCTCTGATTTCTCATCCCGAGTTGCTATCCATTACACCACCCACACATCCTAGCATAGAATGTCATGAAAAAGAAGTGATACGATGAAGAAAACTAATAAAAAATTAACAAGGGATATTGTTGTAGTATACCTACAGACGATAATGGGTATGTTCCCATTTACATAAATACGGTAGTAAATACTGTATGTTGGTCTAGAGTTGGAGATTCATTGTGGAATTCACTTGACTCACTTCTAGCAGTTGACTGCTTCTACATGCTGCTGGTGAATCTTATATGTATTGTTCTTGTCCTAAGTATTATTGTTTATTACCATCCTTTGTTTGATTATTCTGTTCAGTAACCTTCCCTAAGTTACAACAGATATTAACTGCTTTGAAATCAAATCAAATGACAAATCATAAGAACCTCTGAATTTGCACAAGTAGAAGAATTTGGTTATCTTGTTAGGTTAAGAAGATAATTTCTGTGTAATGATGGAAGACAGAGATCTACGTCCTACTTTAACAATACTATATTTTTGAGTGTATCATAAGTATTCGGGTTTAAGCAGAGATTTACTATGAGACTTATTTCATGCACACATTAAAAGATTATCTATGGCTACTATATTATTATTATTATTATTATCTGCATCAATACATGTTTTAAAACATGTAATGTATTTAATGTTTATATATGTACATCAGAGATGTTCTAAAGGTTGTCATAGCCAGAGGGGATAATAGGACAAGTTTCCACTGTCTATAAAATGCTCTCATCATGTGTGTCTCAAATAGCCTCTGTATCTCAAATAGCCAGCTTCAAGCCAGAGGAATGAAGAAGGCAGGCTACTAGTGCTTCATAACCAGCTACTTTGTCAGCCCATGAAAGCAGTTTATCTAGAGCACTGTTTCTCAACGTGGCCCAGGTGGACTACTGGCGGTCCACGTAGCATTTCTAGTGGTCCACAGAGAATTCATAGCTATAAAAAAATTGTAGCCATTTCACAAAAACATATCTAAATTATTCATACTTTGAAGAATTAAAAAATATATTTTGTTTAATTGCACACATGTCCATTATATTTTGAAATTTCAAAATTATGTACGTATTAGGCAGTGCCATATTTATATATATTTTTTTTTATAGAAAATTATGAGCCTGGAGATGAAAATGTTGAGTTGGCTGAAATGTTGCTGGTCTTGAAAGAGAATGCAAAAATGAGAAGAAGAGTTGACAAAGGCGTGTCTTTGCCTACCTATCGATAATGAACTCACACCCAAATAGTTTTCAACGTGTAGAAACAAGCATCATTTCTTTCCCTACCACATGCATGGTGGAATCTGGATTTTCAGCTGCTGTGGATGTTTTCAGTAGAAAAAGAAATAAATCAGATCTCAAAAGCAGAGGAACTCTCAGACTAAGACTGAATGACACCATCAACTTGATTATATCTTGTGTCAGAAACACCAAGATCAAGGTAGTCACTAGCAGAATAGACTAAGACTAAATGACATCATCAAAATTCATTTTGATATCCTGTATTTATCTTTGTTTACTGAAATTAATTTTTAAGTGTAAATAGACTACTTTGTCTTTTCATTGAATATTTTAGAGTGAAAATTGAACAGCCTAAAAGTAAATGTAGGAGTAGTCCATTTGATTTTTTTGAAGAAAAGAAAAATGATCCATGGGCTGAAAAAGGTTGAGAAGCACTGATCTAGACGAAGAAAAACCCTGATTTTAAATCTTCACTGCCTTACACCCATATCCAAACATGGAAAAGGCTATGAAAGTAAATCCAGACAGAAAATCTGGAGTGGCACCTCAAAGGCAAAATTTCAGCAAATCCTGCAGCAAATCCTGCAGCCAAGCTGGCTCCAAATGTAATAATTTGTATTCCTTTGGATCTTGTCAGTATGGCCAAAAGGGGAGACATGGGGTCTGGGAAGTGCATGAACTCCAAATACCATTGCCCAGGCCTGTGCCCTGGAGAGGTCATTCTAGTTTCATCACCAAAGGACTGAATTTTGACCAAACTATCATTATGCAAGATAAAAGTGATACCTATTATTATTATTATCATTATTATTATTATTATTATTATTATTTCTGCTGTATATTAATTTCCTCCAAGGTCCCAACCAAAAACCATAGGTCAGTTTTTACCCTGCTATCATCATTATTATTATTGCAATCATCATTATTATTATTATTACCGTGCCATCATCATCATCATCCTCATTATTATTACCACGTCATCATCACAATTATTATTATTGCTGTTGTTGTTATCATCCTCCTCCTCCTCCTCCTCATTATCACCATTATTGTCATCATTATTATTATCATCATCATCATCATCATCACCATTATTGTCATCATCATTATTATTATATACAGCACATGATTATCAGTAGGATTTTCCTGTACCTTTTATTCCAAATGTTATGACAGATACAAATATTTAGATTCTGGTATTTACGGGGGAATTTTGAGGGCATTATTTTAAATTGGGCTTCCATGCTGGGAAATGAAAGAAAATGAAATAGTATCTGATTATACTGGCCAAAATTGGTTTAAGCATTTTAATGATGGTTTAGATGACCGTCAGTTGTCAATTGGGATGTAGTGCAATGCAAGATAGTGGACCTGATCACCAGCACTAAAAGATCTTCCCATAACTTGGTGTTATTTTGCAGATATAACTCCTTTAAAGTTGTTTGTTTGACTGGACTCATGCTTTGCATTCCTTTGTCTTTCTTTTTTCTTTTCCATATACCATTTGTAAGGAGGAAGTTCCACTCAGACAGTTTTTTCACCAAGAACTAATACTTTATGGAACAGACTTTCCTAAACATGACAATTTTAATATATTCAAGTCATGGGTTAATTGTTATCTATCCTCCTTATCCTTCTAATTGTCATTTCTTTTTATCTCCATTTACATTTATATTACACAACTCATTCAGTAAGCTCTAACTTGAACAGCTCTGGAGCTCTGTACTGGGTGAACCTTAGTGAAAAAAAAAGAAGAAAAATTTACAAAAGCTAGGATCCTTCAAAGATACATATATACAGTATTAAAAAGATATACAAAAACTCTTAAGGGAATAAGAAAAATACTTTTGATATACACTAATATATTCCCAGTGGTTTTTTTGCCTTTAATTTTTAATGAAAACTTATTTAAAGTGTTATATTCTTGTGCTTTGTTTGATTTGATAATTTGGGACATTCAAAAAAGCTGATATTTTTCACTTTTGTGGGGGGAAAATGATATATAAATTCTTATATATGTGATTAAATGATATCTAAACTTTTATATACCAGAACAATGTTAGGAAAATTAATGATAAAGTGGGAAAAAAATTCTGACAAACCCAATCAGTCAAAATATATTATCTACTATCGCAACTACAAATGAAAAGAATTTACCTAAGCTTAACATAAAATTTATTATAACTAATTCCAATAAGAGACTCAATACAAAAGTAAATAATGATAAGCTAAAACTTGAAGGTGGAATTCACTATCAGCAGTAATAATTGCCACAAGGAATATATAGGTGAAACCTCAAGAAATTTAAATAAAAGATTATATGAACACAAAAAGAATATTTTGCAAAACATATTCAATGCATTAGTTGCTCACCATAATAAGTTACCATAATTTCAGTTGAAAAAATACTGCTTTAATTAAAAGGGAAAGCAATTTACTAAGATGAAAGTATATAGAAAGTGATTTAATCACTAGATCATCCACAGTAAATTTGTGTTCATGTACTTACAACATTTCACCTTTCTTGGCAGATTTTCTATTATCAGAATGTGGGATACTTAACAAAACTGATGAAAACATCAAGAAAATGAAACTAAATGAAATTGTCTAGACTATGTATTCAAATACATATTAAAAAATAAATTTTATTTCAAGTTTAACAATTCAGTGTTACTTCTTCTCATATGTAGTCACATCAATGTAAATATGAGTTTAGTCTGATGAAGGGTGAAACACAACACACAAAAAAATTTTTCCACTTTATCATATATATATTTTGTTTGAGGGAAGCTTTTCAAAAAAAATACCCTTCAAGTAACAATTGTTATCCAGTGTATATTAAGATATTAAGACAGCCAGGTCAGTTATGACTTTGTTAAAAAAAAAAACACAAAAAGGTCACTACTGAAAAACACAACTCTTACAATAACTTTTAGAAACCATGATGCTCAAACTTTTCGCAGGAATTTGCTGCTATTAACCACAGGGGCATTAACCTGATTATCGGAAAAAGTTTCATAATTGTTTGTGAATTGTGTCAAATCAAAGGAGCTCAAATCAAATGATGGGGTAGCAGCTGGAGATGCACCTTCATGTTTATCTTTTGGGGTCAGGTCATTTAGAAGCATAAATTCTTGCATATCATCCCAGAGAAAATTATTAGTCTCATCTGTGCTGACATTTTGGTTTGGCATTAACAAATAATCAGTACTGGATCTCTCCATAACAGGACTGTTATAATTGGCTGAATATCTGTCCAGGAATGAAAGATCTATGTTGTTAACAGTGGAAGCGGCACTTGCTCCAACCATGAGATTATCTACAGGATCTGGGGCTAGAAAATTGTTTGAGGAAGATGCTTGGTTGGAGGGATTTGAAATGGAAGATGAAGAGGAGAAAGAAGTTGAAGAAACTGAGGAGGAGAATGAAGCAGAAGTTGCCGGCAAACTAGGAGTATAATTTGATGAGATTAACGACACAGCAGGCAAAGACTTCTGGGGTGAAAAAGATGAAAAAGGAGTTGCTACATTCTTTTCCTCCACTGATTCTGATGGTGTTGTGGTATCCTCTTTGTTCAAAGATAAAGACAGCTGAACAATGCCTTCATTAGCCTCTGTGGGGACCTTGTGCGGTTTATCCATAATACAAGTCTGTGTACTAATTTGAAGCATGGCTGTTAGACTTCCTGGTTGGATTAAATATAAAATAAAAAGAAGGGTTAAATACAGAAAAATATAATTATTCATAACGTTAATATAAACACTCACACAATCCGACATGACTCATAGTTTCCTAAATCCCGGTAACCAGAGATACTAATTATCTCCAGATACTTACCTGACAGTCTTTTTAAGTATACCGAGACTAAAATTTTATTAATTACCGCCAAACACTTTGTTTTGCTAATTACAGCCTGACAGGTCATTTTTATTAGACTTTCAAATGTTTCTTTATATTATAGAAAAAAAACACAGCGACAAATCCAGGATGTAGAAAAAAGACAGTTGCAAAACTAAATAGTATGCTCCCAAACATCAGCACCAACCAGGATTTACTTGCCTCCCGATTCCTGCAGGATGTGACACAAGGTCATTTTTAATATGGGGAGCTCATTCGCATACATATGTGCAAAGGCCCAAAATTGCCCATTCCCTGCAATTACTGTCACACTAAAATTTGTATTTACCAGTGCCATGAGGTATGTGCTGCTACAGGTTTGGGATCTCTAGGACCAGGCACCCTGCAAAGCTTTTGTGAATTCTCTGAAGACAGAAATATGTCAGAGAGGTAAAGAGCAGATACTACTACACACTGGTCCCAGACTGAAAGCTGGAGAACATCATCAGCACCAACTAACCCGCCAAACTGCAAAATATTAGCCTTATAGTGATTTAGTATGTGAAGCTTAGATGTAGTACAAGGCCAAAAGTATGAAACACCCAGTGAGGATTGAACTCACTACTCGGTCATAATTGAACTAGCAAGACAAGTTTGTTTACCATTACACCATACCAAAGTGTTTAAACATTGGTCTTATATACCAGTAGCCATACCCAGAGATTGTATATGATTTGTTGAGAATGAAGCTCATACAAATTAACGCAACAACTGCTATGCAAATTTTATCTCTGATGCCATATATGTTAAAAGCTTGCTGTCTCCAAACAGCCAATTATTCAAGAGAGCACAACTGTTACCTATATCAGACACACCCTAGTTGAGATCCTTGGTAGAGAGGAGAAAGTCTGGTTCTCTTCCACATGTATGCTATATGCCTGAGCTTATGAACCACATGCATCTTTTTGACCCTTAATATGTGGCTTGTAGAAATAGGTTTGCTGAGCTCCTTTCATCACAATTAATATAAAAAGGTAAATAAGAAAAATTTCAAGCTTTATAATTATTTACTGGGTATGAATCGGATTAAAACATTAAGTTTAATGTTAATGTGCATGTAACAAAAACGTTTGTGTAAATTTTGTTCATGTCTAGTGGCATTGAAACATCTGAACTTTATTGTACAATGGCTCCTTACATTAAGCAAGTTTGGCCACCCCCCTGCTATATGCTCTGCTCTAAGATCTATATCAAGTTTTGTTGGTTCAAATTTGTTTTTTTTTTTGTTTTTTACATCTTTACCATTTACAGGTTATTTTAAGCCTGAAAGTATTTTTAGATTATAAGAATTTTTTTGGAGTTAATAATGATTTACTGATACAAGTTCTACTAATTAAGCTATAGCTGGGGGGAGAAGAGGTGGATTCATGCTGTTTGTAAAAGGTATATACACATAAGTGAATATAATAAACATGGCTGGAATTGGAACTCTGCACTCCAATTTTCAATTTCAAGTTGTTATCCATTACATCACCCACACATCCAAGTTCTGTTGGGTATTGTCAGGTGGCAGTTGCCCACTGAACGAAACATGAATTGTAACAGATTTAAAAAAAAAACAAGAATTTGTTTAAAATTAAAATAATTTTTTTTATTTATTCTTAGTCAGATCGATAGAAGCAACTGTCATTGGGATAATTCATACTCTTATCATTATCAGTGGTAGAATAAAGGAGTAAATAAATGAAAAATATTTCATTATAATCTTACTGCATAATTTCTATCTGAATTTCTGGGAGAAGGAGTTTGTTGTCCTCATCTTAGTTGTTGCTATGACAACACTTCAAACTCTGACTTTCATCAGGTATATGTCAATTTGGAAAACCTATAGGGAATTTCAAATTGAACCTGAGCAGTAGAGCAAGAACAATCAACAACCCCCACTGTAGATTAAAGACTCCAATTTGAAATTCCTTGTAAATTATCTGGATCAACATACACCTGATGAAGATCAGAGGACATAACAGTTGAAATCTTATTGATACCAACAAATATAAGGGACATAATTCACATGTAAATAATGCAAATAATTTTACTGTGTTGTGTTCATATTCTTTCTTACATATACAAACAAAATGGTTTAATCCTCATCTTTGTTGTCATTGATGCAACAATTTATATTGATTAAAAAGTAGCTGTCTACCCTTTTTGAAATAAAAAAAGAAAATTTAAATTAAAAATATAAAAAACGTTTTGAATACAAAAAGAAAAGTTTAAAAAAAAATTTAAAACTTGAAATGAATGAAAGAATTTACAATAAAACAATGAACTTTAATCCATTCTGGTTATTTTTCTTATTGTAATCAATACTCAGTGGCAATTATTGATTTTCCTTATTGCAGTCAATACTGACTGGCAATTATTGATTATTCCTTATTGTGGTCAATACTGACTAGCAATTATTGATTTTTTATAGTGATCAATACTGACCAGCAATTATCAATTTTTATAGTGATCAATACTGACCAGCAATTATCGATTTTTTATAGTGATCAATACTGACCAGCAATTATCGATTTTTTATAGTGATCAATATTTACCAACAGTTAAGGATTTTTATTATTGCAATCAATACAGACTCACAATTATTGATTTTTTTCTAATTTTTTTTCTTGTAATTGATTTTTTAAAATTTTGCTATCAATATTTGCCAGTAATTTTTTTTAATCTTTTCACTTCAAGCAAGGCATTAAAGCCACTAAGGCACCAGTGGTTACTGACAGTGAAGGAAACTGCAAAAACATTGCAGAGGAAAAAGGGCAATAAAAAGTCATGATTCAGGAAGACAGAGGATGATGATTGACAATTACCTTGTCTGAGGCTGGTCAGTGATAACATTGCTTCTCGCCAATGATGGACTGCATCTTGAAAGTTCTGCATTGTTTCAGTGCTCACCATTTTGTTGTACGACTCAAACAGAGGCCGGATTAAGTAACTGAACTGAAGTCTTATTAAGGAAAACTTGACAATAACTGAATCTGAAATGGAACTAAATGAAAAATTAGGGTCAATCTAATTATGCTCGTTCTTTATTTGAAATATGAATTCAGCTATTAACTTCTTATTGAATATTAAACTTTGACTGTTTTCTTTTACTGTTTTTTTAATTTTTTAACAAAAAACCTTAAAGCAAAATCTTTTAGACTGTTCTATAATAGTCTTGTGTACTAAATTCAAGTGTCAGAAGGAATAGATTATTTCCTTCAATCTAAGTCACCCCTCTTTTTTTTTTTTTTTATTTACCTATTCACTATATTTTGTCACTTTAAATGTTATTTTTAGTGTATTTGAGTAGATGCTCCATTTATTCATTAAACAGTATGTTTATTTATTTTCTTCTACTGGTCTGAATATTCAAGTAATTTTATTAAAGAAAATATGATGTATAAAGTAATAATAAATAGATATATATTGAATTGATTTTTGCCAGAGAGCACATATCTTTCTTTAAAAACATTTCTCGAATATTCAGGCCAATAAACAAAAATCTATTCACTAAATATCTATTTATTATTACTTTATAAATCTTATCTCATTGGCATCCACTTGCATCCAAGCATTGGGATTTTCATCCTCTCTGCTTATTCTCTTTCTCTCACTGATGGTGGTGATGGAGATGGCCGTGAAGGCCCAGCCTATTCGTGAAGAGTCATGAGCAGGAGTCACAGAGAAGTATGGGTGGTGAATGCAGCAGGGTGAATTGGGCCCTCCTGAAAGCACATCGTTTATCCTCTTCATATTGATGGTTAGACCCAAATGTCTACTCTCTTCCGTATTAAAAGATATCACCATTTTTAATGAGTATATTTTCATCTACCAGCCTGGGATTTTCAAGGGTCTTTAATAAAGATGGAGTGCTCTTCAGTAGGTTTTGAACTTGTATTTTTCTTATGGTGGGGAAACAAACTGACATGTTATTAGACTGCTCAATCATGTGAACTTTGTGGCAAAGTAAAGTTCAATTAACCTTTCATAGTAACAATTACAATTTTTAACTGTTCAGTATAAGGCTATAATTTCTCTTTTATTACTAATGTCCAGAAAGAAATATATTTGTTTGTTTTTTCAAAGTAAACATCATCAAACAATTTTGCCCCCAAATATATTTTCTACTTTTTATAGTATTCTTCATTGAAAACTTTTCACAAACAAATGAAATCGTTTTTTTTTGTTTTTTTTTTACACTACTAATTACATCTAATTTTATGAAGATACTGTAAATACAGTTCATCAAAAGTTTTTTTTTTTAATTAAATAGCAAGACAAACATATTTTTGTTTCATTTTGGTATAAGAAAGGAAGTATTGTTAATTATACTTTGTTTCATTAAGTAAACATCAATAGTAAACATATCAATCCCTCAAATGTTCAAACTGTTTATCCCCATCATTCCTAGATACAAAAATTTATGTTTATTAAAACATATAAAAAATAGAAAAGATATATGCATTTA
>OZ010585.1:59982251-60042251 GCA_963932145.1 Acanthosepion lycidas | reverse complement strand
GATTATCACTTGTTCCAACTGATGGTACATGGCCTGGCTGAGCATCACTTTCAGTTTTAAGATGCCAAAAATTGGATCGACTCATGGTTAACCTCAAAAGACATGCCATTTTCCCAATGTAGAATTCTAATGCTGCCAGAAAATTATGTAAAAGTAGTGGCTACCAATGGGCAATACTTTCAGTGACATGCTTCTTACTAATTTTTGTAAATAAAACATTACTTTTCATGAAAAATCACTGAGAACTTATTCAAGATCCTAATAATATATATATTATACATAATATATATATCACTGAATTCCCTAACTGTGTCGTGCCCTTCACCAGTTTGGGCAAATGTCAATAACTACAAATGCCCTGAAGCGAGATGGTCAGACGAGAGAGAGAGAGTTCCAGAGACACCTCATGTGATGATCTGCTGACAAGAACCACCAACATTAGCCTTGTACCAAATTTTACCAAATCAGTAAAACAAACTTTAAAAATTAACAAAGTGACATGTTCGAGTCAGTTGGGCCGATAATTGTATGCATGCAAACTCTTGGATTTAACAACAATGACCTTCAGTTTATCATACTATTGACCAGTAATAATGTTTATGACTAAAAGATTTGCCACATTTTTAACTTCAAAATAGTAGGAGGTGTGTGTCTATTAGAGTTTCACTAGGCATGTGCATGAGCATAGTGTAACTAACATTTTACCTAAACCCTCAGCTATTAATATATAAGATTATTTTTGGATAATCCAACAACCAGTTCACTAAGCTTTTATGATTTTAAGAATCAGTTTGTGTGAACCAGTAGGATGGCACTACTATATATAAGGAATGAGTAGAAAATTTTTTATAAATTCAACATGTTTCGATATTTTGAATTCTATCTTTGTTTTGACTAAGTAAATGTCATCTATTTTTTAGGGAGGAGGTGTCAGTATGTACATATATGGGTTTTAATTCTAGTGGGTGTTTTGTGTTTATCTTATGGTGTTTGTGTCTAATTCTTGAAACAGTAGCATAATGAAATTTTAAAAAGAAATCTCCAAAAACACCAATTGCTTTTAATCATGTAAATCAAGGTATGGGCACTTCAACATAGTGTTATAGTTAGCAAGATAGTCTCACTAGATCAATCATGACAAAATAGTAAGTTTGATCCGCACTGGGTGCTCCACATTTTTGGCCTTGTGCTTCATCTAAGGTATGCTCAGAAAATCATTTAGACACTTTGATGCAGTGTAATGATTAGAAAACTTGTCTTGCTAGATCAATTACAAGTGAGTTTGATCTTCACTGAGTGCGCCACACTTTCAACCTTGTGCCACATCTAAGCTATGCTTAGAAAATCACTATATAAAATCAAGGTAGTCAAGATGAGAGCTAAAAAACAAATGCAATGGGTTTTCCATTTCAAATGAAGAATAGAGGATTTCCGTTATCAAAGAATAGAGGATTTCTGTTATCAAAGAACAGAGGATTTCCGTTATCAAAGAATAGAGGATTTCAGTTATCAAAGAAAATAGGATTTCCGTTATCAAAGAATAGAGGATTTCAGTTATCAAAGAATAGAGGATTTCCATTATTAAAGAATTATATTCAAGAAGAAAAACATCAAAGCAAAAAAATAACAGTAAAAAATAATTACTCTTCAGCAATACTTACAAAAATCTTAAATACTCCCTATGCATGTGTATTTATAGCCAAAAAGTATATGATGTCCAGTGTTTCCGGTTTTTAATATTATTTATAATGGAAGGATACAAAAAAAAATTTCCAGTTTTCTTTGGTTCGCTTTGTGATGTATTCATCAAACATGTCTTTCAAGTTGGCTTGAGGCCGATGGACTCGATCCACTCCAGAATCAGGCAACTGGGCCTGTAGTTTCCTACAAAGACAAGCAATATAATTAAATAATGGTTCATAAACTTTTCTCTTTAATTTTTTATATATATAAATATATATATATATATATATATATATATATATATATATATTTGAAATATGTTTGAAAACCTACAATAAAAGAATAAAATGAGGGATAAGTTGATTGTTTTTCTTTTAAATGAAAAATGAGCATTAGAAGAATAAATAAAATAATGGTAATAATTAAACATAATTCCAAGCATTTAAAATTTAAAAAAAAAATCTATAAACTGACATTTGAAACTTGATTACAAGACATTACACATCCATTCAGATATTTTAATCTCCAAAGCGCTTAAAAAATGAATAATTACTGCATATGTTCTTATTCTCTCAGTAAATTTCTGCATGAATTCCTGACTATTGATATTAGTTTTCTTTTTCATTCTAAGTGATTTCTATTGTAAAATCATTTACAATGCATTTCTATAGGAAATAAACATTAATTATAAATTTATATTATAAATATAAGAGCCATTTTCTGTCAACAATGCTTGTATTAATTCCTGATTGCTGACAATCATTTTTTTCCCTAATTTTTGATGCCTTTTGTTTTTTTAATCAATTTACCCCAAGCAAGGTGACAATGCCACTAAGATGCAATGAGCAATGGGACTGAAAGAGAATGAAGTAGTATTTAGAAGAAACCAGAAACCCAGTCCCAAAAGAGAACAAGGGATATACCTCTACTCCTGTTCAAAAACCAGACAGCTGTGTGACCTGGATGATAGGTGAACATATCATATATCATCATCATCCTCCTCCTCCTCTTGACTTTTGTAATCATAGGGAGGATTCAAATGTAGAGGCCACACTGAATCTCCTCCACAACGGTCTATCAATGGCAGATATCAGCAATTCTGGTATAGTCATATTTGGCCATTGTTTGACATTGTACAACCAGTTTTTGCGTTGGTTTCATTTCCTACATCCACATTCAATGGTACTTTGCATGATGGTCTTACACAGGCCTATCATATATATATATATATATATATATATATATATATATATATAGTTAAGTTATAAGGAACTTGGTAAACCGAATTGGTAAATCCAAAGAGGATTTTTTTTTCTCAATTCGTTGTTGGAAGATTTACCTGATGATCCTGAATCCTTAAAAAAGGATTTAGGTGGAATAAATTATCGTAATGGTACATTAAAGTGATTTGTTTTTCATTATATATATATATATATATATATATATATATATAAACCCAATTCTTTCAGTAATGTTTGCATTAATTCATGAATATTAATTCTTTTTCAGGGTTTTCAATGCACAGCAAAACAAAATGAGTGCAAAACTCATTCTTAAAAAGATAAATAAAATAAAAAAAAAATTATAATTCATTTGGGGTTAAAAATGTTGTGGTTAAACCACCAAATTCCATAAATGTTACTCTGGTAATTTTCATACTTTTATGGCCTTGTAAACAAACCCTACCTTCTTAAATTAAACTCTCAGCAAAAGTGGGCTATTATAAATTCTTCTGTGAGAGGAATTAAAATCTGCTTTTTTTTCACCTTCTAGACATGCCTATGAAGTTGTATGAGATTTCAAGTAGAACACAATTATTAAAGAATAATTTTCTTTAAATATTATAATTGTTCTCATTTAAAAATGAACTATGGAAATTGTGCTTAATTCTAAATACATGATTTCAGTATTTGCAGTGTTATATTCATCACAATAAATTAAATGTTGTATACATTTGAATAAAAGAAAATCTTGATATATTTGTTTAACAAATTCTACCTGTAATTATATAGGTTTCATAAACATTGACAGATTTGGGAAAAAATATCTAAATGCAAAAATTGTGTAAAGAAACAGTCTTGTTACCAAACATGACTAAAATGATAATATTCTACAATTAAAAGTAGTATAGCTATGTATAGATGTTTGTGTGTTTCTGTGTGAATTATATATAAGTAGACTTCTTTTTCTTACTTTTTTAGAATATATATATATTGCATATACATTGCTAAGCAAGGTCAGAATGGATTGAATATGAAATGGTGATTTCTTTTTATTACTGTTCAGGAGGCTAAGAGATTATTTTTTTTATCCCCCTTTTTTTTTCAAAGACCCTAAGGTTTTATGCAAGTTGTCTTAACAATTTTATGTATTTAATTCTAAGAGATTAAAGAAATATATTAGGTTCTTTGAAAAGTAATGTTGCATTGTAGAAGATAGAAAATAAAAGCCTATCCAAATATAACAAAAATTAGTTATTTGTTAATAAAGTTTGTTAATCTTCATTATTGTCAAAAGTTAATTGTAAAACTAATTCTTTTTTTCCAAGCATGCCCATCTGCTCAGACTCATTTGTTTTGTTTTTTTTTCAACACAAAGACAACCACTTAGAGCCAGTGCTTACTACTCCTCAAACCCCACGACTGTGGAGCCCCAAGCCTGATTGGAGGCTCTGGTCAGTGCTTTGTAAACTTCACTATTTTATCAACATTTGCTTTTTTCTACCTACATTTATATACATTATAAACTAAGTACAACTGATTATTAAAGGATGAAAAACTTTTGAAGATTTTGACGTCGTTCTGGAATCTATTTTTCTTCCAAATCCGTGAATTGGTTTTGCTCATGTTAAGTCTTGAAAAAACACTTTATAAAATTCACTATTTTTCATCCATAATGTTGAATGTGTTAAAATTCTTCAACTTTTTAACAAGAAAAATCTCAAATTGATTTTAAAAATTGCCGCAAAAAATTGTTGATTTATTTAAGATGGAATGATCTATTATGACATGTCTCTAATTTGTATTTAGATACATTGTATTTATTTTCAATTTTTCTAGTTGAATTGTTCCCCTATCCTGCATGTGATCAACTACTGAACATAATTAGGTTAAAATAAAAAAAAATTTTTTATTATTTTATATGAATATTGCATTATGAAAATTGAGATGTAGTAGAATGGGAAGACCCTATATCAGAGATTTGGGGCTGAGCCCATATCAGATTTGGTTGCAGGGGCACAAGATACTTGTAACAGCCCTGAAACCATTGGTTAATAGTCAACTATGTTGGGCTAATCTTAGTTAAAGCTCAAGTATAGGACCAACTGGAGAGTCCAATATACCCAATAGCTAGGATGAGCAGAAAAGTCTTCATACCTGTCACAAGGTTATTTGAACAAAAGTGAATGCCATAGACTTGCTGATTTTGAGTTTTGAGCCTGCACATCCATGCAAGCCCATACTCAGTAAAAAAAATCTTTAGGTTGGGGTTCAAAATAGTCCCTATTTGTATTCCTGATCTCTCAAACTAGAGATTTTAGCCATCTTTAGTTGAGAGATATGCGGAATTAT
Source organism: Acanthosepion lycidas (assembly GCA_963932145.1). Lineage (NCBI taxonomy): Eukaryota > Metazoa > Mollusca > Cephalopoda > Sepiida > Sepiidae > Acanthosepion > Acanthosepion lycidas. The sequence continues at coordinate 60,036,996 of OZ010585.1, read as the reverse complement.
AATTTGCAACCTAAATTACAGTTTAGCATAAAGATGACAAATATTAGAGTTAGATAATTCAGCACTTATTTCAACTAAATTATTTTGGTGTGACCTTATTCTGGACCAGTAATTCCCACATATGTATATATATATATAAGTAGTGCATATATGTGTGGTGTATGCAAATATGTAGGTATATTTAAGCAACAACAAGTATAACCCATCTGGAATAAAGATGCATTAGTATATAAATATATATAGAGAGAGTGAGATATATATATATATATATATATATATATATATATATAGTGAGAGATAGATAGATATAGATATAGAAACGTAACCTGAAGCCAAGAAACAAACAATTAGATATTTGTCACCTGCTGGGAGAAGAATAAACTAATAAATTTATTAGAATGGATGTCGAATAATAAATATATATTGAATAATAAATAACGAACGATTAATAATAGTCATAAGGAGTATAGCTCCAATAACTAATATTTCAGAAACAAAAGTATATGTTAATGAATTGGAATATGTGTATATAAATAAGTAGCTCATATATATATATATATATATATATATATATATATATATATATAGAGAGAGAGAGAGAGAGAGAGAGAGAGAGAGAGAAAGAGACATACATATTTGACTGATAGAAACTGAATGGCAGTTTTTCTTATGTTGGAGTGAAGGGGAACAAAGATGGCAGAAGATGTTATCTAGTGTTGCATAGGAATTTTTGCAAAAACTTCCCCACTCCATAAATTTATAAGACAAAACACACGGATACATGCTTGGATTTTTTCTAACCAATAAGATAGGAATCTTCTCAGTCTTGTCTGACTTAAATCTGTTTGTTCTTATCTTGAATTCAGCACACTCTGATCACGTGTCTATATCCTCTTTTGTGTGTTAAAACCATCCTCAGTTTGTGAAGCATTTGCCTTATTATTATAGTTATGCTTTGCATATATTGTTTGTCCTGTTCTCTTCTTTTCTTTCTCTTGCTTTTTGCAAATTTTCTCAATTTTGTTTGGCATTTCTGCCAATTACATTCAACCATAGTCAACTACTTTACATATTCTATTTCTGCCTCTTTTTTTCTTCTCTATACATTTAGCATTCATTTGCCTGTTTTAGAACTATACTCGACAATATGAACTATGAATATTGGAAAAAAAAATATACTTTAAATATTTTCTGCCTAAAACCTACGATTAACATTCTTTTTATTTTTTTGTGCTTATAAACTGAATTCATTTGCATTTAAGTATTGTTTGTTCTTAAAATCCTATTTAGAAAATATAAAAGCATTTTTAAATTAATTGGAAAAAATAATTTTTTTTTATCTTGGAATCTAAACTAGATGACATTTTCTTATTAATCAAATATTAATTACTTATATAAACATTTTTTCTTTTTTTCAAAGGAGAAGGTTTGTTTCACTTTCATTATCATTTTAATGAAACAAACTATTTAATTTAATTTAATAATTTATTAAACGTTTGAAATGTGAATAAGTCAAAAAATATAATACTGGGATAATTTATATTTTATTGACATAATTTAAACTAAATACCATAATTTCTTTGCTCTATTTGATTTTTTTTTTTTTTTAATTAAATCACATCATTTTAGTACTCTAATTGGCAAAGTCTGGCCCTGGGAAAAAAAAAAAAAGAACGTATATCAAAAGGATTTTTTTTTCTCCGGACACCACTAGTGTGTACTACCTTGATTCCCTCAACAATGTTTATTATTTAATAAACAATTTAACAACTAAATAATGTTTTTTCTTATTAAAATTATGAACATAGCTTTAAAAAGCTATGTTCATAATTTTAATAAGAAAAAAACATTATTTAGTTGTTAAATTGTTTATTTACAAGATTAATTTTATATTGACAGGACTATAATTACAATGCAATATACTGTCATCATTCATTGTATAAAAAAATATAAAAACAAACCTTCACAAAATAAAAAAAAGTCTGAACTATAGAACAAGAAAATTGAAATAAACATGATTAGACATTTTGTTCCCACATAGTTGGTACCCATATTTTTATAATTTTGTAATGAAAAAAATTAATTTTCATATAAATTTCTTTATAAAATGGTATTGCATTGTAGTTAGTTCACATATTTATAGTTAAATTCCCAGATCAATTCTGTGGACAAGACAGATTGGTATAAAATGACAACTGGAAAAAAAATCTTAGATTTTGCCGACACGTTTCGTCTTCCGACTTTTTCAAGGCAAAAATGAAATCGAAATGTTTTTGTTGTTATAGTTAAATTAAAAAATGCAGATTTAAAAAGATAGACACTTCTGTCTAAGTCTTTTTTTCTGGTTAATGTAAATTACCTTTAGAGTAAGAGATTTTTTTTTATATTTATATAATCTTGTAAATATTAATTAATCTTGTAAAAAAAACAAAAAGCAATGTAACATGTAAATAGTTTTTAACATTTTTGTTTTGTTGTTATTAAAATTCCAAACATAACGTTTTAAAATAATAAACATTGCCAAGGGAGTTGAAGTAGCAGTGTCAAGAGAAAAAAAGCATCTTTTGATACAGTTTTTTTTTTTTTTGTGAGTCTAAAAGTTAAAACATTTCCCTCTCATTAATATTATAAAGATCCTGTGAATAAAAATGCACAAAATCCCAGTCTCATGAATAAATAAGTCTCATATATATATAAAGAAACAAATTTAACTTTGAAAATTCAAAGAACTTAATTCAGATTTTAATATCAATTAGAGATAATAATATCCAATGTATATACTTATATGCACAATATCCAATATCAAATTGTGACAATAAACACAATATCCAATATATACACTTATTTCATGCTCCATTTATGTATACATAATTATGAATGATCATTTGAAATGAATGCATGCTCCAACACCCAGCAGGAACTCTTTTACACTGTTAGATGGGGAATGTTGTCCACTTTTGGCATAAAAGGCTGTTTTTTGTTTTTACTGGGTTTTTCTCATATATTTGATATAAATATTTCTATGATAGTGGTTTAGTAAAAAAAAAAAAAAAAAAAAAAAAACAATACTTATCAATAGTAACTGTCTCTAAATAAATTATGGCATTTAGTTTAAATTTTGCTAGTAAACAATACAATAATATTTTTTGAGTTATTCAAATTTCATAATTATCAAACAAACTAATTTTGAAAAGTGTCATTCTTATTCCAAGAAATGTTTGGACTACAGAACTAATTCTTTATATTGCTTTTTGTTGTTGTATAATATGTTTGTTTACAATTGTACAACCACTCTTTGCATCATCATCAGTGCTTTTTCATTTGAAAGCATGCTGTAAATCAGGGTGACTTCAGTATAGTTGCTTGTTTCTGTGGATACCCTGCCCAGGCCCATTTGTGTTTTTATTTTCATTTTTTTTTTCAAGTCACAGAGCCAACCTGTGGTTTATACTGCAACTATGCTGAATGGATCTTAGTTACAGTTGAAGTATGTGCCCCACTTGGAACACACACGGTTTTGAATTCAGAGTTGTCCTTCTCTTATATTGGTTGCCAACCATGGCTAGAGAGTGCAGTCTGCCCTACTATTTAACTCATAGCTGAGAGTTACTAGCTACTATTTAACTCATAGTTGAGAAAGCTATTGCAGCTTTCTCAACAATATATGTGCAAAAGTGAATATAACAATCTCAACTGGAATTTGAATTCAATTCCCCACATTCTCATTCCAAGCCTTTACACCACCCGCACACCTTATTGCTCGTTGCAACCAACTTAAGTTTGGTCTCTCATAAGAGAAAGGTTTCATAAATGATTGCATTTATGACATCAAATGCAAATATGTAAAAGAATAAAATAGAGATAAAAAAAAAAACAAAAAAAAACATTGTTCTAACTCAAGGAACATCAGAAAGCCACATACAATTGAAAGGTATTAGGTTGGTGCAAAAATAATGTCGGTTTTTGACGTATTTTTAACGTCAAAAACCCGACGTTATTTTTGCACCAACCTAATACAATGGTTTTGGTATGGCAGACTGTATCTAAAGAGAAATGAACTCATGATATATTCTCTTTGTAATGTAGTTCAAATAATAGATAAAGGACATCACTGAAAAATGAGAAAAATTAAAGGAAGTGCTATACATTAATTTATCATACAGGTATATAAATAATATCAGTGGAGTTTACTTTGCTCAGCCGAGAGAGAACTAAAAAGACACCCCCCATATATAATTGGGGAACTACCAGTAATAGACAGATTGCTGAGAACAATACTGATTGTTGTTATTGTTGCAACATTCTGCATCATCAAGGTTCTTCAGACAGATAAAGGTTTGCATACCGATAAAAGCCTGTCACACAAATCTTCCTTTTTATGTGCACACAGTCAACAAAACCAGAATAACAGTACCATTTAGTTCTTACAGGTATTCAAGGCATTCAAATTAGTCAGCACAATCACTGCTATTCAAATGCAACAGCAGTGTCACCTGTGCTAATTAGTTTTGGTTTCCACAGTCAGTCAGTTCATCAAGAGGACAGAATTGACCACTTGGGCCAAGCAGGAGCAAACACAGGGAGAAAAAAAAAATTTACTTCCATCAAACCAAATATACCCTTTCTGGAGGCACTCCACTGACTTGTTCCTCTTTTGCACCTGTGTAGTATATTTTGCTAGGAAGTATATATTACACATAAACAATGTCTTTTTGCCAACAGTTTCTGTAGATAAGTGATTCCTCTCTTCCTTTATGTGGTGTACCTGAAGAAGGCTGGAGAATGGATAGGTTGAAACATTGCAGTAACAACAAAAGCAACACAAATAATGAGCTCAGAGTTTGGATGATACTTGGAAATCAGCAATAGTGTTCAATTAAATCAGTCTTCATTATTAGATAAAGTTATTTTACAATATGTCACAGGTTGCCTAAGCAAGAACATACATTCTATGGTTTTATATTTTAACTAGTTTAGATGTAAGAATTCGGATAACAAGAAACGAAATATTTGAATCAACATAATTATTTAAAATTCTCTTTTAAAATTCTTAGATTCTCTTTCTATGATTAGGGCGACTGCTTATTGATCCTTTCCACAATTATTCCTGATTGCTTATTGATTACGGTTTGAACACTTATTGTTAGATATGTTTTAATTTTGCAATAAAAATTTACTTAAAAATTTTAAACTGGTGTAATTAGTTGACACTCGGCCCAAGCAGTAAAGACTTTGATGAAAATGTTTTTTCTCATCAAAAATAGGGTCTACACTTTTAAGAGAAATCTATTATATTATAAAAATTAATTAGTGTATTATATAGCATAGTATATATTATCATTTTTTTTTTAAATTGAGTATTGGAAACTGTTTATACAGGATTTTCTAATTTAAATAATCAAATTCCTGTGAAAATACGGATCTGAAACTGCCAACTACTTGTAATTCTTATTTGTAATAAAAAGAACAATTTGCAAAATATTCTCCAATAAAATGCAAAAAAAAAAAATTAATAAATTTATTTATTCTCTCTATAAAAATAATTGAATTTTCCATGACAACTGATTATAAATAAATAATAATTTAGAACATTCATTACACTAGCAATTTGCTAATAACTAAAAATATTAACGCAAAGAAAATAGTTTAACAAAAATGTGGCAAAATGTTATATTAAAAAAAAAAAAATGATAAAGACAGAAAAAACTCGTTTTGAAAACAATTAAAAACAACGTTAAAAATACATACTTTATAAGAAAAATATTTTTAAAAAGATTAAAAAAAAAAAAAAAAAAAAAAAAAAGGATCAGAGGCAAAAAATATCCCTGCTTCAGTAGCAGGGGAGATAATTGGGACAATGAACTCATAGAATGCTGAAGAAACGACTTACTCAATGTCTTCATTCAAGGAACCTAACTCTTGCCGCAGAGCACATGCCTCCTCCTGTTGAGCCTTACACTCGGCCTGAATCTGCCGACAATGTTCCACCGCTACAATATGGAGACGAGTCAGAATTTTGGGTAAGGGTTGTCCCCTGAGTACAGGAGACCTAATGTGAACCATATTTAGAGTGCCCATTGATAAGTTTATAGATTTCGACATTTGAAAATTTTTTGATTTAGAAGAAACATTTAAAAAAAAAATTAAAAAAAAAAATTAAAATCAGTTCACTTAGGATAATTAATTAGGTAATTTTTAATGAATGTATTTCAGCTCATTATATTTTTATTTTATTTTTTTATTTCTGTAACTGGAGTAAATCAGCAACAAAAACATGCCTTGAAATATTTGCAAAAGAATTAACCTTTTTTTTTTTCAATCAATTCCACCCCATGTAAGGCAGTAAAGCCACTTAGATATAAGGGATTACTGGGTGTGGAAGAATTAGAAACAGAAATATTGCTAATGAGCAGGAACAGAAAGAGTAATCAGGAGGACAGTAGCTTTTCTTAGAGACATTCTAAGTTTAAGTTTAATTTAATCTAGAACAAGGCCAAACAAGAGAGAATGGTGCAGAAAGATTGTATTGCACCAATCCTCCAAGCAGCAATGGTGTGAATGTCAGTTATTTATATAAACATTCAAAAAGAAAATAATCTTCTTCATTATATAAAAATGAAGTTCATGGGCTTATTGATTATTAAGCTGTATGTGCATGCATATATATATATATATATATATATATATATATATATCTCCCCAGGTAAAATGAGAACAAATAGAATATTATTCCATTGTATGTAACATTTAATTTAGTTTAAAAGAGGGCTCAATACATAGTAGAGCTAAATATTATTTATTTTAGGATATTAAAACAAGTTAAAAATCGCTACACAATTGCAATTATGTTTCAACACCATAAATGTGTCTCTGCAGGCGATGTTAAACTACTGGCGAATGAAGGATTAATTTAATTTCAAAAAGCAGAATGCTTTAAAAAAAAAAGTCATCATTAGAAATCCTGGCCGTTACCTGGGCTTGAACACTAACCTCTGGTATCAATACCTATACATACATTGGTGTCTTATAATTTTTATATAATATTTCTCAAATTTCTTTATTATCGATTATTGTGTGGCTAATATAAGAGATACTAGTGTGTAATCGACAAACCGAGATCAAATTCTGGCTTAGTCAGTTGTTTTGGAATTAATCCCTTTGGAAAGGAGCATCAAACCATTTCTTCTCCCCAACTGATATGAGTTAAGTAGCAGGGTAGACTGAACTTTCTAACCTTGTATAGCAGCCAGTCTAAAAGGTCTTCTCTGAATTTAGTCCTGTGGAAAAGGCAAGAGAAAACCACACCACTATTTTTCTTAAGGACCGATGGTAATTCATTGGTAATAAATAAATTTAATCTGTAGAGAGATTTGACTGTCTACATTTTGAAAGGACATAGGCATTATAAAAAAAAAAAAAAAAAAAAAAAAATGTGCAAAAGTTTCCAGCACTATTTTTTGAAAACTAGAGAATGAATACATAGTTATAAAAAAGTTTTTTTTTCCTACAAATAGAGAAATCTGAAAGGAAGATACAACTTTGTGAACAACTTTTCCGGTTACTTTCTTGGTTTGTTTTTTTTTTTTTTTTACTAACTTCAGATTTTTTTTTTTTAGATTAATGATGTATACAAATCCAGTGTTGATAAAAGTGTTACTTGAAGCAAGGAAATATTGCAAAGATAGACAAAACATTTATGCACGTGATATGAAACTCTCGAAATGAATTCAGATTTGTCAATACCTCAGGAAAATATATTAGTTTGAAGACAATCTTATAGATCATTTAAGAACACAACTATTTTTTCACTTTACAATTAGATAGCATCAAGCAATTTTAAGGTGAAAAGAAAATTATTTTAGAAAACATTCAAAAGAAAATAATCTTCATTATATAAAAAGTTCATGGACTAATTGGTTATTATGCAGTGTGTGTGTTTATATATATATATATATATATATATATGCGTAAAATTTCAGATAAATATATCTATAAAATCAATCTATAAAAGGACAATATCAATAAGTCTTCCTTTTGTCTCTCTCTATATATATATATATACAAAAGAAAGACTTATTGATATTGTCCTTTTATATTAGGTTGGTGCAAAAATAATGTCGTTTTCTCACATTATATATATATATATATATATATATATATATATATATATATAAAATTAATGACAAAGTTGAAAAATGTTTCATGTGACGTGTTTTATCCTTTCAAACTTCATCTGACTAAAGTAATGTTTACATCGATATAACTACATATATGCCCAGGGAGTGGGGATACTGAAATTTTAAACATTAATTTTTTTTTTTTTTTTTTTATTAAGTATCGCACTATCAAGAAAGGTGAAATGCTGTGAAAACATGGACACAAATTTATTGTGCATGATCTAGCAATCAAAGCACCTTTCTATACACTTTTGTCTTAGTAAACTGCTTACTCTTAATTAAAGCAGCAATTCTTAAGTTGAAATTATGCTCACTCATTACAGTGGACAAATAATACATGTTGTTTCTCCCATATATATATATATATATATATATATATATATATATATATATATAAAATATTATAATTATTATAAATATTTTTAAAACTATGTATTCATAGCAACACAGAAATTACCATGTTTTGAAACCAAAACTTAAATCTTAAATTAAACTTAAAATTCAGTTCCATTTTCAAGCAATGCAGAATAACCTTTGAAAAAAAGTAAAAGAACTCTGGATTATAAATCTGACTGTTCTTTCTTTTTATTTTGATATATCTATATTTATATCTATCTCTCTCTATACATACATACATACATACATATATATATATATATATATAACACCTTGGAGGAGGGAATGCATTGTCTAAGATAAGTTTTCTTTTAGGCTTTATTCATATTGTCCTTTTATAGACATATTCTATCTGAATTTTTTTTTACATACACACACACATGTGATAGGATAAAATAAGGAACAAATAATGTCTATAAATTTAATGTTTTACTTTTTATTTAATCTTCATCAGAAAATGAAATATGGAATAGAAAAGAAAATTCTGGTACTTTTTATTTTTGCATTGGTTGTTTTTCAATGACTAAGCAGATCTCACATGTATTTGTCTTGTCAAGCAGCAGCATTCATGTGTATAATTTTTATGTGTTTTGTATCAAAATTCTGGTTGGTCGATCCAAGAGTTGGTTGAAAATGTATGAGTATGCGAGAGAAAGAGAGAGAATTTGAGCATCTAGTGGGCATTTTTATTTATGTCTGGTAGTGTTTGTATGCTGAGGGGGAGATGTTTTGTGTAAGAGTGGAAGAATACAGGTTACACTACTTGTGGCCATAGGTAGACAGAACTCTGATTTTTCAAGTATGGATTTTAGCTTCTAGGAACATTCCCCGTGATCATTTTTGCTGGAGGAAAACTTGCCTCAGGAATTTTCACTGTAGAAAACTTTGCCATATAGGATTTTTGCCGTAAGACACTTTTGCCGCATTTTTTTTTTTTTTTTAATATGTGTAATACCTTGTTATCAAGTAAATCTAACAACTAACAATAGCATAGAAGGCTTCGACAATGCAGTACAGAGCTGCATGACTAAGATGCAGCCAAATTTGTGGAAACTAATTGCGTATTTGAAAAAGGAAGCGACATTAGCAAAAAAGAAAAAGTGTGATTTAGATCGAGGAGATGCGGTGCAAATGAAGAAAATATATATTGATATCAATGCAAGACTTCAGCGGAAAATGCTTCATTACAGTCCAATGCAAAAAACACATTATTTACAAAGCATTGCTTGGAATTTGCACACATTTTAAATTATTTCTTTGTTAATTTGATATATTTTTAATTTTCATTTTTTAAATAAATGTTTACTTTTTAATTTCTTTTCTGATGTTTGACCCTGTAAAAAAGACATCCATATATATTTGATAACACGGTACTTCGCATATTAAATTGAACATTACTCTAAAAGGGATATTCAAGATAAGGTACCCCTGGACTTTACTATGTTTCTTCGTTCCACCAGTTCTGACTTTCACAGCTAAGACAGCCATGTACACTGGGATGAATCATCTCTATACCCCTTATATTCCATTAGTAAGGAGGAAGTTCCATTCAGACAACTTCTTCCCAAGAACTGTGTTGAGAAAGGATGCTTCCTCAAACAACTACAATGTTAACTTCTTCAAGTGTAGCATTAACTTATCTTTCCTACATATCCTCATAATCTGAACTTCTTATCTTTTCTTTTACATTTATACAAGAACCTTATTCAGTAACCCTCTACTTTAAGTGGCTCTTGGGCCTTGTATTGGGTGAACAATTAGTTAAAAAAATATATAATCCTGTTTTGTTCTTCATTGGTAATTAGGTTAGTTATTTCTTACAATGGGCATGTTGTTTTTTTTTTACTAATTGTCCACCTAAGACAAGGCCCAAGAGCCACTTAATGTAGAGGGTTACTGAGTGAGTTAACTCATTAAATGCTACTGTCTCAAAAATGGTATGATAGACATTAATGGGTTATAGCGAGAAAATTGTAATTAATACTGGATTTTTATAAATATATAATTAATACTAGTTTTTTATTTTTATAACTGAAACCAGAATTTACAGTGGGTATTAAGAGTTAATACAAGTCATTTAAAGGAAAGTAGAGTCAAGAAAAGTGATAATGAGAAAATGAGAAAAATAAATGTTTATGTAGTGCACTTCGACGTTGTGTAATGGTTAGCAAGCTTGCCTTGCTAGATCAATTATGACAGTATAATGAGTTTGATCCTTTTTTCGACCTTGTGCCACATCTAAGCTATGCTTAGAAAATCACCATGATGTGTCTATGTATTTTTTTTTTTTAATTGAGTTCACCGCCATGTAAGGCAGTAAAACCACTAAGACACAAAGTGTTAAAAGAGTTAGAAAAAAGAAGCATTATTGAAAAGCAAGAACAACAGAAGAGTAATCAAGAAGATAATGATTGATATTACATTTAAAATTTTGAAGATCAAACTTGTCTGGAAAGCAAGAAGCCAGAAGAGAGTTCCACAAGCAAGAAGTGTAAGAAAAAACTGTTAGCATACAACTTATGGTTAAATCTAGCCAATTCAATTGTAAACTGATGGGACCTTGTTGCTAATCTAGTACAGCACTTAAATTCATAGTCTAGGTACTATAGAAAAAAAACAAAAGAAACTCATCAGAAAATAGAAAAAAAACAAAAGAAACTCATCAGAAAATAACAACGGCTCAAAACAGCATCACAGTTGGTTACATAATATTCATCGTTCTATTCATGATTGACTACAAAGGCAGGAATAATGCTATGTAGTGAGCCCAAAGTAAACAGCTGTGTAAGACATCAAGCCTGCAGAGCTTTTATAGATGCTATAATGGTGATGAGTCCATCAATCCAGAGAACATAGTGCCTTTTAATCTTACTGGAGAAGATGACTTAATAGCCATTGATAGAATTAAGCTCTAGAAAATCTTTGAGCCTCAGTATCTTGAAAGGAAAAACGTCTTCAGTAGTTTAAGGAATTCAATGCCTTGAAAAAAAATTATGTCAGTGTCCTAAATGACAGTCTTAACCTCAAAATCATCATGAATCAACAAACCATACATGTGTGGGCTTCAGGAACAAAATCCATATTTAGTTATTTTATTTAACTCATTTGAGCTCTAAAGAGTAAGGCATGAAACCAGTTAACTTATTCCATTTTTTTTTGCTTCTTTTCCTTTTTCTTGCATTTGGTATATTTCTAGTTTCATACCAACTAGAGTAGTTGTAATTTTTTTTCTGTGCTTGACTTTTGATTATTATCCATTTTTATTACTATAATTAACAGATATACCTAAAAATTTACATTTTTTTTTAATCTCAAGAATTATTTTGCTACTAATATTTAACTCCAGTACATCTATTAAGAAGAATTATAAAATCTTAAAAAAATAAAAATAAAAAAAAATAAAAAATCTGGGAACAATTGAATTTTCTTTTAATTTTTAACAAGAAAGCCTTTTCTTTTCTTTTTTTTTTTTTTTCCAAAAATATGAAGCAATAATTCAATGGGCACCCTGTTGCTAGCACACAAACCACTAACTAATCCCAATGAAGCAATAAACTACAACAGTGCTTTTTCTGGTTGGTTTAGGGACAACAAAAAAAAAACGACAGTTTGATGTAAGATCTCTGATATGTAAAACATTTCAAAAAGACAAGCTCGTGAAAATATATTCAATATACAGCAAAAAACATATACACACATTGTCAAAATATAAACATGTATACAAATACATAAATAAAATAAAATTAAAAAGGAAAAAAATTCAAAGGGGGTGGGGAAAGAGAAAATAATTTCAAATTAGAAAAACAACAAATAAAGAAAAATGCATGAACAAAGAAAAGAGAGTCATTTGAACGAGCATTTTAAAAGCATCTTTTTGAACACTTTTAGTTTAAGGAGATCTCGTCTCAAAACTGATATAAAACCCCTCATATAAAAATATTAAATTGAAACCAAAAATCATTTCACTGAGAAACATGAGGTTCATATGGGACAGCATAGGTTGGAACTAGTCTGAGCAAAGTTACTTCCCTTAGTTTGCAGTCTTGAATCGATAAATTTAAAAGAAAAAAAAATGTATGAACAGGACTTTCCAATGCACAAGACTAGATTTTTTAACCAAGACTATGGGAAACACCCAAAAATATTTCTTATAATTTAAGTGATCTGTATCTTGTCGAAAAATTAAACTACAGAATATTCTTTTAGAAAAAAAGAATTCTTCATTTTAATTTTCAGCATGACTGGTTCTTTCAAACGCCATCTATAGTATAGAGCCAGAAATATAGTTTCAGTGGTTAATTGGTTTGTCATGCGTGGAATCGACAGCTTAGATATTTAGCCGTCCTTTTCTTCCCTTGAATTTGGGATTCAGGGTTTTAGTTTTATGAAAGAGTTATCTTCTCTTAGACTTCTTTTCCCATTTCCTTTTTACATTGTTAAAAATGGCTTCAAATTTCTCCTATTTTACTTAGTTGTCAAGTGAATCCATGACTTTCCAAGTGATTTAATTTGAAATGAATACAGTCTCACTCAGAACTTGAACTAAATCTACACACCTCTGCTGATAATAGTTATCCCTTCTGAGCACTCCCAGTGAATTTACACAATACATATAATAGTCCTATTCTTTCAGTAATGCTTGCATAAATTCTTGAACAATTTTTTCCTGGTTTTTCAATACATTTCTGAAAATGATTGGGGGGGAAATTAAACAAAATGAGAAAATCTAATAAATAGTGAATTTCAATAAATGAATTGATTGGTAAATGTTTATAACCAAAAATAAGACATTGAAAAAATAAAATAAATTTTCATCAATGTCTAAGAAAAATTCTTTAACAAACTCAAAAATTTTACCATAAAGTTTTCAACATTAAGATATAAATAAATGGCCATCAAAAAGTCAAAATCTCAGAAATGGAGATGGTTCTAATAAACTCCACCAATGTTGTAAAAGAACCCCCAAGTGGTCATTACATTTTATTTGACACATGAATGATTATATTGACTATATTTGTTCAGATACTAGATGTACTATAAAAATTTTAGCAGGCATTTGTTCCCAATATATGCTTTTAATATATCTAAAATCTGCTATATTTATGGGAGAATAGTGCTCAGTATCAGAGAATGCAGATATATACCATATAGACAGACATTAAAACTGACAGACACTAAGCAGTATTGATTTCTATGTCCACACTATATTTTTTTTTTCAGTAAAGCAACAAAATCTCAATTTACATCTTATTGACCAAAACACCCTTCAAGACCAAATGGTCCATCACCTCTTATATTTATACTCCCCAAAACAAATACTCATCATAAATTTCAAATTGTTACCATGGTAGGATTTTTCTGGAAACAGAACACTTAAATTTAAAACCAGTTAAATTTTTATACATACACATACATATACCTATATATATATATATATATATATATATATATATATATATATATATATATATATACACACACACACACACGTTTTTTATCACATTTTATATATAATTTTTATCATTACTGCATATTTCCCAACAATCACATAATTCAAAATTACAAGTACCATGCAAGTGATAAAATTACTTTAAAGGTTAGCAGTCTTTAAAGGTGCCAGTAAAATTTTACTTAATATGATTATTACAGAATGATAGAAGCTAACACTTTGAAAAAATTATTTCCTACTTATAACCGAACCAATTGACTTTTAAAAAATTAGATGTATAAAAATAAAAAAATAAACAAATCTTAAAAGCTTTCCTAATTCCAACCTGAATATCACCTCCACAGAACATCTTGTATAACCCCAACCTACCAGAAAAAATAAAATCTTTTAATGACAATTTTATTTGACATATCAATGAAGGGTAAAGAAACAGAAAAAGCACTGTATGATAAAGAACAGAAAATTTACCAACAATTTAACTAAAAATCTAACTAATAAATACATATTAGGAAAAAAAAAAAAATTATTTCCTACTTATAACCGAACCAATTTACTTTTACTAGTGACATTAGTCATTTCAGTTTTTCAGTAGATTATTGAACTTACCCTTAAAAAGCATTGATGCTTTGCTTTCTTTGAGAGATGACGATTCTTGGAGGGCAGGAACAAGGGTCTTCAGGGTCTCAAACCCTTTCTGAAATATCAGCATAATCGTTTAGTGACAGAGTGGAACATCACAAAGAGATAAACCCAGGTATTTATTTACAAATATATATTTTTTTTAAATATGTTTGTCCACAATATGGTCTCAATGAGAACAAAACTCAAATCAGAAATTTAAAAAACAATAACAAACAGACTAATACTAAAAAATGCAAAAAACACACATTAGTGAATCTCAGATCAAAAACCAAAAAAAAAAAAAAACAATTTGTTTAATAAACTAAATTCATAAGTTTAATTTATTGAAATATTATTCAAATTTCTTAGATGAACTATTGCCAACTATTATTAAAATTTTTACAAAAAGGAAAGGAGGCCGATCATAGTTGGTCAGTCAATGTGAACGAACATGATACAGGACTACATACAGTTTTGAATTCAGAGTTGTCCTTTTCCTAGACTGATTGACAACCAAGGCTACAGAGACCAGACTGCACCACTATTTAACCAATAGCTAGAGGTAGATGAAGAGTTAGATTCATACATTTCCCAAGGGTATTTGTGCTTAAATGAAAGTAATGAATGTGACTGGAAATGAACCCGTACATCCAGCTTAATTGTTTATCTGGTCATTTTTTTCATCTTATTTTTTGCGGTTTTCGATGCTTGAATGTTCAAATAGTTCAAAGTGGACAATGGTGCATAAAAGGTTGGGAATCTCTGACATAGACAATTATAAACACCTACACATCCCTGTTCTTTATTATCTAAGAATTGCTATGAATTCTTGGGAAAAAATAGTGGAAGGATTTCCTATTCCTTCTCTTAGAATGGATGCCACTCAAGGCTAGAGGGGCCAGTCTACACTGATATTTCACTCATAAACAGGATATTTGACTTCAGAGAAAAGTTTAAACTTTGATGGCTTTGAGAATATTTAAATGGATTAATTTTTTTTATACATTTTCAAAATACTTTTACTATTAAAGACTTATATTATGGCTATGATTTTTTTTTTTATTATATTCTACTTCTTTGGTATATATTTCCTTAAGTAATTTTAATTTGATAGATGTTTAAAAAGACAAAAGTTTTGTTAACTTAGCCAAACATGGATAAGTGGAAGCATAGATTATGAAGTCCTACTGTATTTGAGAAAACCTTTTTTATATTCTGAATGTTTACAAGTATACCTCACCTAATGTTGTTAATTGGTTCCAGAGGTTACGACTTATGTTGAAAAACAACTAAATTGAAATAACCACACTATAAACTGCAAATAATCACTCCCCATTGCCTATTACAGTATTTATTATATGTATGTACAGTATTCTGAATAAAATAATTAATTTCCACCTTATCTTCCAGCGATATAGCCTTATGCTTAGTATTAGCACTTGCAATGGGACTTTTCTTCAGAACCATGGGCAAAAATGTATTCTAAATAACAACTGAAATGTAATTGAAAGAATGTCAATGGCAGAGCACAGATGTAAACAAGTCTGAATTCAAAATTGGTGTTGGAGTGGAAAACAACACATGAGTGTCACCTGTTGGCAGGAATTTGAAATAAGAACATACTTTATTATGCTAATTTTGTTTTCAATGATTTTTATGTGTTTATTGTTATTTTAGTGTTTTGGCATTTCTACTATTTTTAATGGTCAACGTAAACCCAAGTAAAACGACCAAAGGCGAGTTTTATTTTTCAATATAATATTTATGAAAAACCAACGTATCTTCAAAAATGACTTAACTCGATATGTAATAATAGGTGTCACTGTATTAAAATTTAATTATTTGTTTCCAGTTTTAAGGAACAATTACAATTGAGATTCTTGACAAAGGTGTTAATCACAATAAAACATTTTTCATGCTCAAATTTAGAAAATAATTTAATAAAATGAGTGGTTTCAACAGAATCATATTTACAGCTGTGCCAGAAATAAACTCCTGTAAAAAAAAAAAAAAAAAAAAAAAAAAACACGCACAGAAAACTTTCCACACAGCTGCAAAAGTAGGTGAAGTTATTTTGACAGTTTTCAATTTTAAAATAATGAGAAAGTCATAGGCCCTGGAAAGTAGTACAACCTCACAAGAAAAAGGTCATTCACTTCAAAAGAAGAAGAAAAAAAAAAAAAAAAGCTTTGCTTAATTACAATTCAAAAAAAAAATTAAGTTAAATTTGTACATATAAGCTTTTAGTTTGGTTAAACTAGAAATTGTAATTAGTTTTAGACAAAAAATTAAAGTCTGCATAATGGGAAAAATTTAATTCTTAAAATTATACAAATAATGGCCACTTTTTTTGTTATTAACACTTGTATCAAATTCTGCCTACTAATAATCACTTGTTTTTTTTATTTCCTTATTTTTACTGTATTTCTACAACCGTCTCAAAAGTAAAATCTTTGTAAATACATTCAAATTATACATAGAACATCACTATTCATTCAGTAATGCATGTATTAATTCCTGACTTTTCAATGCATTTTTATAATGCAATAATCATCAAAGCATTTATATTATACATATCAAAGCACTGTTCTGTTAGAAGCACTTACATTGAGTCCTGACCATTTTCAATAAATTCCTCGAGAAAAATCATTGATAATAGATTTCTGAAGAAACAAAAAACCATTAGCAATGCTTTTAAATCATACATATAATCCTATTTTTTTGTTTGGGTTAATTTCTGGCCACTGACAATCCCTTTTATTTCTCATTTTCTGTACAGAGACTAAGTATTGAAATTTGATAAAATAAATTTTAAGTAATTGGATTTTGGTAGTTAATTAAATTGGAGCAGAAAGATCATGTAGCACCAATCTTCCAAATAGGGGAAACTAGTGTGTTGAAAATGAGACTTCAAAATCTCAGCTGGAACTGAACAAATGGGCAATGAAGATAAAATTTAATTATGATTTTTAAGACTAAAATGTGCAAATTATAACTTCATAAGAAGGAACATTATTCAATGAAACATAAAAAATTGTTTCTTTTAAATTTTGGCAAGTATTTTAATTGTCTGAAATATTAAGTTTTATTTATTCAAGATTCTGTTCTTGTGAGAAGACCTTAATAAAAAAAAAATGTCTAAACCAAAAGCAAGCAAGAATAAATGTAGTTTCAGAATATTAGTGTTCTACACAAAGAAATGAAGAGTCAAATGCTAAACAGTTTTATTTTTGAAAAACAATAAAAAAAAAAAAAAAAAGAACAGCAAACATTTGCAAATAAATAAACAAAAATGCATTGTAAGTATCAACACAGCAAACATTTGTGAGAAGTAAAAACAATAAAATTTTGAATATTAATTCAGAAAATGAATGTTTTTTTCCTGAAAGAGAGAAAACAAAAATTTATAAACAGAAGGCTTACTTTTTTTTTAAAAGGTAAGAGGAGAGAGAAAAAAAATGTTGCTTTTATGTTAATCATTTCTATTTTGTTTAATATTTTCAATATATTCTATATATTCTTTTAAATTTAATCCAGATTAGGTTTTTTTTTATAATTTAATATTAATGACCAACATAATTTAGAACTGATCTCATAAACCAAATACATCCTGAACTAGGAATTCTAAAATCAGTAAAGAAAATAATGGATTGTAATTCAAGATTTTTTTTCTATTTAACTATGGTTTTGTAGTTATTTACATTTGGATTCTTGTCTTTATCTTTGTTGCTATCAAGAAAACATTTCAGCCATAGTGCCATCCAGCCTTCTTCAGGTGTATGTTGATCCAGGCAAACTTTAGGGAAATTCTAACTGAACTCTACTTAATCTGGAGTGGGTGGGGTAAATTGTTCTCATTCTGCAGTCTATGTCAAGTGCTAGCTCATCTTGTTGTTATTTAGTATTGCTTAATTATCACTTGCTCTGTTTCCACTGCCTGGGACCATATTTTCTTTAAGTCTCTAGAATATGCAGGCCTAATTAACACTGTTTAATAAAAAGATGTCTATTCCACTAAAATAATTATTACATTAGTTACATTGTTCAGAATGATACCCTTATCTTTACTGTCATATTCACAATGTTTCAGCCATTGTACATTCAGGTCTTCTTCAGGTGATATTTATTGGAAACTTTTGATTATGACAAATATGCACTCTCTCCCAGAAATTGTAATTATGCCTCCAAAGTAGGGTTGCAGTATAAACCACAAGTGGGTATCTGCAACAAGGATTGGCTAACCCCTACCTAGCAGACAGGTGTGCTTAGAAAACAACAATAGCCAGATATATATATATATATATATATAGATAGATATATATATAATGTTATTTATTCAAAAATTATAACAAATGCTATAACATCACTACAAAAAGAGCCATTTTGGTGTCTTATCAAGTGACTTTATGGTCACCAGAAGTATCAAAACAAAATGACTATTTTTGTAGTGACGTTATAACATGTTTGTTATAATTTTTGAATAAATAATATTTGCTCTACTGTGTATTGAGCACTTTTTTTATAACAGTATTTTTGACTTTTGGAATTTATTCCATCTACACCAATCCAATACTTGTGTATATATATATATATATATATATATATATATATATATATATATATATATATATATATCCTTGATGATTAGTGATGATCACATAGCAAAAGTTCTTTTTTTACATTGAACTCCATAGTGGTCACAGGAATGTTGGTAGACCTTGGCTCAGGTATAAAGATAAACAGAAACGCAACCTTTCTTGTGTCAACATTACATTCAAGAACTTTGAAGAGGGTAGCTATCAAGAGATCCTGTACTGCTTGTGGTTTCTGCAATTATCAAGCAGATCTCAAAAGTTATGGCCGTCATAGGCATGCAGATAATTAGTTTGTGGTTGTTGGAACCTCATATGTCGAACTTGACGGGAGAGTCCATCATATATATATATATATATATATATATATATATATATAAGTGAACATAGAAGTCAACACTTAGAGGCGACAGTCTGTTTCATGCATATGTGGCCTGACGATTGCATATAGCATGAAACAGACTGTCGCCTCTAAGTGTTGACTTCTATGTTCACTTTTATATTTACACACTCTCTATCTCTGATATTGAGCACTTTATTCCATAAATATAGCACACCTTAAGACTATATTTCTTTATATATATATATATATATATATATATATATATGGGGGTTCGTATAGCTAAGTGGTTAAAATGTTCATTTTCTGACCTTGAAACCAAGATTCAAATCTCACCATGGCTGATTTGCCAGGGAAGTGACTTATTGCCTGGGGAGGGGATCCCAGTATGTGGTACCCTTGGAAAGGTGCCTGAAAACATAACCACGAGTTAACCTAAGCCATGTGAGTGAAATTGTTTAATTCTTAGGGAACTATACAAACGTGTGAAAAAGGAATAAGTACACACTAAAAACAATAGAAGGAAAACGAAATTATATCCAAAATGAAGAGGAAAGAAACAGAGTGGAAAAGGCTTGCAGGGATAGCAAAGTTTAACTGCAGAAGGTGTATGATAATAATTTAAATAAACACAAAGCTAATGAAAAAGAAACTGAATGTGCTGGGGAGAGGGGTTGCCTCAACATTTAAATAAAAATTTTTTTTTTTTTTTTTTTTTACATAAACGAAAATAATTTTGTTGAAAAGTGCAGTTAAACTATAAGCAGGAATATGTGAGAATTTTTCAAACATTAGGTTTTTTTCTTTTTTTTTTTTGCTATGTTTTTCCTTCATGAAAGTTATTTTTAATTGGTTTTTACCTGGTTATACAATACCTTGTCTCAGAGAAGTCACTCGGCATCCTGAGTAAGTGTAAAACTTTGTACGCCAAGGTAACCAGGAAAAAAATTGACGCCATACCAACAAACTTAGCAAAGGTTCAATATGTCACCTCTGGGCATGTGTACGCATATATTGTATGTACATGGAAATTCTAAAAGCAAAGCAGTTTTATGCAATAAAATATTAAAAACAACCTGAAAATAGAGTTAGTGTAAATAGATAAGCCCTTGTTTGGTGTTTATGTTAAACCACAAACACAAAATAACATGGGAAGTAAATGGTTGAAGAACAGAAAAAAAAAAATGCTTTTAAATTAAAAAATACAAAAATAAAATAAGGGTTAATGATGTAAAATTTATAAAAATAGTCATTTATTTATTTATTTTTGTCATGTGTAAATCTGCATAAATGACTTCTCTATATTAGTTTTAATAGATATTTTTTTTTCTTTACATTTCATACTTTCCTAAAATCCAAAGGGGTCAGTAATGTTATCAGTTCTGACTTAAGTCACTTCCCCACTGCTAAGATGTGGCTTCCCTGTGTCTTTTCAAAAATATTTTCACGGAGGGTTGTTCTCATGAGTTCTCCTTTGTAACTCAACCACATGAATTTACGCGTTCTACTAGATTGGCAAGTAGGTCTCATCATTTTACTATTGAATTAGCTAGATGTAACTGTAAGTTCTATTCTAATAGTTTCCTTTCTCGCACTTTGCACCTGTGGAACTCTTTCAATTTCTTGTTTTCCTACAACTTACATTCTTTAAAAATGCAAATACAATGTCAATCACAATCTTCTTCCTAAATTTTATTCTTTTATTGTTCTTTCTCCATACTAAAGTCTTCTGCTACACCCAGTGCATCTTAGTAGCTTTATCACCTTGCTTAGGGTGAAATGATTGTGAAAAAAAAAAAAAAAAGAAGCTTCTGTAAATGTTTATATTTGTTTCTAAAACAAATGAGCAACATTTTAATAGAAATCAATTATTTAAATACTATAAATAACACATAAATTTTCTGCATTAAATTTTAGTTTATGGGAGTTTTCTTCTTATATATTGCAATGCAATGCATTAAAATGTACTCAGTGGTATTCGCAAGTCAGATATATCTCCTAATGTGACTTAAACTACTTGTTATTTCATGTAGACTATTTATAGTGTCTCCTTCTAATACGTAAATCAAGCAACCTCGCACATGCCCATATATCACTACATATATTCCAGAAACATAGGGGTTTATACTTCTTGTAGATTAGTTTTGGGTAAATAGCAGGACAGACTGGGTTCTATAGCCTTGGGTGGCAACCAGTCTAGAAAGACAACACTGAATTTGTAATCTGGTAGTGTAGTCAGTGAATAAACTGGCTCCCCCACCAGGAGGATAAGTGGAACCCCAGCAGCACAAAAAAAATATGAGCTTTTAAAGGGTGAATAAACTCTTCAGAGTAAAACCCAACTAGTCTCACCAACCTGCAATTGGCCAGGCATGGTTGAGTATAGCTACACCCCTGAAGATATGGTCAATTAGGGAGGGATTCCTCCAACAGTAGTAAGAAGGCCCTGGACTTGGTCTTACACTGTTTAGTTAGTGAGATTTTTTTTTTGTTTTCTCTCTCTCCCACCATCTTCTGAGATCTTGATGTGTTTCTTTCTCTAACAGATTTTTGCTCAACCTCTTATACACAGTGTATTGTCCTTCCATTATTACATACTGGTTAGATGTTTTGGTTTTTATGGTTTATCAACCTTTTGCAGGCTATTTAAAGCCAAAAAATATATTTTGAGATTGAAAGAATTCTTTGGAGATAATGATTTTGTTGTAATGGAATGTCCCACACTCCCTATCACCTATGTGGACTGACTATATCAGTAGATATATATAGTAAGCCCAGGATACACTTGGTGACTCGCTTTGGGAATTAGTTGGAGATTCGTCTCCAGCTGTGCTGGTTGAACTCTACCTTCAGGCAGAGAGGAACCCAGATGAGGCTATGCTGAAGGGCAGTCTTATCTGGGGTGGTAGACAAGTACCCAACCCTGTTTATGTGGGGTTTATGAGGAATTTTTGCCCTAGCCTACAGGCTCAGTTTTGACCCCACATTAAAAACGGCCTTGTGCCACATCCTGCCACGAAGGGTGGGGGGTAAGGTAAATGTCCTTGCTTCAGGAATTACTAGCTTGCTAACCGATCACCCATCTTTCAGTAGTGTATTCTATTTGCAATAAACCTCTCTTTCTTTCATCTATGCCCATGTTGCTATTCCTTTCACTCAAGTACCACCTTTGTCTGTTTGTAACCTTCTTTAAGGATACAACAGATTTACTGTTACAAGTCCTACTAATTAATCTATAATAGGAAGGAGAAGAGGCAGACTCATACCTTTCCCAAGAGTATTTGCATGTAAGCAAATATAATTGACCTGACTGGAATTGGAACTTGGCTCTCCAATTTTCAATTCTGAGATGTTTTCCATTACACCACTTGCACATCCAAATTTACAGCACTTTGTATTCCCAAGTTGTCACCCATCTAGGTAATGACCAAGATTGGTGTTACTTAATTTTGATGATTATATAAGAACCAATCTTTCTACATTATACAGTGTAAGGCTGATATTTTGGAGTCCTCTTTGTCCTGTTGATCATCCACAAATCATGTGTTCACTTATTTCATTCTGTACGACTATTTTTTGTTAGTCTACAAGATTATAACTGAGACTGCGTATAGAAATCCCCTCACCCTTCTCTTCAGCATATTTTTTTTTTAATCATTTCACCCCAAACAAAATAATAAAGGCACTAAAACGCAAGGGTTTACTGAGTGTAAAAGAATGAGAATAAAATATATTAAGGGGCAAGAACAACAAAAGAGGAGGAATCAAGAAGACAGTAGATAACAACTGGTATTGCATTTAAATTTTTTAAGATCAAAACTATCTTGAAAGTAAGCTGGAAGAGAGTTCCACGGGTGAAAAGTGCAAGAAAAACTGTTATCAAAGAACTTATGGTTGTAACTAGACAATTTAACTGTAAAATAATGAGGCCTTGTTGCTAATCTAGTAAAGTTCATCCAAACAATTATCATGAACGTTATAGAAAAGGCACAGGGAAGCTACTTTGGGTTTTATTTGATCTACATGGGCTACTAAAATGTTTCTGTTTTTTACTATAGTGGCCATGTTATTGTCTCCTTACATTAAAACGGGATTTGACTCTTTATTCTTTTTATAACACACTATAATTTTATTTAATTTACTCTTAAAAATTTAATCAGCACTGAAAGTTATAAAAAGATACTAAGGAGGGAAGATATTTGAAAATATCCACACAATTCCCCAGTCCTTTGTAGCTCTTAGTAAATTTTGTCTTTTTACTATCTCAGCTAATTTCAATTCTTTCTGATGCTATGTACGAGCCCTTTTTGGTTCCATTTTCTCTATAACTTAGTCATTATTCATGATGTTCCATCCGTGGTATTCTCAGCATCCTTCCGTAGAGCCACATTTCTGTTGCCTCAAGTCTCTTCTTCATCTGTGATCACATTGTCCAGCATCCTCTGCCATATAGGAGTACAGTTATTACATAACATTTCAGTACTATTTTCTTTGTTTCTAATCAAATTTCTGGTTATACTTTGCTTAGCTTTTGAAAGGCATCTTTTGTTATTCCTGTGTGCCTATGGATTTTGATATCACATTTTCCATCCTCCGTTTTTGTAATTACATGATTTTGATATTTGTAATTTGCATGTAGGGTGCTTCTTTTTACTGACAACCATATACTTTATCTTCTTACAATTGATGTTTAGTCCTTTCTTCTTGCTTTCCTTTACTACATTCTGTAAGAGTTCCTATGGTTTCCTTTTTAAGCTTGCTATCAACACTGTCATCCGTATATCTAATATTAAAAAATGGTGGCTGCTAATAATGATTCTGGTAGGAATTCTAATTCTCTCAGAATCACTTTGTTGTAAAGGTTGAATAAATCCAGTGAGAGGACACATCTTCATCTTACACCCTTTTCTATTGTTGTATATTTACTGAATTCATTTTCTATCCATATATATTAGGTTGTTGCAAAAATAATGATGTAATAATGTCGTTTTTTGACGTATTTTTTAACATAAAAAAACGACATTATTACGTCATTATTTTTGCAACAACCTAATATTTGGTTGGCTTCCAATATAAGTTCTGCATTATTCTAATATACTTCCCAAATACAGTAGAACTCACCAAAATCCAAACATAGCATAATCTAGACTTTTTCAAATTTGGACTTATTTTCAAATCTGAGCTTTTGTATTGACATAAATATGAAGCCTTTTCTTCCTTGAATCAGAACATCCTCAATACCAAACATCTTGGAGTTGCATTCTATATCCTTATTTTTAACTTCCTTTACAGATTGTAATTGTTTTTGAATAAGATATTTCATAAATATTTAAACATTTCATAAAATGTCTTAGTTTTTCACAAATTACAATATTTGTTTAGCACAAAATTTTTCATTACTATTGGTTGTCAATTATTTTTTGTACATTTATATATTCAATCTACACTTACAAATAAAAATGAATCAACATTAAAAACTACCTTTTGTATCCTAAACTCTAAAACTTGATAAAAATTTTAAGCTTACCACAGCAACCTTTTCTTCCTCGAATTTGAACAGTACCTCTAATACTGAACATCTCAGATGTTCGGTTTAGAGGAAATGTATTGTATATCAAGCTTACCTAGCATTTCCAATAGTTCTTTGTGATGTACTTTATCAAATGCTTTTGCATAATCTATAAAAAATATATGTACACATCTTTTTACATATGTCTTACTCTTTCCAGTATCATTCTGAGTATAAATATTGCATTTCTTGTTCTGGTGTCTTTAACAAAACTGCTCAGGTCTTGTCCTATTTCAGGACTAATTCTGTTGGGCACTTTCTTCATCAGAATTCAGATAAGTTTTGTTATATGACTCATTAGGCTGACAGTTCAATGGAGTTCACATTCATTTAACCCTGTTTTCTTAGGTAGCACTATGAAAATGGATCTACTTATTTCTTCTGGTAATGTATGAAAAGAATTTTTTTTTTTTTATAGACTTTTACTCTGAAGCTTATTTCATATGTACATCTAATGACTACAGTTCCACTATAGTATTTTTAAATCATCATCATTGGTACTATTCAAATGTGTTTTTTGTTTTAGATTCTATAATGGCTAATACAAATATTTAGATTTTGTTAATTTTAAGACATTATTTTAAACTAGATCTCAAAAGTGCCAAGGCTGTTCACAGAATTTGGGAAGATGAAAATGAAGTATTGGTGGCAAGGTTATATCATTTTACAGTTGAAATGGCTAGATGCAACCCCCCCGACCGGTGGTGGAGGGGAGCCTATTTGGAGGCCTGTTCATTGCTTTCCTCCAGCATTTCATCTCACAAGTAATCAGTTTTCTCCCAAGGATTTT
Source organism: Acanthosepion lycidas (assembly GCA_963932145.1). Classification (NCBI taxonomy): domain Eukaryota; kingdom Metazoa; phylum Mollusca; class Cephalopoda; order Sepiida; family Sepiidae; genus Acanthosepion; species Acanthosepion lycidas. The sequence goes on along the minus strand of OZ010585.1, from coordinate 60,011,062 downwards.
TGTTAGGGGCCATGTCTATTTAGGAAATATATAACTTCCAAAGTGAAACTCATTGTAAAGTTATTGTGGAATGGAAACTAACCTCGGAAACTAAAACAGAGATCAACGAAAAGAGAAAAAGAAAAGATAAGAACAAGAAAAAATAAATTTAGCTTTAAGAATGTCACAAAAAAAAAAAAGATTTGAGAAAAATTAAAAAACACTATTAAGTTAGTTCACTGTCATGGCGAAAAATTTTCATGTCAGAATCCATTTTGCACATTTATAAATCTACCATTCATCTATACATTGAATATTGCTGCCATATCTGGTCTGGTGCTTCTACTAATATATATATATATATATATATATATATATATATATTGCAAGATTCTCAAAGTCTGTGATGTAATCAATCCTGGCCTGGCATCTAGACTGCAGTCACATTCTCACCACCATGATATGGTTTCCCTCTGTCTTTTCTACAAATATTTTCATGGCACTTGTTTTGATAAGCTTTCCCCCTTGGTGCCTTGACTGCATGAATTTAAATGTACTACTAGATTGGCAACTAGGTCCCACTGCTTTACTGTTGAACTAGCTAGATGTAACCATATATTCTATTCTAATAGTTTCTTTTCTTGTACTTCTTACCCGTGGAACTCTTCCGTTTCTTGCTTCCTTGCCCCCTGCAATTAACAGCGCATTTAAATTTTTTAAGATCGTAAGCTTAAAAAAATTTAAATGCACTGTCAATTGCCATCTTCTGTCTCCTTGAATCCTATTCTTTTATTGTCCTTTCTCCTCACTAAAGCCTTCTCATTCTCTATCCCTCACTCCCAGTAACTCCTTGTGTCCTAGTGGCATTATTACCTTGCTTGGGGTGAAATGATTCAAAAAGAATAAATAAACAAGAAAATAGGACTGATCAGCAACAAATGTTACAATGAATCTAGTGTTGTGAAAGCAAACAGAGAGAAGAAGCAAAATATTAATACCATTAGCTAAAGATAACATGAAGTACATTTCATAATAGTAATTTATAATGATGAATGTAGAGCTACACTGGATGGACATGATACCTGAGCTAGAATCTGGGGTCCTTTATGAAAATAATCAGACAATACAACTTACAAGTCATTAAAGGATAATTAAGATAGTATTGTGAACAATAAAAATTATAGGTCCCTTTCTACCTTATTCACCAGACTTAGTCCCCTGTGATGCGGGGTCATTTCTAGAATTTAAAAATACCCTGAAAGGACAAAGATTTGCTAACATTCCTGAGACTCAACAACATGTGACTACATTCTTTGATGTGCCATCATGGCTCTCCACAATTTCCTGTCATTTGTAACTCTCAGTAAAGTTTGTCTGCTATCTCTCCTAATCCCTGTTCTACCAACCATTTATCCAAGCTCACTAGGTAGATATGCACTACCATCCCTCTTACCTTCAATCTGTCCTGTGAGTATCAAATTGCCTAAGCCCTCTTCCCTCATTATGTGCCCTAAAAATCTCAACTATTTCTGACATTAAGTATAAGTGTTCTTTTTTTTAATTTTCTCTGAAACTTCATTGTTGCTAACATGTTCAGTCCATGTTATTCTCAGCATCTTTCTGTAGAACCACATTTCTGTTTCCTCAAGTCCCTTCTACATCTGTGAAGAGATTGTCCAGCATTCACTGCCATATAGGAGGACTGATATTACATAACAGTTCAGTATTCATTTCTTTGTTTCTAATTAAAATTTCCTGTTTCTCAATATTTTGTTTAGCTTTTGGAAGGCGTCTTTTGCTATCCTAATGCATCTTCAGATTTCGATGTTGCATTTTCGGTCCTTGCTTCCCAGATATTTAAATTTTTGTAATTGCTTGATTTCATTAACCCCAATTTGTAAATCTTGTGTTGAGCTGTTCTTTTTGCCATTTTAATTTAACCATTTTAATTAATCTTTTATGTGCTGTGTCCCTTCAGAACATAGGTGATCATAGCCCTCCACATCTTCCTGTCTCTTGTAGCTCTTAATAAGTTTTGTCTTTTTGTCATTTCTTCTAAATCCTATTCTACTATCCACTTGTTTAAGCACATCAAGTAAGTTACTCACTGCTTTCCTCTATCTTTCCTTCAATCTGTCCTGTGAGTATCAAATTTTCCAAGCCCTCTTTCCTCATTACACACCCCAGAAATTTCAACTGCCTCTTCCTGATAAGTACAAGTTTCTTTTTTGTTTCCATTCTCTCCAAAACCTTGTTGTTGCTCACATGATCAACCTATGGTGTCCTCAGCATCTTTCTGTAGAACCATATTTCTGTTGCTTCAAGTCTCTTCCCCTTTGAGAAGATTATCCAGCATTCACTGCTATCCAGGAGGACTGATATTACATAAAAGTTCAGTACCCATTTCTTTGTTTTTAATTAAAATTTCCTGTTTCTTAATATTTTGTTTAGCTTTTTGAAGACATCTTTCACTATTCCAATACAACTTTGGATCTTAGTGTAGCACGTTCCGTCCTCTTTGAACACTTCCCAGATACTTAAGTTTCTGTACCTGCTTGATTTTAGTATCCCCAATCTGTAATTTGCATTTTGGGCTGATAACCTTGCATTGTCTTGTTGTTTATGCTTAGTGCTTTCTTTTGCTAAAATATGAAACCAAATTCCAACACAATAATACAGAAGAAATAATTGGCTCTTCTTATTCTTAATTGTGGGTTTTTTCCTTTGATTTTTTTTTCATAAATAAACATTATTATTCCTAGCATACTATAATGCACCCTTGAAAATTTAAATGAAAATTTTAAAAAAAGCAAAGAAATTTAAATTAATTTTTTTTTTTTTTATAATGAACAAGTTTTGAACATATGAGATTACACAATGTCAACTTTTAGAGTTCATTCCTTAGTTCCACCAACTGAACCCCTTTCTTTTGGTTTGACAAAATCCATGGAAAGAAAACCAGGAATAAAGATGAACCACTGTATTATTTTATAGACTACCTTACAATACCTTATTGTCACACACATTGATATGACGGCAACTTTTTAGAGAGCTAGGAAAAATTAATCATTATAATAATTTTTTTAACCGTCCTTAGAATCAAATATAATACAATATTCATATGCTTTTATAGGTGTGTATACTTTACAGTTATCAGTCAGTTTGGCTAAAGATGTCCTGGGTATGATGATAAACTATATGTGGCAGCAAGGTTGAAGGTTCTGTGGGACCACCTCTTACTGTTGCTTGCTGTTGTTCCCAGATCAACCCTGACCTGAGGTGGTAGCACCTGTTAGGGTCCCAGCTATAGGCAAATAGAGAACCTCCCAAACAAAAAAAATCAAAACACTAGGAAAGTATAAAAATATACTAATTAAAAATCAAAGAAAAAAAATAAATTAAAAAAAGTAACATAAAACACTGTTAAAAAAATATTAAAAATCAAATTTAAATTTCATAAAAATTATATATACAGATATACACATATAGCAACACATAGGAAAAAAATGGCAGTAGATGATTAGCAAGTGTCCTGTGTGAGAAAAACAAACCTTGATTTTATTTCTTCTCCTGTGTTCTGCATTGATATGAGAGACTCTCTTGTGACGAGGAAGGGGGTTTACTGGCCGACCAGGTTTTTGATTAGTCCTAGGATCTGGCGAGGGTGTTGGAGATGACGAGAGATCGGAGTTGGACAGCGTCACCTGGGTAGAAACATTAGAAAAATATTTGTTATTTCACAAATTATTTGAATTAGCATTTTTATCTTTATTTTACATTAATTTAATCTTTTTTTTTTATATTGAATCAAGACTCCAATGATTTCAGGGGACACTTCAATTTTTTTTTTTTTTTTTTTTTTTTTTACATATTCCATGAGAATATACATTAAGACTTTTATCTATATTCAAAATTGTTCATGAGATGTTATTTTTACCAAAGAATGACAGAACAATTAGGAATAACCAAATGATGTTGGTAAGATTTGTAATACATAATTTTTTTTTTTTCCAATCAATTCACCTGAAGCAAGGCAATAATGCTATTAAGACGAAAGATGCTGCTGGGAGTGATTGAGAAAACTGGAAACCCATTCCTAAATAGAAAACAAGGGATAAACCCCTACTCCTGCTCAAAAGACTGGGAAGGAGTTTGAACTGGATGATAGACAAACATATCTACTCCTATTGAAGAAAAAATAAATAGCAAATAAAATTACACAGTTTAACTGTATACTTCTAACATCAGAGATGTTAGAAGTATACAGTTGATGTAAACTTTAGACGATAGAAAACAAATCATATAAGTAATTTATCTTGTGATATATATATGTTGCAACCTAGGGAAGGTTACTGAACAGAATAATCAAAAAAAGGTTGGTAATGAATAATAATACTTAGGACAAGAACAACACATATAAGATTCACCAGCAGCATGTAGAAGTAGTCAACTGCTAGAAGTGAGTTAAGTGAATTCCACAATGAATCTCCAACTGCAGGATATCTACCAACCCCCACCCCATGTGGTCAGATATGGCACAAGGCCAAATTTAATGTGGGGTATCTGAGCACATAGGCTCAGCCAAAAATTCCCCATAGACCCCATATAAAATGGGGTCAAGTAGCTGTTTCCAGAGATGAGACTCTGCCCTTTGACATAGCCTCATCTGGGGATCCTGTCTGTCCAGAGGCAGAGAGTTTGACCAGCACAGCCGGAGACAAATCTCCAACTGCAGACCAACATACAGTATTTGCTACTGTATTTATGTGAATGGGAACATACCCATTATTGTCCGTAGGTATGCTACAACAAATACCTATCCTTATTAGCAGTATTCTTGGTGGCATCAAGTTTTATAATGAAAAAAAAAAATTTCTCATAAATAAATCCAAAAGACAACAGAAATATTTGGCAACAATCCCTCTTTAACACATGTTTCACTGAACAAGCCTAACAAGGTACTTTTGTTTATTATGGTTTTTGTTTTCTTTTCTGGACTTAATGAATGTGAAACTTGCCCAAAGGTTTGTTGATTCCAAGTGCTTTCAGCTAAAATATTAACTGTTTCCAAGGGTCTTTATCATACGTCTATAATACATACACAATCATATTTTATATTGAGGTAGGATTGGGATTAATCTTGGAATAATGCAAGGTGTGTCTTGCCTGACAAATGTCAATGATTTAAGACAAGGTTTTACAAGGCCAGATACTGTTCCTAACACCCAACTCAAACACTCACATTAGTTCAAGTATACAGATTTTTTTATCAAGACCCCATTTCCAGGAAGGTCACAATTCAAGGCTTGAAATCTCATTTTAGCCTTATATATATGGTCATTGGCTCCTATATGAAGCTCATCCGCTCTTTGACAGGTCTTGTTTTTCGTCCTGTGGGGTGATATGCCATGCTCCTCACCAACAAAAAAGTTAACCAGTCAGCCAGTTTAGTCACCAATCACACATCTACATGGAAGATTGCAGTGGGTTACATGTTACTAGTAGTAGGCCTAAAGCCTGACCAGACCTAAAAATAAATAGTGTAATTTTCATTGTTCCTATTTTAACATTATTTGATGTAATAATTTTATTGAAGTTTTTTTTTAGTCTTTTAACCAATGAAAACTACATAAACCTTTCTGGCCATAAACTGACTGATGACCGGAAAGAATACAAGAAACTATGACCAGTCCAAATTTACAAAATTAAATAAAAGCACCACTGACAAACAAAAAAAAAAAAAAGAATCTGTTAATGAAATTATTATATTAAAAATACTGAAGTATGGAGGCTTGGTGGAGTAGTGAATAGCAGCTTGGATTGAGAAATCTGAGAGCCAAGTTTGAATTCCAGATGAAACTTATTAGGTTAGTGCAAAATAATATCGTTTTTTGACGTATTTTTTAACGATATTATTTTTGCATCAACCTAATAAGTTTCATCTGGTGTGCTAATACTCTTGAGAAAGGTATTAATCCTCTTCATCCCCTGCCAGCTATGGGTAAATAGCAGGACAGACTGGGTTCTATAACCTTGGATGGTGACTGGTCTAGAAGAAGGACAACTCTGAAGGAAGGTTGTTTGGGGACCTTGTGGCATGTAGTGCACCAGGTCTCAGTATTCAGCCCTTCAAAAAAATGTGGTTGGTTCTGCACAAAGCCTTCACCACTATAATCAAATCATATGTGCTAGTGTCTGGCTGTCAATTCCTAGGAACTGAGCTGCTTGACCCTCATACATGAAATATGATGGGAGAGTCCACCAATACTGAAGTAGAACCATCAAAATTATACCATTTATTATTCCAGTATAGAATTATATAGTTTAGTTGAATGTACACAGAATCAACAAATATATTTATTCATGAAAATGTCAGAAATCTTAGAACGTTGTCTGAAGACAATAACAGGTAGCATCATGCTGAGAATCTGTAACAATCTTTAAATTGAGTGCTAAAATATTTTTAAAATTGATAAAAACGAATGGAAACTAATGCATTATCCAATTTTTTTTCCGTACTGTAAAAATTATGCAATCAAACTTTTCAAAAGTAAAAGCTATGTTAGCAACTGGATGAAACTATACTATCAAAATTTTACTCGATACAGTAAAAGTAACTGGAAAGAGAGCTATGCTATCAAACTTTTTCTCAATAAAAACTATACTACTAAATCTATGTTTTAATAAGTTGAATTGGATCAGTGAGCTTTCACAACTGCAGCAAGAGACATAGCAGAAGGAACATTAATTTCTGAATAACCACTGATAAAATATGGCCTTGACTTCTGCGAGTAAATGGTTTTCCCCAGACTAAATGAAAAAAAAAAAAAATTCAAAACTAAAGTAAATAACACTTTTGTCATTATAAAGTGATAAATAATTATAGTAATAAATGCCCTGTTTTAGCTGGCAATAGTCAGATCACAGAGAAACAAGTGTGTAAATATCTTCTAAGATATTACAGTTAATCTTACATCTAATGATTAGATTCATTCTTGGGGTTGCTGTCAATAAATTATGATAATTAGAATGCAGAAAACACCATCTGTTACTGATGATATTGCCTACTCTTAAATTTATTTTATTGCTGACATAAAATTGATAGTTTTATTGTTTTTATATATATACTAGCTGGGGAGAGGTGCAAACAGGTAAAGGGACAAAGTACAGTTGGCTTTACTAAAACCCGCTAAGTCAAACTATTTTTCAAACAAATCAGCTTATTTAAATTTTATCGATTGGTTTGCGAAATTGGACAAAACATAGTTTGTAAATCTTGACAAAAAGTGTTAGCAACAACTTCAACAATGCTAAATACTGTGAGGATTTCAACATGCATCAGTGTGTTGCAAAATATTCTAGTAATGTAAAAATGGGAATTTATTTTCTTTGATAAATAAATTAGTTGCTTAAATACAAAATACTCCCACTATTTTAAAAAAACAATTTAATGATTAAAATAACAAATACTTATTTAATAAAAATACAATATTGTTTTTTGCATATCTTTTCTTTAAGGTTTTATATATACAAAAATCCAGTTTCCTGTTGTGAGAACTATAAACAAATCAGAAGACCAAATGCTTTAAAAAATTGGAATTTGGTTCTGGAAAGAAATATTTAAACATGGCTAATTGCATGCTCAAGAGTAAGAAATCCTAAAAATTTATTCTTTGCTGTTAAAAAGGAAAAAAGAAATTTTCAAAAAAGATATTGCTTACCATGAAGTCCTTTAAACCTAAAGAAATTATTAAACCACAAAGTAGGGGTGTTGTCAAAGTATTTTTCCAAACAAATCAGCTTATCCAAATTTTATTAATTAGTTTGTGAAATTGAATGAAACAGAGTTTGTAAATCTTGACAAAAAGTGTTAGCAACAACTTCAACAATGCTAAATACTGTGAGAATTTCAACACACGTCAATGTGTTGCAAAAAATTCTAGTAGTGTAAAAATGGGAGTTTATTTTCTTTGATATAGATAAATAAATTAATTGCTTAATTACTTCATAAAATTTTTATTTCTCTTTAGAAAAACAAAAGCACTTAATATACCTTTACACCAAAAATTAATTCTTTTATGCCTAATTTTGACAAAGTTTACTTCATGGAAACAAAAAATGTATGTTTGTACAAGATGACAATAGTTTGAGTCAGTACAGTGTAACCCGGATATAAGAGAGTTGTCGGGACCGGATAAGAAGTCTCTTATATCCGGGTTTGGTCTATTATATATACATTAACTCAGGCTCTAATTTGGGACCAGAGAAAATATCTCTTATATCCGGGTTACACTGTATTTTAAGTCTTGAGGACATTTTATCATTGAACAAGAGTTCCCACCAAAAATTTCTACTGTAGAAAATGTAATCCTCAGTTAGTGCCCTGTACTTGTGCCAGACATGGTTAAGATGACAGGATAAAAGGAATTTGGTCTTTTTAATATAGTTGGCCAGGGAAAATGATTGTTCTTTGAAAGTTAACTGTTCAGTTGAACTCGTTAACTATTTTTTCACACAATTGATAGAGTTATTCACTCTAACAGATTAATTCAGTTCTATACATCAAACATCTCCACCTAAATTCTGAAATTCTATTTACCATTTATTTATTCATTTATTTTTATTTTCTTTGATTTTTTTTTTTTTCCTTAATAAAGAAAAGCAGAGGTTTTATTCCTGATTTCCTGTTTAGGATTGGGTTCCCAGTTCCTTCTAAAGTCTTTTCCTTCTCTTTCACTTCCAGTGGCCACGTGCGTCCTGGTGGCATTATCACTTTGTTTGGGGTGATTCCTTTGAATCTGTAACCATCTGCCTAGAGTGGCTCTTGCGCTTTGTACAGGGTGAACAACATTGTAAAATAAAAAAAAAACTACAACATATGTTGAACAACTGCTAGCAATCTACAAGGAGGTCCGAAAGTCTTGTTATCCTTACATAATATAATCTTCTATTTCAGATGGCTGACACAAGCTCCTTATAGTTTGGAAGAAAAGGTTAGGGGTGACAAGAGTTTCGGACCACCCTGTAAATTGCGAGTATACAATTATCTTTAATGTGCCACAACTCGTTGCCTGGCATCGTAAGTTAAGCTGAGTTATCAAGATTAAATGTCCAACAAAAGTTTTTTTTAAACGACTTAAATGAAAAAGGTGTTCAATTATATTGGAACAAAATTGGAGAAATTGGAGTTTTGTAAAATAAAGGCTTTTTTAGGTCATACTCATGTCTATTTTAAATTTTTACCTAAACTTTTTATAAAGATATTGGAAGTAGTAATTAAAACATTTCCTTTACTGGAATTTAAAACCTATGTTTAAGTTAGTGGTTTAGTCAACACAAATGTGTATGTGGACTGTACTATTTTTATTTATTTATTTAGGAAATTAATACGATAAAAATCACTGATTTTTTTTTTTTTTTTTTTTTTTTTTTTTTTCAAACTATTTTTTCACTTTCGATATTGTCCGAGTTCTTAATTTGAGTTCAAAATGTAGTACCTAACACCCCCACCCCACCCCACATTTTTTTTTTAAAGTGGGGACTGAATAAAGACTAGAAATTAAGTGAAGAAATTCTAAATTTATCGTCTAGAACTGAGGTGTGCTGTAAAAAAAAAAACTGAACAAAAATAAAATTGTTTCGCTCACTAAAGTAAATAATTTGCAAAACGACGAATTCGATCTTCACGAAGTGTACCGTACTTGAACCTAAGCTTAGTGACTAGTCGAAAAGACTCAAAGTGATAATAAATAGCCCTGTGAAAATAACTGGCTTCTTGTCTGCCAGTGAGACAAGTGAAGTCAAAGTGCTTGCTAATCATTGCGCTATCCTAGGCAGGTAGGGGCTCTAAGTTTTTATAAATAATTCAATTTTTAAAATAAAAATCAACCATTATTTTTCACTTTTCTTTCAGTCATGTTTAAAAAAAGGAGGCTTTCCATAATTTCCAAATTGGAACAATTTTCAAGTTTTATTCTAAACTTAGATTCTCATGATCAACACCCCTTAAGCTCCGGGACATAAAAACAATTACAAAAATTAAATACAATGCAATGGTGCATGAATTCACGAATAATAATACTTTTAGCTTATTTTTTTTAAATGGGACCCCGGTACCGACACCTCAATCTGGAACGTAAGCCTACTAAAAGTGAATGTGACAAATGAAATCCAAAACCATATCCATGGGGGCTATTTTAATGTTGGACACGAACGAATAATATCACCCTCTTCTCTAACCTAAAAAGAAAAAAAAAAATGGTTCACCCGTGACATGTTTCGGTTGGGTACGTGTCGGCGGCACGGCGCGTAAGACAATTTTTTTGTCGAATAATTTTGAAACAGTTTTTGGTGTTTGTACTCGATGAGTGGCCGGAGAATTTCACTGTATAATGTTGGATTCATAATCACTGCTGTAAAACAAAAAAAAAAAACGCAGCCTACGTCAACTAACGAAACTAAAAAAGAATTTTGTAATCACTGTCTACCGTTACATCGTTTTCACACTAAGTTCGTTCCTTTTTTTTTTTTTTTTTTTTTTTAAACTGCTGAAATAAATAGTTTGCTAGGTCAGGTAGGACTCCTTCGCCGACTTTGGCAAAGAAGTAGGAAATTGTTGCTCTCATGGTAAAAGCGTAAAAAAAATGTCATCGCTTGTCTTCAGAAAAATCTAGCAAGCATGAACAAATCTTGTTCACCTGAGTAAATATAGTTTTTTTTTTTTTTTTTTAACTGAATTTTTGGACAGTACTATTCGAGTTGCTCGAATTTTGCATGCTTGGGTATCAACATGACATTTGCCAAAGGATATTTGTTTGTACATTTAAAAAAATCATTAAATTAATTAATAGACACAAAACTGGTCTATATTATTATATTGTTTCTGTTTCTGATTTTTTTTTTTTTTTTTTTTTTTTTAAATGTTTAAAAGAATAATTGCTTATCAAATATACTGAATTTAAGACATTTCAATGTAACTAAAAACTTGAATTCTTGAATTTATAAGACAAAGCATTTAATTTTTATTTTTTATAGTAGGTATCATCACAAACTTCGTTGAAAAGAAAGTTAAATAAAACAGCCGAAAAACGCATTTCAAATAATTTTAAAAATGTCTTTTGGCTTTATTTGAATAGACTAACTAATCCATATTTCTTTAAAAAATAAAAAAATAAAAAAATACCGTGTATAAATATTAAAGTTCGTATGCAATTTTTTTTTTAAACATTTAAGCACGTTCACTCGTCGAACCGCCATTACAGACGAACAATATTGTAAAAACTTAAACAGCAAAAATCTCTTTAAAAAAATTCAATATTTGTCAGATGTTTCTAAATTAGTAAATTTAAGGATTAATTTTCTGGTTGTAAAACATAATGCTTACTTTTTTGCTTAAATGTTTATTTACGCACCGTAGCCTGTAGTGCAGTGTCATAGGTCAACAGTAGTTTTCTACTGTAATCGCAGACTCTCAAAAAGCGCGCGAAAAAAAAAAAAAAAACATACGGAACACCAGCAGTGCAATAACCAGGAATTCGATATTTGTGTTTAAAAATAAATTAACCTTTAACCTTATATAACCAGCAAGTTTAAGAATACAATTTATTCTATATACGTTTTCTGAAACTTATTAGTAAAATGAATATTTTTATACTATATTTAAAAGTACAAAAAAAAAAGAAATGAATTAAAAACTAGTGAAATTATAGTTTTGAGTTTTAATTCAATGCTTTTATTTTTATAAAAGATAAAGCATGCATTTAAATCGGGTTGAGAAAAAAAAATCCAAGTTTCATAGGTTAAAATCTGAAAAACAATATCATTGACATCCTTGTGAAAGACTGAAATATCCCCGTCACGTAATTTGTTTCATAATAAAAAAAAATTAAAATTAAAAATAAAATAAAAACATACGGTGAATAAAAAGACTTAGAATTTGTAGAAAGCAAATAAATATAAAATGAAATTTAATAAATAAATAATAAAAAGTATTTATTTTAATTTATAGAAAATTAAAAATTTTTAAAAGTGTAGCATTTTCATAGCCACAGGGTCAACCAACCAGGGAATTGTTAAGCTACTTTGATTTTCTATGGCTAATAATAAAAAATAAATAAAATAATATAATTATTCCGCATAATTTTAAATTTGTAAAACAATTTTATGTTTGTTATTCGGGAAAAAAAAAGTGGATTAAAAAAAAAAAAAAAAAAATTACTAACTATTACTTTTCACACCTCAGGGTAATTTCGTGTCGGGTTGGAGAAAAAAAAATACGAGAATTATTTTAAATGAAATAAAACCTCACATAAATGACTCCAATGCCTCATTTATTTGATTGAAATGTAGTTCCACAGTGTAGTTTTTAGAGTACTCAGTAGACTTAGGCAAAATTTACAAATGTGAGGTTCTAGCTTTTTTTTTTTTTTTTTTTTTTTAACTATCATAATAATGTCGACAGTATGTTTTTTTTTTCTTAGACGAAGTAGCGACGCGTAAAAATGTGTGCCCAACAAAAACTTTTCAGTGTGAAAGCGCGAAGATATTGTTACAAACACAAGAGCCAAAAAGACCTTCGTAGTGTAATGCTTTCTTTATATTACAACTCTTCTTCTTAACCCATTCCAGCCTATATCAGGATCGTTGTTAGAACGTTTTAAGATGGGCGGGTGGAGAATGCGACAAATAAATTACATTTTTTTTCAGTTTCTTCTTTTTTAAAATGTAACTATAGATTAAGTACTCCTATCAAGAATAGAATATGAATTTTTTAAAAGTAAATTTTTTTACAAGAGTTAACTGGGCGGTCCATTTCGCTATAAATTCATTGTAAAAAAAATGTAATTTAATCACACACGGAAGCAATTTATTCCCCCAATTTCCAAACAGTCGCGAAAAAGCCGCATTCATTTTTCAAAACTTCATACATTTCTATTTTTAATTATGCACTCCAAATTACGAATTATTTTTTAAAGAGTTGTTTTTTGTTATATAAGCATATTTTTTCATGGCGTGGCGTAGGGAGATCAATTTCAAAAAACCCTATAACTTTTATAATCGTAATATGGAGTGCTTAAAAATAAACAAAATAAATATTGATTATTTCTAGTACCTCTAAAACTCCATCGGAGATGGAGGCGGGCTTTCTTTAAGTCAGTTTACATAATTTAATTATCACAGGTGGTGGGAGGCAAATGATTTGGGAACAGACAAAAAAACCCTCTTGGCGACCGATCTGTGAAATATAGACGCGCGAAGATCATATCTCTTAATCTTAAAAATTTAAAATAATGCCAATCGTTATAAATTTGTAAATAATCCCATATGTTGGTACAATTTTTTTGTCCCATTCCTAAAAAAAACAAGATCACTGACTGTTGTGTTAAAAAATATTGAAGATCCCAAAGCAAAAAAATCATAAGGGCTAAATTTTATCACATTTTGTATTTAAAATTGGAAAAAAGAAAGAAAACAATTCTTGTAAACATTAATTTTTCATTGGAAAAATATTTTGGCTTCAGACAATTATTCCTAAAAGCCATTAAGAGTTTTTTTTTAATTAAAATGTCTTAGTTTTAGGTTTTACTTTTAGTTTTGTATTTTACAATTCAGAGCTGAATTTCGTGTAACATTGGGTCGAAATTTACTAAAAAAAAAAAAAAAAAAAAAATAATATCAGTGATTTATATTCAGTGTCTTCTAATTAACTAATAATCACAAAATTGCACAGAAGTCGAATTTTCGAGTTTTCATTAAATTAAGTAAAAGCGGACGGGGGGGGGGGTTAACAGATGTAAAAAAAAAAAAAAAAAAACTTTTACCATGACTTTCTGAAAAAGCAAACAAACATTTCCAAAATATTTCATATATTAAGTGAATAAGTTCTAGAAGTTGCTCTAAAATCAGACGATTATTTGATTTTTGCAAGAATTTCCAAATTAATGTGTTTTTAATATTTTTCAGCTGAAAAAGGGCGGAGAAAAAAAAAAAAACTAATGGTAAATTATTTACGTGACCGCTGATATGAAAAATTGTTTTAACCAAAATTTCGAACGTGCTAGAATGGATTAATTTTTTTTTTAAATAATTAAAAAAAAATACTTTGGTTTTTCTTAATAATAATATAAACATTTTGACGATAAAACTTTTTAGGGCCTTTTTTATCATGCTGTTTTCGGCGAATTATTGAAGATAGGGCTAAAAAATGAATTAAGCAACGTTTCTCAACCTTTACTTTTCTTGTCCCTTTATGGAACCTTTGAGATATTTTTAATGTCTCAGGGAAAACTGCGTAAAAAATAAAAATTATTATATATTATTATTATCTCTTATATTTTTATCTTAGTTCACGTGGTGAATATGGACACCATTTACGCGTCCTGTACTCAAGTGAGTCACTGAATGATACATGAAATCCGCCACGTAGTGGTCCTGTCCACTAACGAGTGAAGACAGTTTCACACTGACGCCATATAGACATCGTTAAATATTCTGATTATTATAATTATAAATAACATAAGAGGTTGAAGCCTTCCAAGAAATGTATAGCAAAATTACGAATATAAAAATAAAGCAAAAATTAATAAAAAAAAAAAAAAATGCATTCATTTATTAGCCTATTTATCATTGTTTCTCGCGGAAATCCTAGCGAATATTTTAAATTTCTAGGGTTCCGGGGAACACCGGTTGAGAAACACTACCTTAGAGAGTATTAATGAATATAAATATATATATATTATAAATTAATTGATTTAAAATATGGTTTTTCCGCTACACAGTTCTAACCATGTTTCAAAAATGGAAGGTCCATTCGGACCTTCCATTTTTGAAGCGGAAAAACTATATTTTAAATCAATTAATTTATAATATTAATGCTCCGTAAATTTACATTGAGCACTATTTTGTAAAAATAGACATATCTATAAGAACACCGGATTATATATCTTACTGTTATTTCTTTATATATATATAAACAACAGACGTTATGATTAAAAAACAAAATTCTGTATATTTTTGTTGGATGCGAGAGTGTCGTCTTACACCCATTGTCATTGCGACACTAGATGCTCCTCTCTCATATATATATATATATATATTATATATATATTATATCCTTTTCTTGATGTGAAACCCCAAAATTGCCCAGTTACCTCAGGCATATTGTCGTAAAGGCGTGTCTCCCTGGCCTTACATATGTTAGTGCAATTCTCGGTCACCAGACTTCATTTAATTATTGGCTCTTGTCCACCAATGGCTATAATCCAGTAGGTTGTACCGACTAAGCTTAATCATTATTGTATATAGCGAGTTCGATCCTCGCCGCCGGGTGCACCCCTATTGTGACCTCGCACCCGACTAAGCTAAGCTATGCCCGGGCACCTGGCGTAGCATAATCCTTAGTCATGTCGTTTTACAGACTCAATTAAATTTCCGAATTTACCTAGTTTGACTCATTAGACACTTCCACCATTGTAGCACATGAGGGGTGGGGTTGTTAGTCCCCGCCAACATCAAACGTTCATAATGTTAAAGTATGAAAAATTAGGATTAAAAAATTTTAAATGTTTTTTTTTTACGCCAACTAAAACCTCAATTCGGGTTGGCAGTAGTTTATCCCTGAGAAACGGTTTGGTTCTTGTTTTGTCTATCTTTTTAATTTGGTCCCAAGTCGGTCATGTGGTAAAAAAAAATTGCAGCTTCGCTTGAAAAAAACTAATGCTGTCAAAAGTTTGAAACAAGGAAGAAAAAAAAACAAAAACAAAGGAAGAATAGTTATTTATTTGTACAAAATGTGGCACAAGGCCAAAAAGGGGGTTGGGGAAGGAAGGTCTTCTTCTGTCTTAATTCTAAACTTAGCTAGTCACAGACACGGACCCAAACATACCAACAATATTCCTATCACCAAAAACAACACATTCACTCCTACCTTTCTTACTGCGTCCACCATAATACCTCAAATTCTCTATGAAATCCTAACTAGTTCCCATATGTACATTTCAAAGTCTGTGGGGGAAGGGGAAAAAATAACAATTTAAAAAAAAAAACAAAGGAAGAATAAAAAGAGAAAAACAAGAAAGGAAGAATATAGAGGGCATAATATTTTGTTGTCACCATCAGACCCAAATTTCCATAACGAGTGGAAATTGACTTTTTTTTTTTAAATTAAGATGTTGCTACAGGGTTGGAAACTCCTGGAATAAGCCCCTCTCTCATTCAAGTTTTTTCTGTTACTTATTGCCTGGTCGATAAGTTATGGAAAAGTGATTTGCCTAAACGCTTACATATTCTCTTTACGCCAGACGGAACATAGGAGCGAGGAATTTACGTATTCCCCTAAGTACCCTTAGCCGAAATTCGAAATCTACGCTAAGCTACTTCCTTGCCCGAAAGAGGGAGGCGAAGCGGCTAGAGAACAAAAGACTCAGTTATACACACTTAGGCGATCATGTATCTTTCGATACATGAGTGACTAGGCAGATTTTTTTCCCCCTGCAGTAGGTTAACATTTCTTTCTGCGGTAGTCCAGCTGTCATCCAAGGCTATAGAACCGGGTCTGTCCTGCTATTTAACCATAGCTTGGAAGAAGAAGATTCATACCTTTCCCAATGTAAGTGAATGTAATGGATTCGACTGATTCCTCAATCCGAGCCGCTATCCATTACTACACCGTGCCTCCCGACAACTACATGTCAGATCCTTTGTCAATAGACCCTTTACTTCCATTCCTCTTGTAAACTCAATGTGAATTTCCTCTATATGAAACATGTCCATTTTTACGAACATTTCAAATAAGACTCTTTACTATGAAAGATACATACACAAAGATCAACTTACATAGTTTTACGTATGGGCAAAATAATGTATACACTCTTTAAATATTAATAGTTAATAATACATTAGCGTGATGTAAGAACTTATATGGATGAAAATATGCAAAACAGATAGATTGGAAAAAGAGGGACAGTTGAATAGCCACCTAGATCACCAGATTTGACACCCTTGGACTTCTTTTTGTGGGGGTTTCTAAAAGACAAAGTTTAAAGCAGGAAACCTGAAACAATTATTGAAATGAGAGTAGCAATTGAAGAAGAATTTGCTCAAATACCATAGGAAATGATACTGGACGTTTGTAGGTCTATTTCTTCTAGATATAAAAAGTGTATAGAACAGAACGGCAACCATTTTGAGCACGATGTGAACTCATAATTATATGAATATTCTGGGATTACTCCAAGTAGCTTTTATCTTATTAAAGTTAATTTTCTATGTTTTTTGTATACTTTACTCTCAAATTCTTTAAATGTGTATTCTTTCTCTTGTATTAATCTTATTTACAAGTCAAAATAGATAAATTGAATAAGTTATAACGATTCAAAGAGTGTATACATTATTTTGAGACACCCTATATAAAATTTTATATATCAAGAAATATTTTAGGAAAATTTAACAAAATAGAACATTTTTCCGCGTGACGCATTTATTTCTTTATACAGTGTAACCCGGATATAAGAGAGTTGTCGGGACCTGAGACGTAGTCTCTTATATCCGGGTTTCTCTTATATTTGGTATACATTAACACAGGCTCTAATTTGGGACCAGAGAAAATCTCTTATATCCGGGTTACACTGTATATCTTTTACAAGACAACACAATGCATGAGTAATGTGTGATCATAATTTTGATTTAAAAGAATGCCACTTTAATTAAAAAAGAAAGTAATTTAATAAAACAAAAGTATATAGAAAGTTCTTTAATGGACAATAAATTAACGTTCTTACCAGGTTCTTACAACTTTCTTGGCGGAGCTTCTGTTGAATATTGGAATATTTAATAAAAAATGTGGAATATTTAAAAAAAAAAAAAAAGATAAAACATAAATGAAGAGGAAAAATAAAATTTACTACCCAGCGCAGAGAATGAACTCACAGCCTTCAGTCAACCAGCTAGAGACTTTAACGAAGATGTCACCACTGTTGACTATATTTAGTCACCCCCACGTGGGCATCATGTGGCACAAGGCCGGTTTAACGTGGGATCTCCGAGCCCGTGGGCCCGGCCAAAAATATGCCCATTGAACCCGTATAAACGGGTTCAGGGTCGGTTTACCTCCCCGAAAAAGAATCCGACCTTCGGCGTAGCCTCGTTCGGGTTCCACCCCGCCCGAAGGCAGAGAGTTCAGCCGGTCGACCGACCACTGTTGACTGGAATAAGATCATTCAGTGGAGCTCTATAAAAGCTAATACAGTTCAACTATAAACAGTTTCTTTTGTCTGTTGCCCAACCTCTGGGTTTGGGAACACAGCTTGTCGACCTCGCTGCCTTCGGGCGGAGAGGAACCCTGACGAGGCTATGTTGAAAAGCAGTCTTGTCTGGGGAGGTAGACGGTTATCCGACCCCGTATATACGGGGAATTTTTACCCGGTCCTACAGGCTCGGAGTAACCCCACGTAAAAAAAAAAAAAAAAACGGCTTTGTGTCACATCCTGCCTGGCAGGTAACGGGTACCTTCTATTTTTTTATTTTTTTTTTTTTGGTCTGTTGCCTGGAGAACTTTTGTCACTCAGCTTTAATCCTAGTCAGGAATTTTGTCAGTTGGTTGTTGCCGAGAAAGTCAAGCGGGGTTGTAGAAGATAAAAAAGAAAATTAGGGAGTCAAAAGAAAGACTATTACTTAATTTAAATTACAAAAAATGGGAAAGAAACTGGAATCGGTTAGATTATATACCCCAAAAATATTTTTTTAAAAAATCGATTAAACTTTAGTGGCCCCTGTAGTGGTTTGCGTAATGACATCGGCGTAAACCTCACTTTATTAATCCACCAAAGTCTTAAAGAACGAAACACGTCACGGGAAAAAAAAAAAAAAAAAAAAAAATTCAATTTTTGCTAGATTTTCGTACAATAGGTTTTCCGTACAACCTTTTTGTAAGATGTAAATAAATTAAAATTTTGTAACAATTATTGCAAAATTATTTACTGCATTAATTGTAACTGTGACTAATTACCGCCACCGCCGCTATAGAAGGGTGAACCCATAAAAAAGAATATTATTAGTTTGGTGCAAAAATAATGTTGTTTTCTCACATAGTAACATATGTGAGAAAACGACATTATTTTTGCACCAACCTAATAAATGAAATCATTTAATAAAAGACCATTTCTTCCAACATAGTTATATTTAAAAAAAAAAAAAAAAAATTAAATTAAAAAAATCTCATACTCAGATGCACCTTTTTAACTTGAATGTTTATTTTTTAACTTTCAAACTAGTTCCGGACAACCAGTCTCTGCTCCCAGTGACGAAGAAAATTGAGTCAACTGGATTAGCTCCGACATAGCTGCCACTTTTGTAAGTCGTTGCGCGACGTGAAGCTACCAAAATAAAATGTTATTCATACTAGTGCTAATATTTCTATATTACCAAATTTGCTGGCGAACGGAATTGTTTTGAAACCAAAATCTTACATCAATCTCATCAGCCAGAGGCGCGAAAATAAAATATCAAAGACAAGAGAATAAGGAGATTGAAATTCCTTGATCGAAAAAAAAAAAAAAAAAAAAAAAAAAAAGTTTTCTCGTGTCTTCTATTATCGCGCTTTGCACTATTGATTGGCGGTTTCCTTCCTAACCTTTTGTTTGAAATAGTGTGGTAATCAACATCTTGATTGCGTCATTATTTTCTCTTCTAGTTACATGTGATAACCATTTTAGTTGTTGTTCAAAGTGCTCAAGTGATGTGACTTCTGTTATTTGGTACAGTACTTTGTGATTCTGTGGCGCCAGTCTACGAGTTTTAAAGGAATATGGTTCTCGCCCTGAGAAATAAACGTCAGCTGATGTCACTATTCCTTAATTGGTCTTTGATTTTTTTTTTTTGGGGGGGGGTTCTTAATAATATTGTCTTAACCATAGTCTGTAGAAATAAAATTATATTAGGTTGGTGCAAACATAATGTCGTTTTCTCACATATGTTACTATGTGAGAAAACGACATTATTTTTGCACCAACCTAATACAAGACAAACAAAAAATACAGAAAAACAGAATAAATTAAATATGATTACATAGTCGATACATACGTAAAATCAGAGAGAGAGAGAGAGACAGAATAAGGAAAGACAGTTTGGAAAATTTGAGACTCACAGGAGATACTAAAGACAAAAGATTTTTTTGGTTTTGATTTATATTTTTATGGCTTAACCTTTTGCATGTTATTTAAAGCTCCCCAAAAAATTTAGATTGTAAAAATTGGATTGGAGATAATGATTTAGTGAGAGTTCCTACTAATTATCCTATAGCGGGGGGGGGGAAGAAGAGGTGAATTCATACCTTAAATGTATTTGCTTGTAAGTGAATATAACGAACCCAACTGGAATTGGAACTCGGCTATCCGATTAACAATTCCGAGCCATTATCCATTACACCACCTGCTCATCTAAGCTTACAACACTTGGTATTCCCAAGCGGCCATTCATCTAGGTAATGACCAAGCTCGACATTGCTTAACTTTAGTGATCATACGGCCGTAAGTCTGAAGACAAGAGAGGCAAAGAAAAACAGTGATTAACCTACTTACCGATCGAGCTTTTGTAAACATATGGAAAATCTGTTACTGGTTGGGATGGTAAAGACTAAAGAGACAAACATTGCTTAAAACTAAAAGATATCAAGTTGCGAAGAGTCATGATCACCGACGCCCTGGAAAAAACCTATACATTTTTTCATTTCACCTGGTTACTTTTTTTTTTTTTTTTTTTTTGGTCTTGTTTTTAACTTTTCTTACCTTCTACTTTTCCTCTTTCATACATATCTTCCCCTCTCCCCACTAGATATTATATAAATTTCTTGGTCAGAAAGCGTAATGATTCCAACTCAAAAGAGCTAGGCGTCAAGATGACACTACGCTCTGATCCGAGGCATAAAAACGTAATTTATGGCACATACAAACATGCAGAATAATAGATAATTGTCTATGATTCTTAGTTCAATTCTCAGTAGAGGCTCCATTCATGTAGCCTTATACTAGACTAGGTTAAGCTGAGTAATACATTAATGGTTAGCAAGCTAATACCACAGATCATTACTAACGCAGTATTTTCGATGGCCACTGGTGCCGTACTCGGCTAAGCTTAGTTTATATCAGTATACAAACTAAAGACTTAGTGATTGTTTTTATTTTCAAATATCAACAAATTCAACTTTCTTAGCGGACTTGTGTGCACGTGTTAATAAAAACTCATTACCATTTTTCTTCGGTAATGGGCAATCCAATACAAAACCCTTACAAGTTAATTCACATGGGTATGTTTAATAATAAACATACCGTTTTTATAGTGAAGCGCTATAAGCAATAGGGCAGGTCAATTTTGGAACCGTGTTATTGCACTCAATTTGAAAGTTAGGGTTTGACATAATAGTGACAATATTTTCCCCCAAAAATCGTTACCGTTTTTTGAGGAATTTAAAGATTAACTTTAAGTTAAAAACTGGAACATTATAATTTCGTTCCGATGATCAGTGAAAGCCTTATAGCACAACCTTATAAAATTTATAATTTTCTGAAGCTTTACAAATTGTATATGGACAAGCACCTCACTAATGAATCATTTTGCTATCAAATAAGACATTCATTTACTTCAAAGGGAAATTATACTAAACAATTTAGCTATATTTTATTGGTGATTTTCAAAAAAACATGAAAAAAAAAAAATCAACTTGAAGCAGTAGTGACATCCTATCAGTTCGCACGAACCGATTCTTGAAGCTTAGCGAAACGGTTGTTAGATTATCCAAAAATAATCTTATATATATATTAATAGCCGATATATAATAGGTAAAAATATAATTAATACCATTGCTTCAAGTCCTGCAGAGACTGAAAGAGCGTTTGCTGTGATGAACATAATTTATTACAACAAAAGAAATCGTTTTTAAGTTAAAAATGTGGCAAATCTCGTCATAAATTTGACAGGTCCTCCATTGGATCTTTGATTGTAGTTCGATTGTAGCTTAGAAGCCATAATACAGCTGTTGATACTAGAGTCAAAAAGCATCATACTTTTGAACAGAAATGATGGGAACAGAATTTCAATCTGGGAATAGCTTAAATAAATGTTTAAATTATCAAAATGATTTAATTCTTTTTGATACTATATGAAATGATTTGATTCCATTCACAGATTGAAAAGAAAATAAGCAGAATAGGTTCCTAAAGATTATCTGCTTTTATAGAATCGGTTCCTGCAAATTTGGGATGTCATTATTTAGTGAAGATCGAATACACAACAGTGTTAATATCTATGAAACTAGGTTGTTCACCATTGTTTCAAGGCAAGGTGTTTACTTAATTCAAATACAGAGTTTTTGTATTTTTCTTAAACGTCATACAATACAAAAAAATTGCATTGTGTTCGCAGTAGCACACCTGTTGCAGTGTATCACATTCTTATACAAACAATGCCATCAGCTGAATAGCTCAAAATACACGAAGAGGCACTAAAAAGTTTTCAACCCAATGCACTTCCAAATATTAGAAGTTTGGGTAATGGTTTCTTGGTCGAGCCGAGAACCTTTCAACGTCCCCTCGAATACTTTGATCAGAAAGTTAATTGTAAAATTCACTATGGTTTTAGTTTCTTTAACGGCATATTAACTCCTGATGGGTCGTTTAATTAATACCGAATTTTTTTCTCTTGAGCTTTGGTATTTTTTTCCCCAAAAATGTATTGTTGGTAATTTTTTCTGATGTATTTTTATATTTTCATGTTTTGACTCGTTTGGGGTTTCATTATTTGCCCATAGCTGGGATCCTAAAAGGTGCTACCACCTCAGGTCAGGGTGGACCTGTGAACAACAGTCATTAAGGAGGTGGTTTTACGCTCCTCAAAACCTCCTGATCAGAAGACTTGCTGCCGGAAGTAGTTTATGGTCATAAAAAGGTTGTTTCCCTATAGTCTTCGTTCATTATTCATAGTATCGGAGACAAAGCACCGATCTACGGCCTGGGAATCTAGTTTCACAAGGCTATGGTTTTTGTAGCTAGTTAGATCTTTACTAGAGACTCATTATTGTGTGTCTGTTCAACACTAAGACTTTTCCTTAACACACACACACTTGTTCACCTAACACAAGGTAGAGAATTACTAAATGAAATTGTTTTATGAACGCAAAAGGAGGATGTAAGAAGCGCAAATAATGATGGATAGATAAGGATTAAGCCTGGACTTGAAGAGGTTAAGATTGTACTCGTTGGGAAACATCCTTTCAGGAGTCTGTTCCACAAAGTAGCGGCTCTTAGGAAAAAAGCTGTCTTAGTGGAAATTTCTCCTTACCAAAGGAATACAAAGGGAACGAGTTTGATTCAACTCTGTATGTCCAGCGTCTCGCTATGATTAACACTCCTTTAATACTGTTGCGAGTTCAACCCTTATTGGTGGATTCACACTTGTGATCTTATATCTTGATCAGCTCAACTTCATAAATGCTATTAATCATAATATGGATACTTGCTTCGTCTGTGACAGTCAGTATTACAGAAATAAGTCGTCTGTTAAAAAAAAAAAAAAAAAAAAAAATGTGTGTCAAATTGGCCATTTGTCCGGATGACTAGACGCTATAGTTTCGGGTGTCGCTGTGTTATACTAACTTACTTGACGAAAGGCTACTGACCTACTTATAATTTGTACCAGAGTCTCATGATTGACAGAAACGCAAATAATAAACGGGAATATAACATTCTGATTAAACGTTAGTCTGATTAAAAGAAAATCGGATTACAACATTTGTTCCTGTAGAATATACTGGAAAAACATCAAACCAAATGTGAATAAAACATTTTCAAATTTTAATTGAATGAAAAAGACTAGATTTCAGATAAAAAAAATGATGATTATATAAGTAAAAAGAATAAATGTTAAACACTTACAATTTAACTATTTTTATAATAGTCAATGTAAAAATAGTGAGAAAGAATAAATACGGATAACAATATCTCCAATTTTCTTTAGTGTCTTCTTTCTTTACTATTTTTGTGTACCGCTTAGCAGACGTGAAACCCTTTTACTAGACATGCATGTGCTGATAACCCTGTCAGTAGCAACGCCTTTTCAACTTTTGGGCATGCGTAGAAAAACTGGGAGCATGCGTAGTGTGAACTCGGAAGAAGCTAGCCCTATCTTTTACTTCGGTGTGAGATTCGGCTAGAACGCTAAAATTAGCGCTCCGTGCAATAGACGCACATGGTGTAGACTATACACATCAATCACTCTCTAATTCACCAACAGTGTAAATTCAATTTTTCCTTTATTCTTTACAGAGGCTATTAAGATTTCTTCAGTTCGTATTTTCTTTCGAGAATTATCCTTAAAACTTTCCCTACACGAAAATGTCCCGATAGAAAATAATTTCAATCTCGTTTTGTTTCACTTGTTTGTCTATTTTCGCAACGGACTCAACACATAACACTTTCTCAAATTCAAACGATGACTCCTGACTTAATAAAAACTGCATGTAGTTTACGCAACAAGTGTTTATTCAACATAATCGCCTTCCTTGGTGAATATTAATCATATAAATAAAACATTATGCGAGAAACTTTCAAAGAAAAATTCAGTTATATATATATGGTAAAAGACAATGGGAAAACTTTATTGTTAGCTGACGTGTTTCGTGTAATGTAGACTTTTACAAGGCAAAAACGAAATGAATTTATTAAAAACAAAGTAACTATTGAAAAGTCAACATTGGACGAAACACGTTGGCTAATAATACAGTTTTCTTATTGTCTTTTACCTTTATACATATTGCCTTTTTCTACAGTTTAAGTCATTTTTCATTATATATATATATATATATATATATATATATATATATATATATATAAATACCCTTAAACAAGATAAAATCTCAGAAAAACAGCAGAAATTAATAAAAGGAAAAGACCTAAAGGCAAACACCTACCTACTCAGTAAAGTGCTCAATGCCTAGATTACCTAGACCGAGCAAAAAGGCTTAGCGGCGTTAATTCCTATGAAAGAATCGCCCTAGACGTAAAAAGAGTTTTCCCGCTCACATGATTATCAGACGACTTGGACACAAATGAAAGAAGGGGACCACTTTTATATAAACCGTGAATCCGTGTGTGTGAGAGAGAGAGACACGGACGTAAGTAACCGACAAAGAAAGGAGTTTACTATATACTCATACTTATATTATATCCGGCGTACATTACGACTGACAGCTTCTCGCATGCTATGCATGCAGTCTTTAGACGGTCTATTGATATGGGTATATATAATGTACTCACCATATAAAATCACCGAGGGGGAAATGTCCATACAGCTAAGAATCAATTAGTTGAAGGATCACTGTTATTTGAGGAGGGGGATATTTGTGTTGTGTGTGTGTGTGTGTGTATATATATATCAGAAAAGGAAAATTTATCAGGGCACGGATCACATTGGTAAAAAAAAAAAGTTTTCCCTTTTTTTTCTTAATTTTTATACAAACATTATATAATAAAAAAAAAAACCTTTTATACAGGGTCAAATCCGCTTATTAAACCCAAGGTAAGGCTAAAATAATGTTGTTCCTCAGGCAGCAAAGATATATCTACTTTTCTCTCATATATGGATTTATCTTCCATAATAACAATTACTGTTTGCAGCTGTTCGGTTTAATACTATAATTTTTACTTTTATCATTAATTTCTGAACAAGAAACATTTGTGTTCTTTGAAAAAGTAATTTCACTGAACAGTCCTCTTCCACGCCTCCAAAATACATTTTCTATAATTATATACGAATTTTTCAGCGGAAAATTACCACAAAAAAAAAAAAAAAAAAAAAAGAATCTACTTTGTTTTTGACGTTTTTGTTTTGTTTAATTCCCGCCAAGCAAGGTGATAATGTTGCTAAGACACAAGGGGCTACGGGGGAGTGAAAGAGAATATGACTTTCGAATGAACCAGAAAACCCATCCTAAACAGGAAACCAGGCATAAATCTCTACTCCTGTTCAAAAAACAGAGAGGAGTGTAAACGGGACGATAGGCGAACCTATCTACTCCCACTTAAAATTGTAAAGTTTTACTTTGTTTTTCTTCTTTTCTGTTAGCAATAGAAAAAGAAAAGACCGTCTATATGTATGATAAATGTCGCTGAAAATGAACTGGTAAACGTGACATATTTTAATTGACAAGAAAGGTAAAGACATTTATTTTTAGTGACACATTTCATTTCTTTCATCTTGGTATAAGAAGTAACGTGGGATTTTTTTTCATGAATAACGAAATCCAACCAATTGCATTTCTGAACTCATGACCTTTTTACCCGGTGTAGACAGATTTCAGCTATTAACTAGATATCATGAAACAGATCAATAGATTCACTGTGGCACTCTATTGTGCCAATAGATTTTGTAAGTGGTTCATTGATCTCTTAGTAGAAAGGGTCACCGGATGTAAGACATTGAATTTCTTTTTATGAGGACATGTACTCTCTGGTTATTAATTAAAAAATCCACCTCGCTTTTAATATTCTCCTCTGTATATTTTCGTGGAAACTTTGCTACAAAAAAAAAAAAAAAAAAAAAAAAAAAAAAAAAAAAACGAAAAATTGCTACAATTCCAAGAAAATGACTATTTAGAATTGCAAAACTGATATGATCAAAGATTCTAAAACATCATTTGAATTGTAATTCATTCAATTCTAAAACGGATGTCAAATTGTAATTAGAATTAATTTGAATCATAAACCAATATTTTAATTATAACGTCCCATATTTCTTCATTATTTAAAAAAATAGTTGGAAAAGAACATTTGGAGATGACATTTATGAAAAATATTCTACTGAAGAAAGACAAGTACTTGTAGATGTTGTACAAGAATGTAACATTGAATACGAAGAGGAATTAGAACGATTAAAAGGTAAAGACAAAAACATTGGTATTCAAAGCGAGAAAAAGACGTGTTCCTGTCACGTCTAAATAAGGTCATCTTGCCACACTGCTTCGCTCTTTTTACTCAAACTTGAGAACAGCTAAATGCTGCTATAAACATCTTGAAGAAAGTGAATTAGATAACGTAAGAACCTGAACTAGAAGAGCTAGACACGTTGACTGGAAACACTTTTTTAACCTTGCAGGAATTTGTGACAACAAAGAAGCAAACAAGAATGTGTTATTCCTCAACAGAATGCAGTTAAGTGCTTGACAAGGATGAAACTTTAACATTGTTCGCATTCATTTTATTGGCTGTATATAACAGGGGTTTCTAACCTTTTTTTTTTTTTTTACGTCAATCGCTTACTTTCACATGGAACAAATATTCCAACACCCACCTGTATACCAAATATTCAAAAGTATGCCAAAATTGTTTGGTTAAAATTTGTTAACGATTCATAAACTGACTTGATGATGTAATAAAAATACCAAAGGGAGGTAACAAATAATGGTGACTTATGAAGCTGCTGCTGCTACCGTATTAAAGGATAAATACAGCAAATACAAAGTACGATAGTTAAAAATTGTCACCATTTTATATTTTAATTTCACGCAGGCGCGTTATTTGTTTTTGATTTTGTCGACTGCACGGTATATTAGGTTCAGTTGTGCGCAGTCTGTGAGAAAAAGAGTACCATGACGCAATTCACTCGTCCAGAAATTTGGAAACAACATGCTTCACTGCTTGGCATTCGCACCGGAAGCTCCACTACGAATATTTCAGATTACTTGGGTGTCAATCTCTGAACAGTGCGGAGGATTCGAAAAGAGTTGAATGGGTCTAATGGTGATAACAAAGATGTTTGAAGTGATCACTAGTGTTGGCGACGTTATGCCTCCGTTCATCTTCACACAGGGACTCAGATTCTACACGGAGACCACCAACATCAAGTGCCTTGAGAAGGTAGTGCTGTCTGGGTCAAGAGGGTGGCTGCTGTAAGACCCTATATATGGCAACAGGACTTGGCATCATGCCACGCAAGCAGGAGAACCCAGTCATGGCAGTCAGACAATTTTTGCCACCACACCGTTCTGAGAAGAAAATAACTCCCAAATTTGTTGGCGAAGACCTCAGACTCAACTCGGAGGCCTACATCAAGTGCCTTGAGAAGGTGGTGCTGCCCTGGCTCAAGAGGATGGCCGCCGGAAGACTCTTTGTCTGGCAACAGGATTCTGCACCATGCCACACAAGCAGGAGAACCCTGTCACACAATTTCTGCGACCACGTCACCCCTTATATCTGGCCACCTAACTCCTCAGACTGTAACCTCTTAAT
Organism: Acanthosepion lycidas; assembly: GCA_963932145.1. Classification (NCBI taxonomy): domain Eukaryota; kingdom Metazoa; phylum Mollusca; class Cephalopoda; order Sepiida; family Sepiidae; genus Acanthosepion; species Acanthosepion lycidas. The sequence goes on along the minus strand of OZ010585.1, from coordinate 59,982,812 downwards.
TATTATATGTAAGGTGTAGTTGAACAAGCAACCAACAAAACTCCTTTTCACACCAAAGGTGAATTAGGTGCAATGATTATGGCAGCATTCACCAACTTAAACAAGGAGACCGTCCAGAAGAGTTGAAGGAGATTCTGAAGTCGTCTAGAGGCCGTGGTTGAAGCCAATGGCGATTTTATTGAATAAATTTACTCTTTAGTATTTCAAGATATTCTTGTGCAATTTTGGTAAATATATCTGTTAAAACGCCAGGTCTGTGTTATTTTCATGTTTGCGTAATTTAGACGACAATTTATTCATCGCACCTTGTATATAATTTAGTTTTATGGTTAGTGTTGCAAGTGTTAACAAAAATGTAAACGATTTTTGTTCATCATTCTAAAATTAAAAAGAATATACACTACTACTAGCAACTAATAAAAATTCAGCGAATATTTTTTCTTGTCCTTATTTGTTTTATATCCGGAAAAATCTTATTTCATCTGAAAGAACTATTTGCTAATGTTCCTTTGCAAAACTATAGAGAATATCAAAATATTGGTTGTTTGCGGGGATATTTAT
>OZ010585.1:59964751-59977251 GCA_963932145.1 Acanthosepion lycidas | reverse complement strand
ATATACAACCTTCTGCGACGTGAAAACAAATGTAATAATTTGTAATCTTCATAACTATCCTGCCTAAGTCGATACAAGGCAACATGGAGTTATGTGTATCAAAACAGTTGTTCCAAAGAACGACAACCACCACCATCACTAGACAGACTTTTGCCGGAGCTTGAATACTGACGACTCGTGCCGTTGGAAAAAATACCTTTATAAAGCGCGCATGCACACACACACACAAACAATCTATTAAGAGTAATAACGTATATTTAATGGAACATATAATTATATTAATTTTATATATTAAGCAGTTTCATTTATATAGTTAAGCTTACCATAGTTTCTGAGCCTCAAATCAGGACAATTATAAATAAAGTGTTTTCATAATCCCAAATGCTTTGAACTTCAGCGTCGACACGAACACCGATTGATAGCTTACTTCTCTAGCGGGATACCAAGATAGTCCTGACCAAAACCGGGACGTATGGTAAACCTATTTACAGTCATAATTAGAAAGCCTGAATAAATGTTATTCTTTTGACTAGTTAATTGAGTGACAAATAAAATATATGGAAGAGCCATTTGAAAATAGAATTCTGAATGATCGCGAATTTCAAAAGTTGAGAACAATGTGTCGTACTTAACAGTAAATAGAGCCATTATAATAATAAACATCTACGCATTTGTATTTATCATCCAAGCCTGCAGCTTAAATCCAGCACACATTTACAACTTTCTTCTAAAGCCTACATTAAACTGCACTTTACTTATCTCAATATGACGGATGTAGACGTAAGCATAGCAGGTAATTAAATAAGGCCTTTTTTATTAATGAGAACACAACCAGCTTTTTAAATTTTAAAATCTAGCTGATAACATAAAAATTACGAACAGATAAAAGACATACCATTGAAAGAGCAAGTTAAACCTCCTCCTATTCGGCCAGCATATTATGCATGACTCCGGCGATTGTAAGTTGTAAAATTCTAATCACCACTCACCATTAACGGGTGTTGGTTCCGCTATCTCCTTTACACGCCCATATTTTCAATGAAAACTTTCACAACAAACGTTATAATCATAAAAAGAACATTTATATTGATGCTAAGCTTAGAAAACGCTCATTTTATCCTTAGCCTGTATATCACCAACTATACAATAAGGACTTACAACTAAAGTATATGAAATATTCTTTCTAAAACATAGGCGAAAATCCAATGTTTCCCTTTCCTTCGAATATAACAACAGCAAGTATCAAAAGCTACATTAAAGTGATAAAAGCTTATGGAAAGAAACACAGATATAGACCTAACAGAAGCTTCACTCATTCTGGATTTACTTCCATATAATCCCAACAATATAAACTTAACCTTCAATGTAAAAAAAAAACAAAACATAAAATTGTATCACAAAGGATACATTACTTCTACATGATCGCAAAAGTTACTATTGGAGGTAGCCAACGAAGTGACAGAGCTTTTCTGAATAATACGTGAAAACAAAATTTACAAGTAGCGGCCATTAAACGAACAGGCAAATCAAAGAGTATCCTATGATATTTGTTTAAGAACGTGCAGTTCGGTGATAGGACTTCCTCACAATTATTGCGCCACATCGAAGGATTCTTTCAACGATTAATGTTCGATACACAGTATCTAAGCAAGAATCAGTAGCATGGTGCCCGTGTAGAGATTTTTAAGATTGCCCACGTTGACTCTTCCAGACAGATACCCCGTCCCTCATATCTATGTTTTTGATATCAGCTGACAAACGGATACCTATTCCTGAAGTTGAATCCCATAAAAGCTTACTACCAAATACCTGCCACGGAGGAAGACATACATAAAACGTAAGTACCCAATTTAGTCTCTGTGAGCTAACCAGGATGCCTGATTAACTCATAGGGATCAAATTATGTAGCCATCCTTTGACCACGGAACACCACACAAACTTTTTAGAGACTAATCGACGAAGTACTTTGTAGATTTTAATTTACTTTCGCTTATATCTACGATGTATTAATAGAAACACATAATTCTTTTCTTCTTCTTCTAAAAAAAAAAAAAAAATTGTTTATGTAAAAACACATAAGACGATGAACGTCTGAAATTCGTCTTTCATCGAGTGTCTAATTTGGGGATAATGATAAATGTAAAAAAAAAAAAAAAAAAAAATGCACATTCAGTTAGATTAAACATATCAGGCATAGTGAGACAGGTATAACACCACTACCGGGAAAAAGTGAAAAGTTATTCCGAACTTCGAACAACCGAGATCACTGTAACAATTGAAACGTTTCACCAGTTTAATCAACTATTATCGACAACTCAGACCATAGTGTTCATCTATATTGTTTCAAACCACAGATTTACTGAGAAATAGAAGCCCAAAACGAAAAATCAACACTACAAGGATAAGCACTAGAGACTTTCAATAAAGCTAGATCAACCCAGTCTTATTTTACAAAGCTCATCAAAGATATCTGTCTATATTTCTTAGATGAAGTATTGTCATTATTTACATTGTCCGGACACTTGTCCTCATCTTTATGACCATATTCACGATGTTTCGGCCGTTGTACGCTCCGGCCTTCTTGAAGCGATTGGAATTTCGAACTGGGCCTTTTATTTCGTCCATCGAGTTAGATTGTTCTAGTTCCACGTGCCATGCCTCTCCCGGATGTCTCGGTTATCTTCCAAGTTTTTGTTCACCACTGTAGTAGCCAGGTTTGAACTCAAAACTCTTTGCGTCAAGTCACTGGATCCAACCAACGATTTTATCCACTGGACTATGTGTCAAAGATGATGACAAGGCTAAAGTCACTGATAACAGATGCCGCTTTAAATTCAAATCTATCAGTCGTCTACTTGTTTATAAACAATCGTATTCATTAGCCTATCATACTCCTAACGAATTCAAAGCCAGACCCTATCTCCTCACTATTTTTAGAGCCCCTACCAAACCGCACCTAAATGATTTCAAGTAAGCATAGACGAAAAGCGTCGTACCACGTAGCAAAAACTTCTTTTTTTAAAAAAAAAACTAATGAGAAAATACTCACTTTCCTAAATACTGGGACATATCAGAAAGAGATCATTTCATCTTTCTCCTAATGTGTCCAACCAGTACATTTGACTACGCCGACTGTAAGTCGTAAAATCTCTCCTTACTCACAATAAGCGGAGGTTGATTATCTCTGTTTTACACCTTTTTCTCTTTCACGTATATACACAAATTTTACCATGAATGCTACACAGTCATACAAAAATGATTTTTTTTTTTTTTTTTTTTTTTTTACAAGAACTCAAATATTCGTTTTTATTCTTATTCTCTTTTGCTACAAAGATATGTTATTTCTTTCTACACGTTGTGATATAATTTTATTTTAATGTTTTGGTTTATTGTCTTTTATATTAATGTTGTTTCTTTTTGAAAAGCTCTTTTTTAATTTTTTTTAAACCTGCCATTATTTACATCTGCAATAAATGTTTTTCAGATTGACTTCATCTTTGTATTGTTACTGACAACCTTTCGGTAGATATATTCTTCAATCATTGGGCACCTCGGCGTGGTGTAATGGTTAGCAAGCTCGTCTCGCTAGAACATATTACGACTGAGTAGTGAGTTCGATCCTCACTGTGATGCTCCATACTTCCGGCTTTGTGCCACATCTAAGTAACGCTTAGAAAATCACTATATTCTTCGATCATCGGAATTCGCTTAATAATACGTTTATCTTATTAATTAATTTTGCAAACCTTTAGAGAAAACCAATCCAAACCCTCTTCGATTTAAAATTTGTCCTAATCTTTTATTTCATGTTTAAAATAATGTTGGAAATGTTAAATCTTTAGAAAGGAAAAATCATCAATATTTTCATCAGCAGACCAACCAAAGCTAAATAACCTTTATCACAATATGATTTATAGGACATCTGGATTAAATTACGTACAACGAAACAAATATAACTCATTTTAAATGTATTTATTCTTTTCCATATATAACTACTGAATTCAGCACGCCAGGTGTTAGTTAACAATATAATTATGTAGTCTGTTCTGTTTGTAGCCACGTGGTGAGGGGAAAAATGGTTTCTTTATCGAACTTTAGTTTTCTTTTTATATCCACACTTTCGAATTTTAAGTTTTGTTTATATTTGAAAACGAATCAAACAAAATAGAATTGTATTATCTGATAATAATTATCATGTATAAGAAAAAAAAAGATAGGATTTTTTTTTTTTTTTTTTATTCAGGCCACGCAGATTCATTGCCCAATAGTTTGATTGCAATAACTGGGAACACCTAAATCCGTCGCTAGAGTGCCAATCAATTAAGCCTAGATTTAGAGACCGAAGGACATTTCAGTCAGATTTTTTTTAATACTATTTTTATTCTTATGCAGAACAATATCCACTCTCCAATAGTTTTCAATTTGAAAGAAATGTTGATATTGTTATTTAATGGACACTGATGTTAGAAACAATTATATTCAATAAATTAAGATTCGATAGTAAACTAAACACTAAGTCTCTACACTACACTACACAGTAAACAAAACAATGTTTATTCTCATCATTACATGCACGTACACAACTTTAAAAAGCATCCAATTGTTTCTCATAAGCCAAGATTACACATTTTCTAATCCTACATGTTTAGTTTATCAAATTTGAAATATAAAAAAAAATTAGAAATAAATAACTGCGAAATAATTATTTGTTACAATTACTATGGAAATATAACAACAGTAACTCAGTTTATTAAATAGAGTAAAAAAAAAAAAAAAGAATCACCTTGAAACTCGGCGAGGAAAATCACTAGTACTAATTTACTTACATCACTTCTCAGGATTTTTTTTGTGTGTGTGTGTGTGTGTATGTGCGTTTTTTTTTTTAACCGTATCAATATTTAAGCTTGATATAATACAGCACAAGGCCATAAGTGTGAGGAAACCAATATAAAGACTGATGAATTGACAATCACAACATACTGAAAGTGAAATGCTCTACGACAGGGCAAGCAACTTTACTTAACAATTTAACATTAACAACAACTCCTTGTGTCCTTAGGCGCTAAGATTTGCAAAGTGTGGGAATTTAGAACTTTTAACGGTAAACCTTATTTTAAGTAGTTTTGAGTTTCAAATAATTATTCCCATTTTTTTTAAGCTAATTCATACAAAAATAAAACTATAAGTTTACAAGGATTTATTTTTAGAAATAAATTCCGACATGCTTAAAAAAAGATGAGAATGGTGCAAAAAAGAAAAACCTAAAGAATTGTGCTTTCTTTAAAAATTTGATCAGATACGTTTTTTTTTATAAAAAAAAAAAAGAAAAGAAAAGACGGAAGAAAATTTTAATTTTTATCAGGCATGGTTTCATATTAGCTTATTAATGATCGACTGTCATCGTTAGTAGTTCAAGTTATACGTAAAAAAGCCACCCAAGACAAAGTAAAATAAGTACTTGGTTTGTTAGAGTTAGCCTTGAGTTCTTTTTTTCTACTTATTTTTTTTTTTCTATTTTTTCTCCGATGTAACAAGCGCTAGCCCCACCCCGCATTCTATACAGAAATCACAAGATTTGATTGGCTGTTTAGTGATGATGTCAGCAAGCTATCCGCGCGATATATAAACAAGTGCCGCGGTGCTTTTAGTTTCTTGCCGGATGTGAGTACAGGAGTGAACACAGAGCGATAAGGGTGACACTAAAGATCGCTATTGAAAACTGGTTGTTTTACCAATCTGACAAGTGTCTCCTAAATTATTACAAAATAAGCAGATTTCACAAGATTGAGACGAAATATCAAATACAGAAAACTGTGAAAGAAAAAAAAACATCAAAAAAAGACCAGATAACGATCATGTTATAATAATAAAAAAAAAAAAAACAACATTGGATGAGAAAAAAATAGAAAAGAACAATAATTGATTTAAAAAGAAAAATTTTTTAAATTTAAACTAAAAAAAATGAAATTTAACGATTTGGAAAAGATTTTTACATAATTAAAAAAAAAAAAAAATCAAATGACCTTTCTTTAAAATATAAAGTACTGAAATCGAAAAGAAAAAACAAACATTTATGCACTGTTTAATTTAAACGAGCCATTTTAAAGTAAAGAATACTAATAAGATATATATATTTTTTTTTTTTTTTTTTTTTTTTGTAAAAAATGAGATAAACCCCTCCAATAAGAAAAAGTTAAAATCGTAACCTAAGAAAACAAAAAAAAACTTATTGTTATAATAATTATTGTTGTTGTTGTTTTCATTATTATTACTATGTCGCTACTGTTTTCCGTTTACTTTTTCTTTTTTTTTTTTTTTTTCTTTCTTTCTTTCTTTTTTTTTTTACCTGCTGTCCAGAATAGTCGATTCCTGTCATCGAGAGGGAGCTCGCCGTAAGATCGTGGATCATGGAGCAGAGTTGCTTGCGAGTCAGGACTGAGGATTCAAGCTAACTAGCATGGCATCTCCTGTGTAGCAGGCAAGTGGGGGCGGGGAACGAGTCTTTCAAACTAAGACTGCCATAGATGGGGAGGGGGTTGGGCAAGTGCGCGAAGAAGAAAAAGAAAAAAAAAAAAAAAAAACTTAGCTTATTTCCCGTCATGCCTCTCGCTATAACTGAGCACAAGTTCATTTCTCTCCTCTCTCTCTATCTGTGTTCCTTCCTTCTTCTTCTTTTTTTTTTAATATATATATAACTATATATATATATATATATATATATATATATATATATATATATATATATATATATATATATATATATATATATATATATCTTTTAGTTCTATTTGCCTTACTCTCTTTTTTTTCTATTCTCTTTTTTCGTCTTTCTATCTTATCTCTCTTGTCTTTTATTAATTCTGCGTTTTTGTGTCTCTTTTCTTCCTTTGTCTTTTATTTTTGTTCATTTCATTTATTTCTCGGGTATATTTTTCTTTTCTTTTGACCTTTTAACTTTAGTGTTAACTTGCGCATAACTTATTTTTAGCATTATGGCATACGGCAACATGCTAAATAAATAACAGATAAACACAAGTTTTCTTCAGGCTGTTTCGCAAAAATGCCTTTATTATTATTATTATCAAAAGATAACCATGCTTATTACTTCATCGAAAGCGCCACGCACTCATCAGCATCGCTAAAACTAAAAACTGTTTTTAGTTTTAGTAGTAGTACTGTTTTTAAACCAACTACAAATCACTGGCTCCCTCCCTACAGATTATCTAACTACTCATAGCAAAAGCCACGAAATGTTTGCGCATGCTATTACCCAATATTAAGAAAACGTAATTATATTCTAACTAAAGTAGGCAATAGCAACTTTATTGTCTACTGCTGAATTAAAATTATGACAAGTAAAAAAAAGAAATTATTGCCCAATATCTTCGTACAAGGAACGACGTGGAAAGATGTCATTAACCTGGGAAACTTTTATTTCACTTACTTTTTTCTACTCGAGATTTATTTTGCACTTACACGGTGATTTACTATAAACAAACAAAAAAAAACTTCTGCGTTCACCCAGTTTCATTACGAAGGATTTTCTCTCGCTTTAGGATTTCATTATTTTTTCCACTTTTTTTTTTTTTTTTTTTTTTTTTTTTTTTTGCTATAGTCACCCACAAAAATCATTTTTCCATTTCCCTCCTTACTTTTTAGTTTTTTATAGCACAAGTCCATTAAATTAATTTTATTTATTCATTAGAGCATAAACTTAAGATAAAAATATCTGTGTTACTGTTGTCTCTCTCTCTCATATAGCAGCACTTTCTTCTTTTACGTGTTGACCAGTCAATTTCGGTGCTTAGTGATTTACTAAGCGTAGTTTAGATGTGGCACAAGGCCAAAAAGTATAGAGCACCCAGTTAGGATCGGACTTCCTACTCAGCCGTAATCGATCTAGCAAGACTAGCCTTCTAACCTTTACACCACATCAAAGTGTCCAATTATTAAGTGTAGTTGTGGCACAAGGCCGAAAGTATGGAGCACGTAGTGAGGATCGTACTCAGTCGTAAATTGATGTAGAGTAGAGAGACAACTTTGCTAACCATGACACCACATCGAAGTGCCTGTGTGCGTGCCGAATACGAAGGACAAGGAATATTATGTTGCAAAATAGAAAAATTAAATAAAAAAAAAATCTTAAATATTCCTTCTCCATCATATTCAAAGAAGTATATATAATAGAAGGGTTGCTATCAAACCAATGTGTGTGTGTAACTGTGTATGTAATTATTGTAATTATACTGTGATTATTTTACTTATCTCCAGGAAAGAGGCACGTGTTTGCTAATTGATTAATTTTCGAAATTGTTTTATCGTGTTTCTTAATATTTGCAAGCTAGAATAGTAAATAGTGTTCAACTTTTTTTCTCCTTAAAAACTCATTAGAAAATTCCAACACTTGGAACAATATTCAAATAAAACAATTTCCAAGCTTTTTTTTTTTTTTTTCTAGAGATAGCTCAACTTATCAAGGTTTATATATTTATTTATTTTTATTTATTTATTTATTTTTTGTAAGATTTCTGAAGTTTTTGACATACTTTTAAAATGGTTGTTAGGTTTCACAAAAAAATTAAACAATAATCCTTAAAGAATGATACTTAGTTACTTTTAAAAAGATATGCTTCTTGGATCATTGGTTCAAACAAGCTTATATAATTTTCCTGAAATCTGCTAGGTAATAAAAAATACCTAGCAGATTTCAGGAAAACAGTAAGATACACGTAGAATATAAAAAAAGTTATAACTTCGGCTTGTGGGCAGGACAAAAATAATTTTTAATAAAATATTGTAAATGCCATAAAATGAAATGTGTAATAAAAATTTTAGCAACATATTTTAATACACATTTTTTAATTTTAATTAAAACAGTTTTTTTTTTTTTTGTTAAGAAGATATATCAAATGAAATATTCCTGATCTTTTCCTCCTCCTTAGCCGAAGTTAGACATTTTTCTACCCTAACAAATCATACCTTATGACTTTTCCTTTTTGACAACATAACAGACATTCACGGAAGACTAAAAGCGTACACAACTGAAACATTATAGAAAAAGGAAATGCGTTTGATGTTCTAATACAGCACTTGAGTTTTTCGTTGCAAAGCAAACGTAGGAAAACCTAAAACTGAATTCAGAATATGTTTCACCAGAACATACCTTAAGCATTTTTTTAAAATTACAATTTTTCTTCAGATGGCTTACTGCCAACTAACCTCCATTATTCTAAGCAATTCTTCTATACTTCATGTTCAATTAATTTCATATATGTAAGACAAGATAACGAAGAAGTGTCCTTCAAGTCTCGAAAAAGTTTTAAATCTTAATATCAATTATCTTAAAAATTAGTGTCTTTTTCTTTTTGGATTCATTAAAATATCGAGAAATTAAGTTATTAAAAATTTCCAAATTTATTAGACTTAATCTGCTTTATTATTTTTGGAGTATACCTAAACGTTTATTTTTGTTAATTTCATTTATCTTATTTTAAGAGTAGAAAAAAATGTCACAAAATTCACTATGTACTACTGTGACGATTAAAAATAGAAAAGTAAAAAAACATTCAATCTTTTTTTCAAATGAGCAGCATAGTTTTTTTTTATTTAAAAATTAAATGTGACTTAACTTTTAACATTTTATTTATTAAATTAATATTTATTTCATTACTTTTAATTATTAATTAAATTTTTAGTTGTGACTTTTTTTTTCCTGATCAGTCTTATTCTGATCAAGAAATTTATTCTCTGATAATAATTGTAAACCGAAATTAACTTATTTTTGTATTTCTCTATATATCTCTTTATTTCTTTTATATTCTTTAATAATAAGTAAAATTTAAATTGTTCTCTACTCTAATTTTATTTTATGCTCTATCGATATTGTTTTCTAATGCTTTAAAAAACGCTGTCTTACAGAAATACACTGACGAGTTGATCGATTTTTTTTTTGACGAAATACAATCTTATATACATGCATGCATACAAGTTATCAATAATTTTTTTAGCAGCAGTTTTCATAGGGTTTCGTGAATCATAAATGGCATCCGCATACATTTTTTATGGCACACGCGATACACGCAGCAGTTGCGTGAACAATTCCATTTCACAGTTCGTGTGCATTGTATTGTTAAATTGGCGCATAAAGTAAACTTACTGTAAAAAAAAAATGTAGTGTAATAATAATTAACAAGCCAGTTCAGCAGTGCTTTGTAGTGAGTCCTATCTTCACTGAGTGACCCGCGCATGTTTCATTGTTTCCAGACTAAGCCAGCTTAGTAAATTCTATTTTTAAAAAACTAACAGAAAGCAAAGATTTCTCCGTAAGAAAATAGTTTATTTATTATTTTAATTAAATTAAAATAATTTAAACATATATCTACGAATTATGCAGAGATTAAACTGGTTCAATTTAAGTTAACACAACCTGTTTTCTTGATCTGGAAAGGAGATGGGTCCACGAATCAATACCCCGCTTGGCTAAGAAGAAATATCACGGAGTCTTAATGGCACCCGATGATAACCGAAATATTGAGGCCAACATATAAGGCAGGTAACACCTAAAGAAGTAGCAAGTAAGCTTGCTTGTAACTACTATTGTTAGTTTCTCACTGGGTGTCTTAGAAACTTAGACTAAACAAAAAGCGTGAGATTGGATTGTAAACGTATATATGATGAATTTAACAGGCATCCAAAATATTTAGGTGTGTTTAAATCTTTTTAGTATTTTTATTAAAAAAAGGCCTTCAACGTGTATTCAAGCTTTATTCTTATCTTTCTTAAAACACTGGAATTTTTTATACGCACCAAATAAAATCAAAAGTGCACAGTAATTAAGATTGAAAAGTAATTTCCTATCAATCATTTATTCAACGATTTTCATAATTGCAATAAAATAAATGTGGCATGTGTATACATATGAAATAACGATATGTATTTGTATATATCAAGAGGAATATTGGGGAAAGATGTATGACAAAGTGGAAAAAAATTCTATTGTAATGCATTTCGTCCGATGAAGTCCTAAAGGACGAAACGGGTCACAAGAATTTTTTTTACACTTTATCATACATTGATTACCTATATATAGATATAGATAGGGTGGGACTGCAAAAGTAGGTACAGCAAGTTCACCAGATCTTGGTCCCATAGACATTTTTCCACACTTTCGCCATGATATATCTAGATTTAAGACTGCAGATAATCTTTGACTTTCCCCTCGTGTATGTATGTATGTGTGCATATATATTCATATATATATATATATATACACACACACAGACAAAAATATATGAAAATGTTTTTATTGTAATCTATTATATAAATCTATATATATATATAATATTATTATTATTATAATAGATTACAATAAAAACATTTTCATATATTTTTGTCTGTATCTATATATATATATATATATATATATATATTATTATTATTATTATAATAGATTACAATAAAAACGTTTTGCTGCAAAACCTTGGGTATACCAAATTTTTTGGAGGTACCTACTTTTGCATATATATATATATATATATATATATATATATATATATATATATATATATATATGGATATAGATCCGACAGTATGAAGAAAAATATACGGAAAAAAACAAACAAAAATCCTTATATGCAACGTCCGACGTTGACATTAACATTATTAAAACAGCATAATTGCATATAAGGATTTTTGTTAGTTTTTTTCCGTATATTTTTCTTCATATAATATATATATATATATATATATATATATATATATATATATATATATATATATATATATATGTATATTAGGTTGGTGCAAAAATAATGCTGTTTTCTCACATAGTAACATATGTTAGAAAACGACATTATTTTTGCACCAACCTAGGGATCTTAGATTTGGCATGAGACCACAAGTATGGAGCACTCGCTGGGTGTCAAACTCGCCACTCAGTCGTGACTGATCTTGTCTTGTGCCACATTTATGATTGGTAAATATTTATTACTATAAAACTTTTTTTTAGTCGGTAGACGCATTTAAGTTGTGTCTGCTTTATTGTTTTAGAGAAATTAAAAACTATCAAGCCAGTTTGGGCCGGTCGTTAAACTGTTTAAGTTTCAACTAACAAAATAAAAAAGCAGGTATATCAACACAAGTAATCAATAAAAGTAACGTTTATTTTATATAGAAATAAAAAATAATATAAAATATTTTAAAAAATCCTTTCAAAATAGGGTATCGCCAAAGAAATTTGAGAACGAAAATGAAAGCCTGGTTATAAAGAGTCATTTGAAAAAAAAAAAATATGCGATGCTAATGCTAATGATGGGACCTAATATACAAAAAACTAAGCTAAGCTATAGCCTAACTAAAGAAAATTATTCATACATACGCACGCACATCGGCATATTGGATATAGTTATATATACGCTACACAATTTATGCGTTCAATCATCCATTGCTACTTCATTTTTTATTTATTTATTTTGCTTTTGTTTGGGTCATATTCCTAAACT
>OZ010585.1:59942251-59959751 GCA_963932145.1 Acanthosepion lycidas | reverse complement strand
GTTCAAAAATTGGATATAAACTTTAGTTTATTTATTTGATTCCACTATTATTTTTGGTTCGCCGTGGAGCAAGGGTTAACAAGATAGTTTCGCAAGGTGAGTTCAATCCTCACTTGATGTACTGTACCTGTTTTCTTCTACTGGACTGATAAATCCCTGAGTGTTTCGCAGTAGAGTAATGTTTGGCAGTCTAGTTTCATAGGTCAATACTATTTATCGATCCTCTTTGGGTACAAATATAGCTTTCTACTGCTGTTAGTAAATATATGCACACAGAATAAAACTTTTTTTCTTCAAGTCTGCCTTCGTGTCTTCAGTTATTTGAGAGAGAGGAAGAGTGTTTTATTTTCTATAAAATGCAACATCTCCCAATTTACGGTGTTACATCAAATTTTTATCCCAACGAAAACCTTTTGGAAAATATTCTGAATCTATTTAGTCTTAACTTTGTATGTCTAATTATTCGCCGTATTCAAGGTCGATTTTACAGCTTTTAAACGTCAATCTTCCATTGCCAGTCGAACGTTTCTCCGTCGCTCGATTGGTTAAGGCACGTCAGGCTAAATGACGGTTCCGTATAGGATACAGGTTCGATTCCTGTCGGAGAACGAATATTTTCTATGAAAATTTCTCGGACATTCAGGCCGGTAAATGTTATTAATACTGTTTATTATAAAACAGAGCATTTACTTAAATATTTGTATCTATAAAAAGAATGTAGAAACATAAAAATGTCTTAAAACAATTGTCGGACTTTGTCCATTTCATAATATATATATATATATATATATAAGATTGTTATAATAATGTCACTTGTCTTTTCCTATTTATTTACCCAAGAAATTAAGTAGACATTTTCTTTAAGCAAAGGTTCCTACTATTAGGTTGGTGCAAAAATAATGTCTGTTTTTGACGTTAAAAAATACGTCAAAAAACGACATTATTTTTGCACCAAACTAATAGTATGTTGGGACTGTTCATCAAGATTTTTTTATGCATTACATAATTCGAGAAACATTAAAAGTTTTGTTAGAATTGAGAAACACTGGTACGTAGTCATTGTTCTATATTTTTATTTACCTGATCCTCTCTTGAAATGAACATTTCTTTTAATTATATTATCCTATTATAAATATTTTTTGCTTTGACTTTAAATACACATTTTTCGTTTGTTCACATTTTCTAAAATGAGACCTATACACTATTTTTTTTTTTTTTATATATATAAGACTTATACAGGGTGGCCGCTGAAAGTCTGAATAATATAAAACAGGAATAACATTTACAGACACATGAGTATCTTGGGATAGTAAAGTTTGGATCATTTTGAATCTTGTATAGAAACATTTTTAAATCCAGTTTCAGAAAGCAATGTTCTGCCATTTTTAAATCCAGTTTCTAAAGCAATGTTCTGGCCATGTCTAGTTGAACAGAGCGACGACGAGTAGAAGCTGATGGATCGTCAAGGACATTCTGTCGTACATCTTTCACCGCTGCGTCAGTGTGCACAGTACGTTTAGGACCTCTTCCCAGAAGATCGCCGACTGATCCAGTTATTTCAAACCGGGCGATTAGGTTCCGAATCATGTTATCGCTAGGAGATATTCTGACATTAAAATGTTGCCAGTTTGAATAATTGATCTTTCATTGGAAGAGAAAAACTCAATGCGTTTAATCGTTGCTGGATATAATACGTATCCATTTTAATCTCTAAGAGATTCTCTATAACCTGAAAAAAATAAATAAATAAATAAAAAAAGGAAAATAAAAAAGATTGAAAACGAACAAGTTATGACTTTTTCAAACCCTTCAGTTTTTTAATGGCCATAAAAGTTTTGGAATAGCGCCCAACACTTTCTTATAAATATTATGTTTGAAGAAAAATAAATAAAAACAAAAAGGTGAAAATTAAGTTTTCGGATTTATTTTGAAAATTAATGACTAATAATTTTAGCCAAATGATGGAACTCAGCTCAATAGCATTGTCAGAAATTGAAGCCAAAATGACAAATTTAGTCTTTTATTTATTTCTCAGTTTCAGCAAAATGTGTTGGGAACTGAAATCTCGGACCACTTCACAATTACGCCATGGATAACTGTCCTGACATTTACTTTGAGATTTTGTCCACTTCTACCGTGTCGTCTGATGTTTCACCATTAAATAATGACTAGGAAGCTATTTTTCTGTAAAGTGCAACATCTCCTAATTTACTGCGTTATGTCAAATTTGTATCCTAACGAAACGTTTTGGTAATTATCCTGAATCTCTTTAGACTTAATCTCACATGTCTAATTCTTCAAATCCCTTTGCTAAGAACCGTTTCCAGTACTTCCATTATGGGAACTGGTATTATGTTCCCAGAGATTCTGTCTTCAAGGGGTGGCACTAAATCAGATGTGTCACCATTAAGTAATGACTAGGAAGCCACTATCCTAGCCATAACTAATGTCTCGATTTCAGTCCTCGATGGGTTTCCTTACATTTGCGGTCCCTTGACAGACTAAACGAAGCTAAATAAATACTTACCACGATCATCAAAATTCGCTTGTAGATATCGCACAGTTTCGTCTGAGATATCCAAAAGGTATGGCACGGGGAATTAGAACAATCTACCCCCATGGATTAAATGATGGGTTTGGTTCGAAATTCCAACGTATATCACCTGAAGAAGGTCAGAGAGTACAGCGACCGAAACGTCGTGGATATCGTAATAAAGATGAGAACAACAGTCCGAGGAATGTAAATATTAGGTTGGTGCAAAAATAATATCGTTTTTTGACGTTAAAAAAATACGTCAAAGAACGATATTATTTTTGCACCAACCTAATAGTTACAATACTGCATCTCAAAAATATAGACGCAGATAAATAATTATTTTCAAATGTAATTTTCTTGCAATCTTCCATGGGAACTTCACACATATGTAATAGACTATACGGTTATCTTTATATGCATACATTTATTCCAAGTTTTTTGTATTCTTTCTGTTTAATTTGTGCAGGCAATAAAATATGTTTGTTGATAATTGTAGGCAATTCGTAATTTCCTTGTTACCCTCTTCTTTGGGAAAATTATTAGGTTGGTGCAAAAATAATGACGTAATAATGTCGTTTTTTGACGTTAAAAAATACGTCAAAAAAACGACCTTATTACGTCATTATTTTTGCACCAACCTAACACTATGTGTCTGCTATACCATTAACTAATATTTCTATACTGAAATAATGGCAAACTATACATAAATATATCCTCAACAAATATTTTAATTTGGATATTTTGAGCATGTCGGCAATCTCCCGTGTCGATTTTGATCGCTATCAACCTCAGCTGGTTTACTCGACCGTAGACCATTGTTCAGTGAGTGACCTCCAGTATAATACGCTACAAAACAATTTTGACATAAATGTTTGATGATAAATATTTGTTGCAGCCAACCAAGTTTGACACAAGACTGCAGCTTAAGAGTTTTCTGAGAGGATCGAATTCGTTCAGCAAACGTGCAATACAGCGATATCCCGATAAAATATTATGTCTTGTATGTTAATTATTTTTCCTTTTTGTAGATTGCTGCTTTCAATGTATCTAAACAGGGACGATACGTGCTTCAATCAATTGTTTAGTTCTCTCTAATAAGCTCAAAAGCGTGGACCTATTTATTTCCAAGCTCATCATAGCATCAAGCGTTTTCGATCAAACTTTATTTTGGCACAACTAGTTGTGATTCCTTTGGTGTTCCTACGATCACTTGCGTTTTTTTTTTTTACACGCTCTTACAACCGCGGATTATCGTTCAGTACGAAATATCGCAAACAATCTTTGACACGTTCGATTATTTGCAGTACCTTCTCCATAAACTACACACATTTCTTTTTTATTATTTCAGTGGAATTTTACATATTTATTTCAGTGGATTTAGATATTTCGGACATTTCGACTATAAGTGTTTCATATAACATTGATTATTCTAAAGTAATGTCTTATTGAACCACAATTGGTCTATTCGACTTTAGAGCACTGTTCAGAGATAAATCTTCAGCATGAAACTTTGCAAACCAATTTTGACACATTCAATAATTCACAGAACCTTCTCCATATACTGAACAATTTTTATATGAAACATAACATGTTTTATGTGAAACATAGAAACATTTTTTCTTTTCTTAAGATAAAATAATAAAAATAGCATAATATGCCGAATTTGTTGTTTATGTTTTGCAATCTTTAATGTTAGAATTAATAAACAAAGGTACACCAATTTAAAAAGAAAAAGATGCATGCTTATATGACAGTCATAATGTAATGCTGTAGTGTGTGTCACGCCCCAGATCATGTAAGAATAAACTTTGCATTTAGTACCATGTTAGACCATCAACGGCGCCAGGTGCATACTCGACCTCGGGTAATATCCCAACGGCTGAGGGCAGAGTCGTTTGACCAAACCAGCATAGAAACTAGCCGCATGATAGAGATAGATATATAAACATTCACCACAGCAGCGAGTATCCAGTCTCTCAGACATCGCAAACGAACATTTTGCGGAGCTGTACCACTCCCCCACCCAACACACACACAAACGCACATACGCTGACAGTAATTGACAAAGTACAAAAAAAAGTTCACTAGAATAGATCCAGAGTTATGGCCTTCTCACTCCTTGACTGTGTCTTCGTGGGTGGGGGTGTAGTCGTATTCACCACATTTGGCCAATTGCTGTTTGGTGAGGCTATTTAGCCCATAGTTGAAGATTTTAAATTCATAGTTGTCTTTCTCCAATGTAATAGGACCCTGTGTCTCCTGCTATTTACCCATAACTGTAGAGACGAATTCATTTGTCCCAAGAGTATTTGCGGATAAGTGAATGTAATGAACTCGATTGGAATTCGAACTCGATACATCGATTCCTCAATCCGAACCGCTATCCATTACTCCACCGTGCCTGATGAAGTGCGATAAACATTTAATAGTAAAGATGAAAGACTCAAGCATAGTGTTTTCATTTAACGATAACAACTCCATTACAAAACAAAGAGATCTTTTCTTAATGTAGTTAAATGCTCCTAATGTCACCTAACGACAAAATGATCTCCGGTAAGAACCTATCTGTATTACTTACATTTAGGTACCCCTTAATGCTATCAGATTTGCTGTGAGTATTTTTCCTTTCAATTCAAAATCGAATAAAGTTTCTAAGTTTCTGATATACAATCGGTTCACAGAAAAGCGTTTGACATTGTTTCATCTTTCAAAAAAAAAAAAAAAATTAAACTTTGTACGGTTCAAATGTTAAAAATAATATTTCGTTACTTTATTTAATTGTTTATATACCACCTCGCCGTCGGGCAATGGTCAGCAAGTTCATCTAACAGATCATTGTTATGTAGTGAGTTCGCTTCACACAGGGGGGGCTTAATGCTTGTGGCCAGGGCCAGCGCGTACTACCTCCGACCCCCGCCTGATTGGGATGCCACGGATAGTGGTTTGTGAATCCCGCTATCTTATTACTATTTGATTTTTTCTTACTACATTTATATAAGTTACAAATGAAACTAAAAACAAATGACTATTAAAGGATGAAAAAAATTAGCAGATATTAACGTCATTTTGACGTCTTTTTTTTTTCGTCCGAATCTGTGAAATTTTTTTGCTTATGCTAAGTCTGGAAAAAACATTCTATAAAATTCACTATTTTTTATCTATTCATAATGTTAAATTATTCAACTTTTTAACAAGAAAAATCTCAAATTCATGTTAAAAATAACAGCAACAAAATTGTTGATTTATTTAAGATGGAATGATCTATTATGGGATGTCTCTAATTTCTAGTTAATTAAATTGTATTTATTTTCAATTTTTCTAGTTCGCCTATATTACATATGATACATTATTGTACATAATTAGGTTACAATACCATTTGTTATTTGTGTTTTATATGACTAGTACATTATGAAAATTGAAATGTAATCGAGTGAGGAGCCTTGTATCATAGATTGGGGCATGTAATAAATTCGGAGAACGGACACGAGACTCTTGCATCGGTCCTGTATATATATATATATATGAAGGACCGAGATATATATATATATATATATATATATAGATAGATAGATAGATAGATAGATAGATAGGCAGCAATCCTTCGTTCATGCATGTTTCATTAAAAACGACAGACAAGGTACTACGGTTAAGCTTTATATTTAATTTTTCTTGTGTTCGGACAAGAGCTTTCTTTTCTGGACAAGTGTGTAAAAACTGTCCAAATGTTTTATAGTTCCGAAAGCTTTCGGCTATACCTTTAGGTATTATCAAGGATGATTCCATTTTTCAGCTTAATTGAGTGTGTGCATTATGTGTATGTTTTAGTGTGCTATAGAGATGTTTTTAATTTCTGAATACGGTTAGCACACTGTAGCCTAGTTCGTAGTTAATATTGTTAAAAATTAGCCTTTTCCTTTTTATTATTAAAGCTTCAATTATTTTTCATCTTTTTTTACAGGTGGATGAAGTTATTATATTTGTGTTTTCTATTAGTATGTTTCTAATGGAGTCTGGAATATATATATATATATATATACATACATATATATATATATATGTGTGTGTGTGTGTGCGTATTCATCATAAGAAAAGCAAAAATTAATAACACCGTTTTTGTTTTAAAGTAAATAATACTTGTACCAGACTAAACTAGATTTACTTTCTCGCCGTAGAGTAATTGTTAACAAGCTAGTTACGCAGAGTGTTACTACTGTTGTGAGTTTGATCTTTATTGAACTACCTTGGTTCCAGAATTATGCCGGATTATCCATTTTCCCGTACTAATATTATTATTCAATAATACATCCCTGACTCACCAATTATTCCTATCTTACATCTTTACAGTATTAAGACTGTAAAAAACTTAAAACAAATATTATTAATTATATTCATTTATGATATCAGGAACAATGATTTGGGTTACACCACGTGTATTAACAGACTTTTTCATGTCGCCTTCCAGCCAGTGCTAATGACGTTTTAAGGTGAAGATCGACAATCGCTGCGGCTCAGTTAGGTGAGCAGTAAAGACCCGTGATCGTAAGTTTTCTGTTGAAGTATCCCTCTTCCAATCATTTGATTTTATTGGTTGATTCGTTTTATACCGCTTATCAACGCTTTGCAGGTTATTTAAAGCTAGAAAATATTTTTAAATTGTAATAATTTTTTGAGATAATGATGATATAGTGATACAAATCTTACTACTTAATCCATAAGTGGGGGTAGATGAGGTGGATTCATACTTCTCCCAAGAGTATTTGCGTGTAAGGGAATATAATGAATCCAACTGGGATTGAAACTTGGCTCTCCGATTAACAATTTCGAGTCATTATCCACTACACCACCCTCACATCCAAGCTTACAGTACCTGGTATTCCTAAGCGGTTATCTAGGTGCCGATCAGGCTCGACGTAGCTTAGCTTCGGTGATCGTACGGGAACCGGTGTTTCAACGCCAAGCATTTGACCAATCGGGCGGTGGGTGTATATTATCCTTCTGAGGGATTATTTTAACAGCATGCCTGATCTAGTCTCATCGCTGTCACATAAACTACATCACTTGAGGACATCCAACAACAGTAACAACTAAAATGGATTGCATATATAACTCGATATGAAAATAATATTATAAACAAGATGTGGACATTCCAAACTACTTCAAACAAAAGTTTAGGAACGGAAGGGTGATAACAATAGCCATGAGAAACCTATTTTTCTGAAAAATTATTTTAATAGAAAGATTTTATAAATTTTAACCGTCAGTAGCATTGGTTGCTCAGTTAATGAATGTCGAATGTTACCTTATAAAGAAACAGTTAATATTATCATTATGTATCCACTGAATTTTATTTGCTCTTAAGTTTTAAAATTTGATATTTAAAATTTTATTTGCTCTTAAGTTTTAAACCTCCACTCCGCAATTCTCTGTTCCGTCAGTCCTTTTAGCTCCGTTAGAAATTAGATAATTGCCAACTTAATTATACACCAAGGAAATGTTTTGAGTCGTCACCATAATAATAAAGAGACAAATGGATAAAGAATTAATTCAGAATCATGAGTTTTTACATTCCTTTTTGATTTAAACAAATACAGGATTTTTACTTACTCAGTGCCTGAAAGAAGACGTCTTCTATACAAATAAATGCGAATGTCAGTGTATCACACTTTTTCAACTTTACTCTTAGAGGCCGTAGTCCAACATATCATACCATTTTGGAATCAGGCCGACTCCGTGAGCAAATTAAAAAACACCCTAGGCCTGATCCGGACCCACAATCCTGAAATTTTCGATTCCCGAATTTTCATTACCGTAATTGTTTTCGGCGATTTTTACGTGATTTCTTGTAACTATTTTTTTTTTAAATAAACTTGGGAATAATCGAAATTAATTGCGAAGTCCAACGAAAGTCACCCATGAAAAAAAAGTAATTATTTGTACAGAAAGTAAAGACCTACGTACATCAAACTGTCTTTAAATTAATTGGCGACAGAAGAATTATCGCTGAACTTTTAAAAGGTAAGTTTAAATACTAATGCAATACTTAAATGCACCGTTCAATTTTGAGTTCTTCTGTCATATATATTCGATCGAGTGAGCTCAGACGTTCATGAATCTATCTCGCCAAACATCACTGTTTAAAGGTGGAAGGTCATTAGGGTGTTATTCTGTGTCATAGCATAGTTCAGGGGTGATCAAACAGCGGCTCGCGAGCCACATGCGTATCTTTTAGCTTTAATATGCGGCTCGTGGAAATATATTGACTGAGCTCCTTTTTTTCATGGCAGTTAATATAAAAGATAAATAAGAAAAATTTCAAGCTTTATAATTATTTAGTTGATATGAATTAAGACCCCACATAACTAAAATGTAAGTTTAATGTTAACGTGTATGTAACAAAAACGTTTATGTAAATTTTGATCGTGTCTTGAGGCTCTCAAACATCTGAACTTTATCGCATATGGCTCTTACATTATGCAAGTAATTTATATATATGTTGTGGTAGGATCCTCCTAATTTGCATAGTGGAGTACCGACCATATAAATATGGTTGGTACCGGGGAAGAGGGGAGGAATCAAGAGATTCAACCAGAGACTCTGCCCGACTGCGACTCAGTAAACACATTCTCCAGGAACGGTCTTCCCAGGAATATACAAAAGACTATATGTAAATATTGTGTACACTTTCTTGTTTCAATACATTTTGTTCTAAGTACATTTTGTGTTGCATTATTATTCCATGCATTAGTCAAGTTTCAACAATATATATATATATATATATATATATATATATATATATATATATATATATATATATATATAATTATTTATTTAAAAATATCATTCCTTCGCTACATAAATTTTTAAATAAATAATTATATTTAGGCTCTACTTTTGTATCGAGCACTGTTTTTTTTTTTAAAATAATAGCAAAAATACTAAAGAATTATTTACCAAACGAGTTCTTTCCTATTTTCTATATATTTTCACACACACACACACACACACACACACATATATATATATATATATATATATATATATATATATATATATATTATATTATATATATATAATAAAAGGCTTTTTATTATATCCTTACTCTGTCCTGGACATTGAGTTCTACCTGAATTCTATCCTCTTAGAATAATTTTTTTTATACAAATATATATGTATGTATGTATGTGTATGTATGTATGTATGTATATATATTTATATATTTTGCATATGCATGTGTATATTTACCACTAATATTATCTATCTATCTATCTATAACACACACACGCATATATATATATATATATATATATATATATATATATATATATATATATATACGTTAATCTGGATACCATAGTCCGAACATGTGAGCAACAACGAGGTTTTTTGAGAAAATTATACTTAACACCAGGAAGAGGCAGTTGAAATTTGAGGAAGGAGGGCTGGGAAAACATCATACTCACAGGACAGATTTAGGGAAAGAAGGACAGGAGAAAACAACGTGTAACATACATGATGAACTTGAGTAAATGGATGGTAGAACAAGGTTTGGGAGAAATAACACAAAATACTTAAGAGCTACAAGGGACAGGAAGATGTGGAGGGCCATGATCGCCTACATCCTGAAGAGACACGGCACATAAAAGAAGAAGAGATGATAATTATTTGCCGGAAAATTGATTATATGTTTGCATTGTACTGCGTTCAGTAGTTAGTGGGTGCTCCATATTTATGACCTTCTACTAAACTAAATTTATTTATCATTATGGTTGACATCATCACGATTATGAAGTTTAATAGACCCATAGTACAGCTATTAAAACGGCAAAGCTTATTCTATTGTCATTTGCTGACATGTTTGTTCAGGTCCGTTGCTAGAGTGTTTTCAGTGGTGGTGAGTGAACCAGCCTTTAAACCAAAGGAGGTGAGGGGAAGAATTTTCACACTAAATTTAGTTCACTTCATTTTCACGGGAGTGGGAGCAAATGTTTTTATGGGAGTCGCCAGCAGCCCTACCTCTTGGTAACAGGCAGGTGTTAATTTTTATTCTAATTTTCACTAATATAACAAATATTATAGTGAGTCACCGAGTATGCCGAGATATCGACTCTTCACAGTGTCCCTGGTGGTCATCTGTGCACCCATGAGTTCCCATAATGTACTAAGCTCTCTTCCAGTTTCAACATCAACTTTCTGGGGACTGGGATACCCACAGAAATGATACTTTATGGAACAAGCTCCCAAGAGGATGCTTCCCCAATCACTACGATCTTAACTTATCATTTTTAGGGTTAACTGTTAACTATCCTACATAGTTCAATAATATGGACTTCCTCCTTTTTTCCCGTTACAGCACCCGCATTCAGCAGGGTGTGCGGTTGGTGCAATGGATAGCAGTATGGAATGAGAAGTTGGGTACTCGAGTTCGAATTCCATTTGGTTCGCTACAGTTACACTTACGCGCAACCTTGGGAAATGTATTACTCCATCTAATCCCCCAGCTATGGGTTAAATAATAGGGATTGTTCACGCGGCCTTGAGATTGATGAAGTATTTTCCACCCTACAACATATTTCCACAGACGAAACATTGCTAGCCACTCACTACGCTATCGCTATATTCATAGTAGATGTTTAGTTATACTGTTTAGATCCATCAATACAGACCTTCACACATAGGACCCACCATCCCATGTTCACAGTGTCAAATCATCCCAAATTCCTACGTATTTCTTTGGTAAGGAGTAAGTTCCACTTGGACAGCTTCTTCCCTAGAACTGTTACTTTGTGGAACAGACTACCGAAAGGTTGATTCACCAATCACTACGAACTTAACCTCAGTATCTGTCTGTAATAAGGAGTGCCAGAGAAAAGCAATAATAACAACGAAAATTGCAATATGAGCTCTGGTAATAAAAATGGTTGCTGAAGACATCAAGTTTATAAATCCCAGAAATTCATACACAAATGTCCTTAAGGACACATGGCATAGTGGATAAAGGCGTTGGTTGGATCCAGTAACAGGACCCAAAGAGTTGTGAGTTCAACCCCAGTAGATAACTTGGAGAGGTGAATTAACAGGAGATAACTGACATCCATTACGTTAGTGGAACTAGAACAGTCTACCCCAAAAAGTGTTCAGTTCGACATTCCAACTACCTGAAGAAGGTCGGAGTGTACAACGGCCGAAACGTTGTGATAGATATGGCAATGTAAATAGTGAACTTAACCTGTTCAATATTTTCAACTGTCCTACACATCCTTATAATATGCATTTCTTACTACCTCAATTTACACTCTCATAACATCCTCATTCAATAATACTCTATCTTGACTGACTCTTTGGTCTTGTATTGGGTGAAAAATACTACAAAAATGGCATTACCCGAATCATTCTTATTCATGGTATTTGGTTTTCTCCGATTACTTCAGTTTCTATATTTACCGAAATATTACTTATATTGTAACATAAAACTTACGTATTCATCTGAGCTTCAAAAAAAATCACACCTGGTTATTTCTCATTTACTATACTTTTAATGGTAGGATTCTTTGTAGGTAGTTGGACAAAGGTATTTGCGTAAGCCATTTTAGGGTAAAGTCTTTACAACGGTTTACCAGAGTCATTCTTATTCATGGTGTCTTCAGTCTTTCCAAGCGCCACCTATTGAGTTTTTACAGAACTATTGTTTCAAACCTATATTTTTCTCTAGTTTTAAAAGCTCAGCTCTTTCTCTGTAAAGACGGCAGTTGTAGCTTTTCCGGCTTTTGTCTAGTATTGTTTTGATATAATTGAAGCTGATACATTTGTTTTCTTTTGCAATAATAAGAAATTCAGATTTTTTTTCATGTGTTCCCAGGGTACGTCTATGAGCGTTCTTTTATGATACTTCCTGTATGCTTTTTACATTCTCTGTACAGAGATTTAACTATCATTATTATTTAGAGCGAGTTGAAATACTATTAGGCTGGTGCAAAAATAATGACGTAATAATGTCGTTTTTTGACGTATTTTTTAACGTCAAAAAACGACATTATTACGTCATTATTTTTGCACCAACCTAATAGCATTATTGGTAGGTCAAAATGTGTTTAACTATTGTGAGAAACACAGTTACAACGTGGTAGGTCCACTTTAGCTAAACTAGATTATTAAAAAGAACATGACATCAGTACTTCGATTTGTTTGCATACTAATAAATTCTGAATTCTTAGATGAAGATAATTTTATTTTCCATCGTGAGTTACCATGTTCACTGGTTATATTTATAATACATTTTCCCCTTCAAATGGTTTAAAACTGTGTCCAAATTTTATCTGCGAAGTTTGGTTATCTGATAGTTACATTTACTCAGATACCGGGAACACCCCATCATCATCATCATCATCATCATCATCATCATCATCATCGTAATCCTCCTCCCCCTCTTTCTTCTTCTTCTTCTTGTCATCCCAGGCGATAATGTCACTAAGTCAGCAAGGTGTTACTGGGAGTGGAAGAGAATGGGAAAACTTTAGCGAGGAGAAATGACAAAAGAACGGGTTTTCCAGGAAGACAGAAGATAGCGATTGGCGTTGCGTTTAAATTATTGAAAATTTTAGGTAGCAGAGAAGCAAGAAACCGGAAGAGAGTCCTGTGGCCGAGAAGTGAGAGAAAATAAGCTATCTAAATAGAACATACGGTTACACCTAGCTTGTTCAACAGTAGAACGGTCAGAATTAGTTGCCAATCTAGAAGTACGCTTAAATTCATGCATACGAGATTTTTCTTTCTCGCTCTTAACAGGAGTAGATAGGTTTGTCTATCGCCAAGTCTTTACTCATTCCCTATCTTTTGAACAAGAGAAGAAGTTTATCTACTGTTTCCTGTTTAGGATGGGGTTTTCGGTTAATTCTACGTGAAAGTCAAAAGAGTGTATCCACATATTTATTTCATAAGTGTATGCCTATCAACATTTACGACTATGACGATAGTACACGCTAGTCGTTTATAGAACCCTGGATATCATATGTAGACAAAAAGTAACTCAGCATAATTTGGGGCTAAGGGAAAAGAGATGAAACAATTACTGTAAAATTTGAGTGTCCTTGAATCGGTAATAGGCAGGTTTTCAGAATCCTCTTAAATCTGCATACTGACATTACTGTTACTCTAACACTCTTTCCATTATCTTTAGCCATTTTCTGTACTTATTCTATGTACCACGTCTCTGCAGTATGTAGATGATCATAGCTCTCCATGACTTCTTATCCTTTTTAGTTCTTTTCAATGTTTGTCTTATTGTCTTTCCTACTCACTGTTCTGTTACCGATTTATACAAACGCGTTAGGTTACTGTTATGGTCCGGTTCCTTGTACCACGGTGATAGTCCAAGGTAGAACCAATAAAGAAGAACTCGAACACGTATATGGAATAACACAAATATATTACAAACAGGAATATATACAGAGAAGTAGAAAGTGTTAGTACGAACAATCAGGTTTAGTAGTAATTATCTGAACGCGACTCTGTTTCGGACTGCCTCTGACTCGACTGACTGACTCGCTCGCTCTGACTGACTGGCAGACTCCCGACGGACCTCACTCCACACTGCAGACTGAACTCCCTGCTTCCTCTTGAGGCGCAGTATCTATTACGTATGGAATAGTCGATTATGTTATTATTGGTAAGGTCCCATAACAGTTACTCACTTTTTCCCTCTGTCATTTTTACCATCAATATATACAGTGAGTGGCAATTTCTCCAAGCTTTCCTCATGTTGTATCATAGAAATTTCAAGTGTCCTTTTCTGATTCTAAGCATAAGTGTCCTTTTTTATTCGATTTTCTTTAAAATGGCCTCGTTGCTCACATGTTCTGTTCATGGTATTCTCCGTATCCTTCTGTAGAAATACATCTCTGTTGCTTCAAGTCGCCTCTTCATCTATGAGGAAATTGTCTAGCATACACTGCCATATAGGAGGATTGCTATTACATAGCAGTTCACCACTCTTTTCTTTGTTTCTAACATTAATATTTTCCTCTATTTTAATACTTTGCTTAGCTTTTGCAAGGCATCTTTTTGATGTTTCAATGCGTCTTCGGACTTCGATGTCACATTTTCTGTTATCTGTTAAAACACTTCATAGATATTTAAATTTTTGTACTTGCTTAATCTTGGTATTTGCATTTCGTAGCTCGTATCTCGGACTGTTCCTCTTGCTGACAACTATAAATTCTGTCTTCTTACAAGTGATGGGTATTCCTTCAGTTTCTTTTCTGTGTCTACCACCAACAAGGTATCATTTACCTATCTTATGCTCTTAAGATCGTGTTCAATAATAGATTCTGGGGGTAGGAGAGAGTAAGAAGAAAAACATTACGAAGAACTAAAAAGGATAAGAAGTCATGGAGAGTTATGATCGTCCACACAAAATAAGAAATACATAAACTGACTAAAGATAATGAAACTAAGTTAAACTAACTATAATGTCAGTGAGAAAATGTCGAAAACTTGCTTGACTGTTGTCGATATATATTACAGCGATTGTTCTTAGATAGATAGATAGATACGGTGCAAAGCGAGATATGGATATAAAGATTGAGATAGATATGAAGAGACGACTACAGATATATATATAGATAGAGAGAGAGATATAGATACACATAGACTGAGATAGATAGATAGATAGAATGCCATCACTTTTAGATTTGATACTAATTGGCAGATCAAAACGTGATAATATTTACTGTGAATTCATGCCGTTTAAATTTGGTTTAAGGCTCTATTCTTTTAAAATGGAACCTCCAATCTCCATGGACAACGGCATATCTAAGGTGAAATCAAGCATCCAATTGTGATATATGTGCTAAGTGTGGGAGAATTTTTCTTAGACAAAGAAGTAGACAATTATTTGTGCGTATGCGTGTGTGTGTGCATTTTTCCTATCACACGCACGCATACAAATATAAAAACCCACGACAAAATCCCCTACATATGCACTCTCTCTTTCTCTGTCTGTCTGTCTCTCTGTATCTATCTATCTATCTAATATATATATATATATATATATATATATATATATATATATATATATATATATGTGTGTGTGTGTGTGTGAAAAGTGTGTGTATATAAATATAAATAAATATATATATATGTGTATAATTATTTATATATTATATGCGCGGTACTTATTAGAAAGCGCTCAATATCAGAGATAGAGCTAACATATATGGTTGGATAGATGTGAGCTCACATCTATCCAACCATATATATATATATATATATATATATATATATATATATATATATATATATAAAGAAAGAGATAGATCCTTTATTCATTAATCCGACAGATTATTGGATACTTGTATCCTGGAGACAGCATATTTTTCTCTAATAAGATTTCTTGAATATTCACGCCGGTAGACGAAAATAAAGAACTTTACTGTTTAATATATAAAGGGAACATCTACTCAAATACGAATATCCACAAAAAACAACGCTTAAGTTACGTATATATATATATATATATATATATATATATATATATATATATATATATATATATATATATATATATATATATATATAATGAAAAACAAATCACTTTAATGTACCATTACGATAATTTATTTCACCTAAATCCTTTTTTAAGGATTCAGGATCATATATATATATATATATATATATATATATATATATATATATATATATACTCTGTGAGTGTTTGCGTGTGTCTGAATATCTAGGCAAGGTGACTCAAAAGTAACTTTCTGATTTCTTTTGTTTTAAAAAATGAACTTAAACACAGAATTTAAAGAGAAAATTATGAGATCATTGGGAAATTTTTATTATGATTATGATTAAATATTTAAAAAACACATTTACATTTATTGAGAAAGATCTTTACAGTAATATAAAAACCAGCAATGAAACGCTCATTTTTTTTTAATATTATTTACATTAGGATTAATGTCCTCATCACAAAACTTCTGATCTCAGTCCTTCTTCAGCAAGTCTCTCAATCCAGATTATCCTTCAAGGGTTTTGTACCGATTATTTAATCCACGGAGGTAGATTATCTCGTTCCGATTTCCATATCTTGGAATATCCCTTTATTTAATATATCCCCGTAAGATTAAATAAAGGGTTAAATTCTAAATTCCTTTATGGTTGCCTGAATCGATAGACACCTGAAGAAATCCAAAGGATACAATGACCGAAATGTTATAACAACAAAGATGAAGACATTAGTCCGAATGTAAAAAAAAAAAAATAATCATGATAACTTGTGATTCCAGAAATTTATACAAAAAACGGTCGTTTAATATTTTTCTTATTTTTATAAAAATCCGCGGGTTCTTTTGCATTTTCCTTCTTGAATAACCTGGATTTTACAAGTATGCACCAATGCAAATGACATGCGTAAAAGATGAACGGGTTATTTCCGTCTCATACGGAGCACAAAGTTAGGTAAGAAATTGTAGATAGAAGTATTGACGCGCAACCACGCACACACACCTAATTATATGTATGTTTGCGTGTGTATATATTCATCAATATTCGTGCTTACACGCACAAATATATACAACGAGAGATGCACAATTCTTAAATAGGCTAATTGAGTTTGGCCTTGCTTTGAGGATCTTTGTGGTCTATCATTAAGGTTCGCCGATCTAAAAGATATCTTCTTTTTTTTTTCTCTCCCAAAATGGGGTAAGGAGGTTCAAAACCTATTCTATTCTTTATTAAATCTTTCGATTAGACCAGAAGACGTTAATTTGTAAATATGCAGAGGTATTTTATGATATATTGATTATTTTAATATACCTTTAATTCTGAATTAACTCTCTTTCATATAAATGGGTTTATCTCTTTATTTAATATAATATTATTTTTGTTAATAGATTTATAAAGGATTCTGAACTGCCTTCTGTCTGCTACTGGATATAGAATAAATAGGTAATTTCTTCTCTCTTTTTT
>OZ010585.1:59679751-59939751 GCA_963932145.1 Acanthosepion lycidas | reverse complement strand
ATGGACAAAGTCCGACAATTTATTTATTAAAGACATTTTTATGTTTAACGTTCTTTTTATAAATACAAGTATTTAAGTAAATGCTCTGTTTATAATAAACAGTATTAAATAACATTTACCGGCCTGAATGTCCGAGAAAGTTTCATAGAAAATATTCGTCCTTTGAAAATTCTATGAAAATTTCTCGGACATTCAGGCCGGTAAATGTTATTTAATACTGTTTATTATAAACAGAGCATTTACTTAAATACTTGTATTTATAAAAAGAACGTTAAACATAAAAATGTCTTTAATAAATAAAAAATTGTCGGACTTTGTCCATTTCTTAATGTATATATATATATATATATATATATATATATATAATTTTTATCACCGGATTTATTTGACCTTTACAGCGAGCAAATCCTAAGGGAACTAGAAGTCCTATCATCATAATTTATTTGACCTTTACAGCGAGCAAATCCTAAGGGAACTAGAAGTCCTATCATCATAATTTATTATTGGTGGCCATTGAGCCATCTGCGGTGTCATATGTATATTTTATATTGTGGAAATTTTCTTTACAATATAAAATACGCAAATGATACTGTGTTCTTGGTACACACAGAAAGAAAAATACTGGAACTCCTAAACATGATAAGTTTGTTTGTTTTCGTTTTACGGTATATCAACCTCAAAGAGCTATTTAATGCCGACAAGATTGTTATTGCTGCTAATATTATTTTTTTCAAAAAGTATTGCCGGTAACTTTTTCCTCGAAAAATGTATTGCTGCTAATACTGTTGTTTTTTTTTTCAAAAATGAATTGCTGGTAATAATTTTTTCTAAAAATGTATTGCTGGCATTAAAACCTATTTTAACACTTTCATCGGGTTTTGTCCCCATTTTGGGCGTTAACTATTTGCCCATAGCTGGCACCCGAACAGGTGCTACCACCTCGGTTGAGGGTGGACCTGGGAACATCAGCAATTAAGAGGTGTTTCCTCACTTCTCAAAACCTCCTGATCAGAGACCTCGCTGCCGGATTTAGTTTATCGTCATATCCAGGACGCTTCATTGGAGGTGGGAAGTTTTACTCATCTGCAGAGATGCAGTCGGCATATCCTGAAGCCCCAGCAAACAAGGCGCAGGAAAGAAGGGAGAAAGACCGAACCATCAATTCGCAAAAGACCGAATGTCTGGTTGGCAGCAATTGGAACAAACGAACGTGACAGCTATGAATTGGAAACATCAAAATCAAGCGAGTACAAAAATGTAAAGACCTCGAAAATGTTTTAATAGAAAATGGAAAATGTGACATCGAAATTCGATGTTGCATTGGAATAATAAATACGTCTTCCAATAGCTAAACAAACTATTGAGAAACAGTAAAATTTTGTTAGAAACAAAGAAAAGTATTATGAACTGTTATCTAATATCAATCTTCTGGATGCGGGATTTCCTTACAGATGAAGAGAAGGCTTAAAGCAGCAGAGATGTGGTTCTACAGAAGGATGCTGAGAATACTACGGACAGTGCACATGAGCAACGAGGACGTTTTAATGAAAATGCAAACAAAAAATACACTTAGTTGAAATTTTTGGATCACATCGTGAGGAAAGAGAGCTTGGAGAATTTGATACTCACAAGAAATAGAGAGTAAAACTACCTAACAAGATTTTGTAAACGGGTGTCAGAACAGAGAATAGGAAAACAGTAAAAAACAAATAAATTAAGAACTACAAAAAAATAGGAGGTTGTAAAGAGCCATGAACTCCCCCATCCCCAGGGGGCATGACAAAAAATGTTCAAATACATCTATTACAACTTTCTTTATACGCCACTTTAGAAGTAGATATATGTTATTGCAATTTGCAAGGGTACGCCACAACAGACGATGGAGAACGTCAACTGATAGAGAGATTTGTATGTTATAAAATGTAGCTATTTTATTCTCACACTGGCATCAACGTCACGATAATACCTTATAGAAAAAATCGAAATATTAGCTTAATTTCTAAGAACAGGATCATCTCAGCTTAAAAGAAGTGTTAGTTGGGAAAACTTAGCCAGAAAAAAATTGAGCTGGTTTTTCTAGTTGACTACCCGGAAGATCCTGCGGCGTGGAAGAATCAGTTGTCGAAAATCAATCCACTTTTTTTCTCTATTTGCTAATTTCTTGGTTACGTCCACATTCACTCTCTCCTCTTCTCACACCCTCCTCCTACTCTGCCTTTCTCTCCCACCCCCTCTCTCTCTCTGTCAACTGAACTGACATTTGTATTCCCGAGTCTCGTAATCAATTAGATCTGTGGAGGCACCCCATGGACTGCAGCAGGGATGTGTCTAGGGCAAGATCACTTTACGGAGCCCATCTCTCTTCATGCTCGTTTTGAATTCAAGAGTTCTCCTTCTTCTAGATTGGTTGCCACTTCAAGACAAGAACGCTCAGCTAGACCTACTATTTAACCTACCGTTAAACGAAGAGATCGATTCATTCCCTCTCCAAGCGAGTACAAAAGTGAACGTAACTGACTCGTCCGGAATTTGAACCCGGCTCGTCAATTTCTCTTCCAAGTCACTAAACCTATTTGGATAGCCTCTCTTTATCTCCGCTTGTAATTTTTAATTAGGTCTCTTCACTGATACTACAGTTTCAGAGTTATATATGTAGTGAATAGGGGGACGGCTTGTTGCCAGCATTTTTCTCATCGAATGTCAGAAACTTACAACTGTAATACCATTAATAATGCCATCATCAAATTATCATGTGTCTAACTTTTTCTTGTATAAACATGAAAATCTAGTTGTCCATCGTTAGTGGTTCTGTAAAAGCAACATTGCTATGATACATTCAAGTTTTCTTTCTCTCTTCCTTTAGAACCGTAGAAAAGAACCACATTCCAAATTAGTACAAATGCGCAGTAATCATCGCCACATAATTTACATAACGGATAACATTACATTCACACAGCTTCAAAATTGCTACCATCACATCAGCGCTATGCAACAGAATTAAAATAACTACAACCAGTGCTATCAGTGTAATGAATTCCAACCCTCAATTCGCAGCCTAACTGCTACTCCAAGAATCTCTATACCCTGAATCAACCAAAAAGTAATTCTCTCACCATTTCTATATTTCTTTAAAATGCAAAGAATCTTCTTTCAAATGACTTCTGCGTTATGTCCCTGGGCAGCAGACCTTGAAAAGTTTCGTGTTTTTTCTAATGAGTACTTCGAAAGTTGCCGACACGGAATACACAGTCGCTTGTGCGAAACACATAGCAAATACAGATCGATGAATTCGAACCCATTTTATCTGGTTAAATTTATTTCACTCATTGATAGACACCGTCAAATTGTAGGGACAGCGGGCATTAATGGGTTATAAGAAGAAATCTATAATTGATACACGATTTTTATAAACCCATAATACCAGATTTTCGGGCTAATTTTTTAATGTTGGTAGTTAAAAAATTAGCCCGATTATGTCCTGAAAGACGAAACGCACCACTTTTTCTATTTTGCCGTAAAATTTCCACAATGCTGTTCTTGATAGAAAAATATATATCTTTATCTCATATATATATATATATATATATATATATATATATATATATGTATGTATAGAGAGAGAGAGGGGGGTGGGTACTATTCCTACAGTCTCTTACTGTCGATCTAGCTAGATGCTACCGTCAGTTCTATTCTAATACTTTCTTTTCTCGCACTTCTCGCTTGTGGAACACCATTCTGATTTCTTGCTGTCCTGTGACTTACAATCTTCAAAAATTTAAATCTACGTAATCTCCATCTTCTGTACAGTATTTACATTCGTCAGACTATTGTCCTCATCTTTGTCGCCATATTTGTCACAACGTTTCGGCCGTTGTACGCTGCAATGGTGTTCATGTTGAGATCATAGACAAGGAACACCATTGGAAAATTCGTAAACTTAAGGAATCAGCACATATGCTAGGCCACAAAAATCTCCTGAGCCGACCAAGCATAGAAATAAATACAATATGGGAACCAGTAATAAGGAGTGCCAGAGAAAAGCAATGATAACAAAGTTGCAATATGAGCTCTGGTAAAAACATGAATGATAACAGCAAAATTGCAATATGAGCACTGGTAAAAAAATGGTTGCTGAAATTCATACCCAGATGTCCTCAAGGACACATGGCACAGTGGATAAAGGTGTTGGTTAGATCCAGTGACAGTACCCAAAGAGTGTGAGTTCAATACCCGGTTCAATATCAGACAGCTGATAACTGACATCTATCAAACATGGCACGTGGAACTAGAACAGTCTACCCCAGTGATCGAAATAAAGAGTTCAGTTTAAAATTCCAACCACCTGAAGAAAGCCGGAGCGTACAACGGCCGAAACGTGACAAACGTGATAAATATGGCGACAAAGATGAGGACAATAGTCCGACTAATGTAAATACTGTACAGAAGACCTCATTTCAGAAATATAGACAGGCCATCTTCTGTCTTCCTTAAACCCATTCTTTTATTGTCCTCTTCCTCACTTCTCCTCATAAAGTTTTCTCATTCTCTTTCACATCCTGTAACCACCTGCGTCCTTAAGGCATTATCGCTTTGCTTGGGGCGAAACGATTACACACACACACACACACACATATATATACCGGTTGTAACAGTAAAATTATCCAATCGTGTAAAAGCATGGGATAATTGTCAATCCCACAAAATGTTTAATATCTAAAAAACCATTAAACTAAACTAATTGAGTTTCTTTTCCCCACGTTTTCAGATAAAACGTTTAACCATCTTGACACCATTTGTCGTAAGAATCACTGAAAAATCCTTTGATTTATTCAGCTAGAAAGAGAACAGGTTAAAATCATTTTGTGTCAGCCCCACTGTGTCTTCTCAAGTGAGCAATGATGAAAGGAAAAGGATCATTCAGGCTATCAATGATGGCACCAACTTTAATACTCTGGCTTCCATCTACGAAGTCCATTGAAGAACCATCAAGAGAATGGTGAATAAGTTTTTAAAAAAAGTGAACAGTAAAGCGGAAAACAAGATCTGGAGGTCACAACAAGAAAAGGGATCATCATTTCAACTTATAACTAAATACATTCTTATTGTTTACAAATACCTCGGAAAATTCCAGTAAGATATCTTTAATCATTTCTAAGATACAGCGGTTTAAAGTTTAAAGTCTTTGCTGTTACACCCGACGCACACACACACACACACACACACACACATACATATATATATATATATATATATATATATATATATTTATATATAAATAAAAGAAAGAACAGTAAGATATATAATCCGGTGTTCTTATAGATATTTTTATTTTTATAAAATAGTGCTCAATGTAAATTTACAGAGCATTAATATTATAAATTGATTTATTTAAAATATGGTTTTTTCGCTACACAGTTCTAACCATGTTTCAAAAATGGA
Source organism: Acanthosepion lycidas (assembly GCA_963932145.1). Lineage (NCBI taxonomy): Eukaryota > Metazoa > Mollusca > Cephalopoda > Sepiida > Sepiidae > Acanthosepion > Acanthosepion lycidas. The sequence continues at coordinate 59,934,312 of OZ010585.1, read as the reverse complement.
AGCTAAAAGCTATGAATTTAATTTTGTAATTAAATTAAAGACATTGGTTCCATTTTATCCTCAAGCGAATTTTGAGGATGAAATGGAACTAATGTCTTTAATTTAATTACAAAATTAAATTCGTGGCTTTTAGCTTCCATTTTTGAAACATGGTTAGAACTGTTTAGCGAAAAAAAACATATTTTAAATAAATCAATTTATAATATATATATATATATATATATAGATAGATAGATAGATAGATAGATAGATAGGCAAGATTTCGGATTTTCTTATTCCTACGTACTTTGAAGCTAGTCCACTATTCCACTTAGTCGTTTTATGCACTAGCAAAAATGTTTCTAATGTTAAGGAAAAATGTGATAGCTAAGATAGCTAAATATCAAATTTCGTTTGGCCGCTCAACTTGTTATGCCTTGATAAAAGGTACTCTCACTAATCAAGAATCATCAACATTTACTACCAAAACAGAAGTATATATCTACCGGATGTAACAGCAAAATTGTCCAAATCGTGTAACAGCATAATTGTCCATTCCACAAAATATTTAATATCTAAAAACCATTAAACTAATTGAGTTTCTTTTTCCAGGTTTTCAGATAAGACGTTTAGCCATATTGACGCTATTCGTCGTACGAATCACTGAAAAACCCTTTGATTTATTGAGCTAGAAAGAGAAGAGGTTAAAATCTATTTTGTGTCAGCCCCGCTGTCTTTCTAAATGACCAATAGTGAGAGGAAAAAGGTCATTCAGCACTTCAGCACAACATTTATACTCTGGCTTCCACCTTCAAAGTCCATTCAAGAACCATCAAGAGAACGGTGAATAAGTTTTAAAAAAGAGGGAACAGTAGAGAGGAAAACTGGATTAGGGGGTCATCATCTCATCTTAGAGCTAAAAAGATCAATTAGAAAAGATTCAACTCAATCCATAAGACGTTTGGCACGTGAGAGAGGAGTATAACAGTCCAAAGGGCAGTGAAAAAAGACTTGAAAATGGAATCGTACTTGAAACCTACGAGGCACCTTGTTACTCCAGGACAGAAAGTTACAAGGTTAGAGAGGGCGAAGATCATCTTGAATAAGTTGAAAAATGATGCTGGAATAATATATATATTTATTTGAACTTTATTTCAATCCTACATGAGCTTCCGATCCTTAGCTATGATTAATTAATGATGAACATGACGTTTTCGTTTATGATCGATTTCATCACGATTCTGCTGTTAAGCTTGGAGAGTAATTATACATTCTTATTGCTCAAAGTAGAGTCCAACAGTGTTATAAAACCCACGGAGAATCCCAGTAAGATATCTTTAACCATTTCTAAAAAATGGACAATTTTGCTTTTACACGATTTGCTTATATTAAAAAATAATAATGTTGATTTTCTTTTTCATTGATTGTTTTTTACTGTTTTTTCAAAATTTTGCAAGTTAGAAACATCCAGAAAATATTTTTAGATTGTAAGAATTTTGAGGAAATAGTAATGATTTACAGACACAAATCCTGCTAATTAACACATAACTGTGGAGAGAAGAGATTAAGTCATGCCTTTCCCGAGCACATAAGGGAATATAACAAACCCAACTGGAATTGGAACTCAGCTATTATCCATTACACCACGCAGACATCCAAGCTTACAGCACCTGGTATTTACAACCAGTCATCAATCTAAATACTAACCAGGCTTGATGTTGCTTAACTTCGGTGATCGGAAGTTTCAACGTCATATGGCCGTAAGCTGATAATAATATTGGCTTAAAAATTATTAATTACTTGAAATGAAAACACACAAAAAAGATCTCTCTCAAGTTTTCACCGACTGCACAAATTACCCCACGTATTTTGGTTTGAGTCAGTGTGCACAGAACTGAGAAAAGTCCATTGCACTTTCACAAGTAAATTAGTGCCGTGGCGGAAAGTGAAAACACCAATTCCGTTTCCTATATATTCAGTTGTTTATTTCAGGGATTCACCCCCACGATCTGAAACGGTCTGTAGGTAATACTTGGGAAAACTTCTGCCTAAAAAAAATCAGCTTTTCCCTTCAACCAGCGAAAACTCTTACCGTCTCCTAGCACCCCTCTACCCATCTCTACATCACGACGCACAGTTAGCATTTCTAACGTGCGGCATCGGACCTAACTGTGCCCGCTAACAGGCTGTCTAGATATACCTTCAGTCCCAACTGTAACTGTTTATATATGCATGCTAACGGAAATTCATAACTTCCGATTTTTTGTCACTTGTTTCCAAAAGTTCTTATTTTGTTCAGCTATCATTTTATTGTCTTTTTTCAAGTGGTTGACTGCTTTTGAATATCTCACTTCACAGACTTTACCGATGGTTATAACAACTTAAAACTGAAAAAAATCCTTTATTTCCCAGTTGTAGTGTCACATAATTACTAACTTTAAGCTTCGGGTACGAAAATACAATTAGCAGATATAGGCATCAAAAGCAGCAAGATAGTCAACAGTATATCAGTAAAAAAGTTAAGGCTAAGAACCTTATTTTATTAGAAAAACATAGGAAGTCTGAATGATAAAATATTGTCAGATGATTAGATGAGCTAACGTTAGCTCATCTAATCATCTGAAATCAAGTGGAAAGATTATATTGAATCAATTGCTAGGAAAGTTGGTTCACTGTGCGACAATTTTTTCTCACTCGAATCTATCTTACATATCTATAAATATACCATTCGTCCATGCATTGAATATCGCTGTCACATCTGGTCTGGTGTTTCTGCTATGTATTTAGAGATTCTTAATAAAATACAAAGAAGATTTGCAATGTTATCTGCCCTGACCTGACATCTCGGCTTCAGCCACTTTCCCACCGCCGTAATGTAGCCTCCCTGTGACTTTTCTATATTTTCATGGAACCTGTTCTGATGAGTTTTCCTATTTTTTACTTTGACATTTTCAGTCAATTTTGATCTTGAAAAATTAAAATGCAGTGTCAATCGTTATCTTCTGTTTTAAATCCTGTTCTTTTATTGTTTTTTCTCTTTTATAATGTTTTTTCTTTCTCTCATATTCTTTCGCACTCAGTAAGCGTTTGCATCTTAATGGCTTTATTGCCTTGCATGTGATAAAATGATTAAAAAAAATCTTCTAATTTACAAGATGCAGAAGCCTAGTCTAAAATTACAAATTGTTCTTGAATTTCAGTTAAATTTCCAAAGAAAATATCATCTGAAACATAGGAATGAATAGGTTACACAGTGTAACCCGGATTTAAGAAGCCCGGATATAAGAGAAACCCGGATATAAGAGAGATTTTCTCTGGTCCCAAATTAGAGCCATACTTACCTAAACAAAATAGACCAAACCCGGATATAAGAGAAACCCGGATATAAGAGACTTCGTCTCTGGTCCCGACAACTCTCTTATATCCGGGTTATACTGTATATCTTTTTTAAATAGAGCAATACAAATTGAGAAAAAGCTTGCCAAAACTAATGATTTTAAAACATATGCACAATCGATAGTGTTCTTCAGATAACTAAAATCAATAACCGACACATACACGCTTTAATGTGTTTGAAATTTAACATATGTCACGCAAAATCGGATTTCCGTATTTATTGGCTTATAAGACCCCTCCCATACTTTAAATATTACATTATGATTGAATTAGGCTATTTAGAAGGACTGGAATTCTACAGCGTCTGGATAAACATTAACCTACCATATCCTTCGGCTTAGTATATAAAATATAGGAGATATTTTAAAGTATACACAGTAGTGTTGGTTTCAATATCGTCTTAAATGTTAAATAAATTGTCTATATTTTAAACTACCTATCGATATACAATCACTGGAGCCTAAAATGATTCATTTCAAATATTGATTTTCGGACTTGACACATGAGTTTTTCAAGTAACAACATGTCAGTATGCTAATATAGGACATGTCTTTTTCTTTCGTTCTTTCTTTAATTCTTTCTTTTTCTTTTCTTTCCTTTTACGAGCGCTGGAATTTAAACATGACCATGTATACAGATAAATTTGAAACCCTCTAGCAAGTAATCAATATCTGATTTACAAACAAAATGTAGGTTTCTTTTTTTTTTTATCAATGTTTGAAATCTTAGTCGTTCATAATGTTGTATAAAAAGAAGAAATTTAATCGGACGAACGATACGACTAAGAACACACTCACTAAAAGGTAGTGACAAAATTTAAAATCTTGGTCTGAATTCCAACTTTATCTAAGTGCTCTTTCAATTTTCTCGGCGGTGCTTCAAGTGCACCCATTACTACTGGAATTCCTTCAACGGCCACGTCCCATAGCTTTTCCAACTCCCTAGCCAGATCCGTTTTAAAACCGGAACATTTTCTATTTCGACACATTTTCTTGAAAATATTTGCCATGCTACAAATTTGAGGTTGTTTTGATGTTCTAAGATCAGCGCCAATCTTTAGCCAATTATTAGGTTGGTGCAAAAATAATGACGTAATAATGTCGTTTTTTGACGTATTTTTTAACGTCAAAAAACGACATTATTACGTCATTATTTTTGCACCAACCTAATAGGTCAATTGCTTCCAATTGGATCCTGTGCCTAAGGGATGATAATACTAAAGTATTCTACTCTCGGCCTTGGCTGGAAACTGGCACCCGTCAAAATTGCTCTCAATTTGGTCAAAGAAAGACGACCAATTATTTGTGCATTTACTAAGCTCAACACAAAGCCAGACATGTCTGGTTCCTAGTGAACTGCAATATTTGTCTCATTCCAAAACATGCTAGAATATGCTTTGCACTTTAAAGAAGCTATGTGCAAAGTTGACTTAATGGATGACCCCCCCCCCCCCCAGCAGGGTTTGGAAATCCACGATTCACCCGATGTCAGTGGCTGCCCACCCTCATTCATGACCCTCCCATCTGCGCCGTGAATGAATATTGTGCATGCGCGAGAAAAAGCTACATGATAGATAGATATATAAACACCCACTCTAGAGAGGATAGTGTCTCTTGCATCCGCACGACAATAAAGAGTCTATGTTCGGGGAAAATCCCATGGCCACACACTTATTTGACGACTGTAATTGACGAAGTCCAGAGTTGAATAAAGTGTAATATTATGCATACCGTCTCGTGTTTTCATTAGTCGGTAGAAAGACAACATTAAAGATCGTTAATTCTAGGTTGTTAACCATAGCTCCACGTTATGTTAATCTAAGCGAAACGCTCTCCTAATGTATTAAGTTTAGTTTAATACAGCACAAGGCTATACTTATAAGCCACCTGTTAAGGGGTACATGACAACTCAACACCGCCGACGCAACGCCGACTGAGCGCCGGGACAACTCGGGACCGAGACAACTCAGTACCAGAAAAAAAATAACCTTTTTTTAACAACCGAATAAAAGTAATTTATTAAGGATTAAAACCTTAATTAGTGAATATTTTTGTCCAATAAGGTATTGGGGGGGGGGGGTAAATATTTTTAATAAAGTAAATCGTAAAGAAATTTATTTTTAATATAATAAATTGACATATAAAAAATAAGAATCTCGATTTACTTTATTAAAAAAATAAATTACATTACGATTTACTTTATTAAAAAATAATTAAGAACAAGTGTGTTTTATTGAATTATTTTTTTTTAATTCTTGTTTTTGTTTTATTGTCCTTTCTCTTTAATAGTATTTTTTTGTCATATTCTCTAACACTCAGTAACCCTTTCCGTCCTAGTGGCTTTATTGCCTTGTTTGGGATAAAATGATTAAAAATAAGTAACTGTCTGAGAGGTTACATGCAAATTACTACTACTCAATATTTTATTAATGTCAGACGAAAAATGGGACAATGCAAGTTGAAAGTGATTTAGAATGCCAAAAGATGCTGTCTAAAAGCTAATGAAAGTACAGGGTAACCCCCCAAAACGGGAATTTTTGAAGTGCGTATTGCCAGACATGAGCAAGTGCGAGACAGTAACCTTGAGCAAGTAAACATTTCGCCATTTTAGTAACCATGGATCAGTGGAACGAACAACAGCATGCGTTAGCCATAAAAATGTTTTATAAAAACGGTGATAGTTTGACAGCTGCACAGAGGGAGTGCCGACGTTTTTACAACTTAGGACGTCATGGTGCTGTTGCACCAAAACACGTGATAAAATGTTGGATTAATAACTTTGAAGAGACTGGATCTGCCAGAGAATTCAAGATGAAATTCACAGTATCCCAGCTGAGATGTTGCAGCAGTCAATGAGGAATCTCAACAGCAGATTTCAAGAATGCATTCGTACAGGAGGACACCATCTACAGGACGTAAATTTTAAAAAATGAAAATTCCATCATTGTTTCTTAAATGGCATGTTTTAAGGTTTCAATTACTATGAATAAAATATTTTTCTTCCATCATTCTTGGTTTTATTGGATTATTAAAAAGTTCCGTTTTTTGGGTCACCCTGTATTAAGAATCATTTCATTAGAAACAAAGAAAACAAAGAAAACTGAACTGCTATATAATATTATTCCTCTTAGGCAATTTCCTCACAAATGAAGAAAAACTTGAGGTGCCAAATATGTTGTTCTACAGAAGGATACTGAGAATACATGGATAGAGCATGTGAGTAACGAGTTAGTTTTAAGTAAACTGTAAGCAAAAAGGACGCTTATACTTGAAATCAAAAAGAGATGGTTGAAATTTTGGGAACACATGATGAGAAAAGTGGACTTGATGAAGAATTGGACACTCACAGGACACATTAGCGGCAAGAAAGTCAGAGAGAAAACAGCTAGTAAACTAAGTTTTGGCATGTTGTTTTGTTATATATTTATTAAACAACAAAAGACTTAATCAATACAAAACAAAACAAGACAGAACTTGAAGGATAATTTACTCTATAGCCTGTAAAGATTGCCATTCATAAGATATAGGAGAAACCCCAAGAACTGTAAATAAAATATTATGTGAACAAAAAAAGGAGACATTTTAAAATGCAACACGCAAAACTTATGAGTTGTTCACCGTAACGAGACTGACTGCAATTTTGATATAAAAAATGCTACTTTCATTAAAAGAGAAAACAATACACTAAGACGAAAATGTTCAGAAAATGTTCAGAACGTGCTGTAACCACTAGTTCATCCACAGTAAATTTCCTAACAACGTTTTACCATTCTGGGCAGATCTTCTGCTATCACAATGTGGAATCATACTTATTATAAAATCCAGGTTGTGTGTGTGTGTGTCTGTACATTTATATATTGGCTCGGATTTCCTACATTTTTCAACCGATTTCAACAAAACTTCACAGGACTACGTAAAATTACCTTGCAGTGGTTCTGACAATGCACCAAATTGGAAAAACACAATTGTTTTTGCACGAAATCAATTTGAAAACACGATTAAGAGGCATCGCGAGAATGAAAGGGCGACAATTCATATCGAGTTATACTTATTATAAAACCCAGGTTGTTTGTTTGTGTGTGTGTGTGTATGTGTGTGTTCGTTTATATATGGGATCGGATTTCCTACTTTTTTCAACCGATTTCAACAAAACTTCGCTTTTTTTGGCAGGTAGTGTTTCTTATTGTCTTGTACACTTTTTTCTTTATTTTTACATTCAGAATGCTCTAAAAATTCCATTTACAAGACAATTGTTTATAACAAAATTCTATTCAATTGGTAGATTCATAATGACTGAAAACAATGTTTTTGTTTGAGTTTGGGTTTTACCAATTCGTAAAAAAAAAAAAAAAAACTAATTAAGACATGCGTGTCCGTCAACCTTAAACAATAATCTATGTCAATTTTATTTTTCAGTCTTTATGATGGTCGATACTTGATCTATCTCTTACTGTTACATCCCCGGGCAACGCCGGGCTCTACTGCTAGTATTTAAAAAAAAAGATGATGGAAACGAAAAGAAAAATAAACTAAATGGCTAGACTATATACTATATTATTTTTTTCTAAATTTAAAATTCCCAGTGTCTCTTGTTCGTACACAAGTGTAGTCACATCAACGTAAACAAACCTAGTCTGATGAAGTCCTTAAGGATGAAACATGTCACACGAAAACTTTTCTACTATATATATATGGGAGAAATCCGATTTAATATATATATATATATATATATATATATATATATCGACTCTTCCGCCGAATCCGACGTATGAGGGTCAAGCAGATCAGTTCCCAGAAAACTGACAGCCCGACAACAGCACATGAGAATTAGTGATGCTGGATCATCCACACTTTTTGAAGGGCCGAATACAGAGACCTGGTACACTACGTGCCACAAGGTCTCCAAACGACCCTCCGGAGGTTTTGAATTCAGAGTTGTCCTTCTTCTGGAACAGTTGCCATCCAATGCTATAGAACCCAGTCTGTCCTGCTATTTACCCATAGCTGGAGGGAGAAGAAGAGGATTCATACCTTTCCCAAGGTTATTAGCACGTAAGTGAATGGAATGGATTTGACTGGAAGATTCCTCAATCCAAGCCGATATCCATTACTCCACCGTGCCTTATTTATTTATATATATATATATATATATATATATATATATATATATATATATATATATATATATATATATATGCATGAAACAGACTGTTGCCATTTTATGTTTACATACGCACTATCCCTAATATTGACCAATTTTACACCAAAATATAGACTAAATTTTAGACGAAACCGCATTCCTTGTTCAACTTCTCATTCTGTCCAACCAGTAATTCGAATAAATAAAGAACTCAAGAACGACAACCCAAAATGCTTTTTAGTTGCATCTTCGTCATCTTATCATTAACATCAATATCACTGGCCAAGGAAGACAAAATATTAGCTTACAAGCCTTACATATATTAAACTACGTTTCAAAACTATTAAATTACACTTGGTATGAAAGCTGGCCGTTTCAAAGTCCTTATTTTATTACAATAGTTAGTTAGGAATACATTGTATACAAAATTCCAGTTTTCAAAGATTAAATTTTCGTTTTTTTTTTGAGGGTGCGGGTTGTTTTTTTTTTGGTTTTTTGTGCGGTATAATGCACGGCTTCTTCCCTTGGACATTTATTTTCGTGTTGATGTAAGGTTGCTTTTTCATATAGTGTCGAAAGCCATCATTTCTATCGAGAGTTCGATCCTCGCTGGGTGCTACATATTTATAGTTTTGTACTATGTCACGAAAGGACGAAACGGATCTCTTCACAACAAATGGTATTATTGAAACATTTACATAATTGTTTGTTGACTTGGGCATTGCCACTTGACAAAGACGTGAAGGTCCTGATTACGTGTCTTCGATGTGTTGAAGTCTGTGTGTGAATGAATGGATGTATGTGTGAAGGGTGTAATTATTTATTCATTATTATTGACACCAACCTATATATCCACTCGGTTATTCGATAGATACCAATGCATAGTTTATTTAATGATTTATGGTTATCAGTTCAATCAACTTTACACAAGCATACAAATAAAAAAGACTACAAAAGTAAACAAAATTAGATAGATAAATAAATAGATGGATGCATGCTTTGATAATCTTGGCCTAGTGTGATATATATATATATATATATATATATATATATATATATATATATATATATATATATATGATAATATTATTAAGCTTATCAGACGATATGAAAAGAATTTACATAAAATAAATAGACAAAACTTATCTATATTATTTAATGAAACATGCATCAATGAAAAAATGCAGCCTAAATACATACATGCACACACACACATACATATATATATATATATATATATATATATATATATATATATGAAAAATATATAAAAGTGGACACTGAGGTCAAAACCAACCGGCGAGAGTCTGTTTCATGCTTAAAAGACTGATATATATATATATATATATATATATATATATATATATATATAAATTAATTGATTTAAAATATGGTTTTTTCGCTACACAATTCTAACCATGTTTCAAAAATGGAAGATTTTAGCATGGCTAGAACTGTGTAGCGAAAAAAAAAATTTTAAATCAATTAATTTATAATATTAATGCTCTGTAAATTTACATTGAGCACTATTTTGTAAAAATAAAATATCTATAAGAACACCGGATTATATATATTACTGTTCTTTATATATATATATATATATATATATATATATTCAAACAGGTTTGATTAAATAATTTAGACATATCATATCGATTAGTTTTCATTGAGATCCTTTCAAGTTCGCGGATTAATTTTTTTTGGTAGCCTTAGAAAATTGATTAAGAAAAATACCAAACTTTTCTTTAAAATAGTTTTTATTTTCCCAAGTACTTTCAATTTCGTCTGAGACCATCTTTAGTGGGTTAAGTTGTCTCTGAGAATGTATATATGTTTCTATAAATTCAAAACTTTTCGACTATTCGATACTCCTTATGCAGCGTTCCAGATTTCAAAGTTCAAAGATCACATGTTTTTTGCTTATCCTTCCAGTATAAGGGAAGTAACTTTTCCATTTTTGCTCAAACATATATAATTTTTATAAGTATTTAAGGACTGTACTCATAGATGACTTTATTTATTTTGGCTTTAAGTCTCTTATACAAAGGGCTTCAAGGATTTTTAGTTTTTGCTTATCTGTCTGTTTGTCTGTCTGTCTGTCCCTCTCTTCATATCATTTCAAATAAAATTTCCACGAGGATCTGATGGAATGGTAATCAGTTTGTATATATATATATATATATATATATATATATATATATATATATATATATATATATATATACTAAAATAAGAAATGATTTGAACAAATAAAAAAATCAAGGAGCGTAACTAGCTATATATGTCGCTTATGGTAAGGAGAATTTGGTAGAATCTATTTATGCAATGAATTAAGTATTGATTTGAACTTGCTGATAAAAATATTTCCTTATTAATCCGCCTTTGTTTAGTGGTTCTGTAGTCGCACTGGTAGTAAGACACTAAAATTTGGTAGATTTTGTCTTTCGCATTCCTCTAAATTTCATTTTTTTTTCAAAACATAAGCATCAACACGTGGGAATACAAACAGTTAAAAACTTTTTGACAAGCTAATCGAAACCGGTTAAGATAAAAAAAACAGTAAAACAAAATCTTTTTCTAAGAAAAGAACACTGAAAATCCAATTGTAAGTAACAAAGTTTTAATTTTAATTGTTCTCTGTAAGAATACATATCTTATAAATAAATATTACTATATTAAATATTAGCTTTCTAACAATTTCATTATATATATATATATAGATGGACTCTCCCGTCGATTTCGACGTATGAGGATCCGACAACCTCATTCATTTTTTATGTTTGTGTCAAAAGAATACAATAGAAATGTGTCATAATCGTAACTGACTACTGACCCAGACAATATATTTTCGATTGTATACAAAACAATCGCCAATTTTGCAACCCGTTCATCGAGTTCCCTTTCTTCTATTTTCTTCTATTTCCTTTTTCTAATTTCTTTCTTTCTTCTATGTCTATTTCAACTATTGCCATCTAAAGAAATCTTTCCCTTTGTGTATCTTAAATTAGGTCAACATATCTACCCCTCAACATATCTACCCCTCAACATATCTACCCCTCAACATATCTTTTTATACGACTAAAATAAATCTTTCATTTTCAAGTTTTTAATATTTTCACTGTTCTCTCTTCCCTTTCTGAAGACATACTTTTTCTTTCCCTCCCCTTTCCCAATTTGAAATCTGCATATTTAATTTTTTTTTTTAATTTTTAAGCCTGGTTAAATTTGTGTGTACGGAGTCGGTCTGAAGCGTTGAGATCTCTCGATCTTAACGAAATAAATATCACCATGGTCTTTTAAGAGTTCATTTTCTTTATAATAATTATTATTGTTGCTCTGTTTTTGACACTGAGCTCTCCCTGGATCTATATCCTTTGGAATTATCCTACGGATTGCCAAATATTATCATTATATATATATATATATATATATATATATATATATATATATATATATATATATATATATTTCCAAAATTTCATGATTCCTGGTAAGGATCCGGTCCGGAATGTGTTTGATATGCTCACGGGTTGGGCTGATTCCAAAATGGTATGATATATTGGGTTACGGCCTCTAGGTGTAAAGTAGAAAAAGTGTGGCACAGTGACACACTGACATTTATCATATATATATATATATATATATATATATATATATATATATATATATATATATAAAATTATCATATATATATATATAGTTGTATATGTGTAGTAAGGTGGTGATATAAAAACGCAAGCGTCGATTATGCACTGATAGGAAACGCTGATCATATATATATACATATATATATATATATATATATATGATGGCTGCCTGTTTTCGAGCATACTCACCTACTGGGGCGGCGAGCTAATCCCTTTTACAGACTCCTGCTCGAGCACTTCTTTATTCAAAACCACGGTATCAATTATACTGAGCCGATCTTTCTTACATATTCTGGGAAAGAATGCATAATATGGCGTGTCCAGTCATTGAACAAGTCTAGTAGGCTCGAACCCACACTTGGGATTTTGTGCTAGCGCAACCATCAACGTTTTGCGCATAGTTTTATCTCCCCAATTTCATTCAAAATTCTTGGTGGTTTCGACTACCGTTGTTCGACCCAAAAATTAATTCATCAATTTTAATTGTTATTTGTCCTATATATCGTAATATGCAATTTTTGCTCACTCCTTTTACATCCTCGCAACGATCTCATTTAGTAACCCTTGACGTTAAACGGGTCTATGGCTTTGTATTGAATGAATAATGACTTAAAAAAAAACCTTAATAATAGTCTCTAAGTGAGACTAGCAATTTGGATATGCTGAACAGAAGCCATAAAGTGCTTCCTTTGAGCGAAAGGATGAAGGTTTTCGATTTAATAAGCAAAGAAAAAATGAACACATGCTCAGTTTGCTAAGATCTACAATAAGAACTAATCCATCACAAAATTAGGTTCTATTCTATACGCCGCATAACTTTTATCAAAGTACAGGGTAATTCAGAAAAATTGATACAGCTTCGTAGTCTAATAACTTGACTAATTCTCGCTCAAATTATCTCAAATGTTAACAGTATGTGTAGAAACAACTCCAAATTCTGTTTAATTTCTCTTTTCTTGAAATGCCAATCACTGGAAGAAAGGTGTTTTTTGTGTTGGAGTCTGCTCGAACACAGTTGAAGAAGACTGTGCAACGTGAATTAATGAGAGAATTCGCGAAAAATTGGACAGATTTGGATATGGCATAAAACTTAAAGAGGGCGGTTGTCAGTGTAGGGTAAACGGATTTAGACGACCACCTTCCGATCTTTTTCTCTGGAGATATGTAAAGAGACTGGTCTATGTCCCCCAGTCTTTATTCAAGCCTAGAGGAATTCAAGCAAAGAACCACCACCACACCGAAGACTGTTACCGAAGACATGTTAAGACGTATTTGGCAGGAACTGGAATGCCGATTATACGTATGTCATGTCACAGCCGGCGTGCACATTAAAAACTTGTAAAATCTTTCATGAAATCCATGTACCTTTAAATTACGAATTCAAATTTTGGTGAATACAACTTATTTTGCTCAACAATAAGCCTGTTTAGTACTCATTTGCCAATACTATTTAGTTACTCAGATATTTATTAGGTTGGTGCAAAAATAATGACGTAATAATGTCGTTTTTTGACGTTAAAAAATACGTCAAAAAATGACATTATCACGTCATTATTTTTGCACCAACCTAATATATCGCAAATGATATCAAATCTTTTGAAACACAATGTATATTGTTACAAATACTCCATTATTATTTGTTGTTGTTAATATTTTCTTCTTCTTCTTCTTCTTCTTCTTCTTCTTCTTCTTCTTCTTCTTCTTCTTCCATGTGCTATCTCCTTTCAAAGCGTTGGGGATCATGACCCCCCACAATTTCTTGTTCTTTGTAGCCCTTAATTAATTTTGTCTTTTTGCTATCTCTCCTAAACCTTTTTCCGCTATCCATTCACTCAAGTTCGCTAGGTCAGTTACGCGTTCTTTTCTTCTGTTCCTCTTGACTTCCCTTTGCCCTGCGTGTATCAAATTCCCAAGCCTTCTTTCCTCATTATAGGACATAGAAACTTCAATTGCTTCTTCCAGATGTTAAGTATAAACGTCCTTTTTGTTTCCATTTTCTCTAAAACTTTGTCGTTGCTCACATGTTCGGTTCACGATATTCTCACCATCCTTCTGTAGAATCACAATTCTGTTGCTTCAAGTATCTTCTTCGTCAGTGAGAAGATTGGCCAACATTCACTACCGTATAGAAAAATTGATATTACATAATTATTTAGTAGTCTTTACTTTGTTTCTAACGAAATTTTCCTGTTTCATAATATTTTCCTTAGCTTTTGGAAGACATTTTTCGCTATACCAAAGCACCTTCGGATTTCCGTGTCGCATCTTCCATTCTCTGTTAAAACACTTCCCAGATATTTACAGTGTTGTACTTGTTTGACTTTGGTATCTCCAATTTGTAATTTGCATGTTGGGCTATTCCTGTTGCCGACAACTATGCATTCTGTCTGCTTGCAGTTGAGGTTTAGTCCTTTCTTCTCGCTTTCCTTCACTCTCTTCTTAATGTTTCTAATTTATTAATTAGATTTAATCATATTGTTTGTAAGTATTGGTAAAATACACATAAAATTCAGTACAATCCATTGTTCCAGCCACTCCTTTGTGTTCTTGGAACGTATTTAAAAGGAAAACGAGAAAAACCAGTATTGTAGGATAATTGATCAATAAATCCGTAGCCTGGCGCAGAATTGATTTTTGCTCTGAAATATTCACTCTCACTGTGTTAATTTCAATCTATATGATCTATGGCGAGGTGTTTACACACATACACCGAAAAAGATAATATGTTAAAAGATTAATAACTTTTGTGTTGAATAAATACTTTTTGTCAACATTAGCGTACAGACTTATTGATTCACCAACGTTTATCCGGACATATAATGAAAAACAAAGGTAATCAATAGAAAGATATATATATTTTTAAAATTACATACGTGTTCAACTTAGAAAAACGGAAATAGGTTATTCAATAAAATTGCTATAATCCCCGTTGACGGCTTCGATGCGGCGTTGGAAGCGATTGAATGCTAGAATAAGTCGGTTGCTGTGATTGCGGTCTGTCAACTACATGATGGCAGCCTTGAATGTGACTTTGCTCTTCTGGGGCCGCTGATTGGTCTTCTTAAAGAAATCCCAGGAGATTCAAATCAGAAGTGCTTAGGAGGCCATATTTTGGGATGACATGATCGTGAAAATTATCGATCAGCCCCTCCTGGGACATGTGGGCGATGTAATAGTGATTAGCGTTCTATTTGAACACATAGCGTTACTTGCTCAATCCATGTCACGAACACCTTGTACAGCATCACGGTGTAGGCGATGACTTTGGCTATGAAGTCCGAGGGAAACAGTGAGACATCATATATATAAAAAACCCATAAAGACAATGTAGACTATTAAATCCTACAAAAACTAACATTGAAAAAATAAGCAAACAAATAGTAGAAAATATATGTACGAAACTAAGAAAAATACTCAATATAAACCAATGGAAAAATACAAAAGGAACTATTAATTACTTCAACAGTATTACAAACAAAAACAATTGCTCTTTTATACAATGAGATATAAAATACTTTTGTCCTTCTATTACTAAGCATATATTAAATAAAGCATTAAATTTAACAAAACTGTACTTAAATATCCATCCACAAAATAGCAATAATAATTGTAATTGTCGAAATAAAAACAACTGTCCACTTAATTATAAATGCTTAACTAATAATATAATATATAAAGCAACTGTATCCAGTACCATTAACACAGAAAACATTTACATAGGAGCAACCGAAACCACTTTTAAAGAAACATTTAATAATTAGTCATTTAAAACAAATAAATACGCAAATATTACATTATTATCAAAATATATATGGAATCAGAAAGAAAATAATATACCTACTAAAATTAAATAGGAAATTATAAAATAAAATACCCCCATATAATATTACCAATAAGAATTGTAGACTGTGTTTAGAAGAAAAATTAACAATATTAAATATTAATAATCAAATTAAATTATTAAATAAGAACGAGATAATTGGGTCGATACAGACATATTAACAAATATTTACTTTACTGTTAGTTCAATAATATAACATAATACATTAAATTCAACATAAAATATTATAATTTAATTAATATTATAATGTCATTAATAATACAAATTAATATATATTTATAGTTTGTTTTGTTTTTTTTTTTTTTTGTTTTTTTTTTCCTAAAGGAACACTTTTCGGCCAACACTTTTTCAAATGTAACCGTTGGCACAAATCTGACATTGCAAAGGAAAATATTCGCAAAAAGAATATATATATATATATATATATATATATATATATATATATATATATATATATATATATATTAAATGTGGAGGGGAACTTTGTAACACGATTAAAACAATTTAATATTAAATAATTCACGATTAAAATAAGTTATAAACAGTTTCAACTGAATGTAAAAAGGAAAAATTCTCGCACATGACCCTCAAAGCAAACATAAAGAGTGAATGAAATGTTCTTTCGGTTTGCACACATCCGGTTGATGTAACTTAATGTAAGTTGCTTCAAGAACACGTAAGTGGTGCGCAGGCTGGGCTCTGTTCAAAACAGTGAAAAATCTATCTACATATTTAGTGGTACAGTCGGGATTATCAGTTAGATGTTTGACTATTACCGAGTCATCTGCAGACTGATTCGTCCTAGAAGAAAGACTCAGATGTTGCTCGATTTTATATTGGCCGGAACATGTTGACACATACGGGTCTCCAATTTCAGACTATTCCATCCTACGTATTCAGCATCACACTCACATCTGTACTTATATAAGACAGAACTACTTTAAAAGTACGATTATCAATAAAAATGTGACAAATTTTCTTCAATTCTTGGCCAAGAGTACAGCGAGAACAAATCATCATCGGGCGATGGACTAAGGTGGAAATCAGGTTAATCTTACGGGCATTTGAAACTAAGGATTTCCAGTTAGTGTACAGACCTGTGAACTTGAGTTTGCAATAAACGCAGGTAATAAAGAAACCATCTCTACGTTCAACAAGAACATCCAAGAAAGGTAATGTACAATCATTCTCCATTTCTATGGTAAATTGCAAGAATGGATGAAAGGAATTGAGTTGAGTATGAAAGACCGTAGCATCGTTCATGGAATCAAAGTTGGAAAACGTGTCATCAACGTTGCGTAAATATACATGGCGTTGTTATGATCCAGAATGATGATGATATTTCATCATGCTAAAAACAACCTTTCCATCGGTGGTGATTGATAATAAAGATACTTCATCATTCTAGAAATGAAGATAACAAATTTCATCATTCTAAAACAACCATGTCACTAGCGATGATACATGATATTTCATCATTCTAAAATCTGAAGCTTCATCATTATAAAAAAACGATCTTTCCACTACAAGCGAAGTCAGTAAAGTAGCAGTAGTAAAAAGGAACAACACAGATGTATCTTCTCCGCTCCATGAAAATCCACAGTTAACGGTTTCAAATGCTCCCCTTAATCACAAAATTCTCGGCACGAACAAAAACAAGTAAGCCCAAATTTTAAAGAAGCAAAAAGGACAATAACACTGAGAAAATTTAACACACACAAAACCAAAATTGTAAAAAATACACATTCTTGTCATTAATTTCAACACGTGTCTCAGTCTCATTGTTGAATGTAATTGTTGTACGTTTTAGTCATTCTATTTTCAGTATAAAAAAGAGAAAAGCAATCCTCTGTCAATTATAAATACATATAACAACGGGGTAACTTATATTAACATACCCAACACCCACCAGGTTACAGAGCTTACGGCATTTTTTTTTTTCAAACAAAAGTTGCTCATAAAAACCAACATAAATTTTGGCTAATACTGGACCCAAAGAACTAACCATCGATTTGGGCGGACGTCGTATTGTATAAACTAAACTCAACTCCTTCAGTTGTTAAATGCATAAACTCCAAATAAAGAGCTTCCATAATTCAATCAGGGCCAAAAAGAGCCCTGTAGATAGCGTCGGAACATATTTGTACAGTGTCTTGAGTGGGGTATGTGCGTATACAAACTAACAATGTCAAATGACAATAGGAGTTTGTCCTTAGAACAAATTTCCAAATTTCTAATAAAATTAAAAAATCGAAAATGTCAGAAATACCATAGATGGAAAACATATCAGAAACAGGTTTTGGAGTATTTCAGTCAAACATTTTGCCAATTCATGTTACATAGAACCAATCATAAAAAGAATGGGTTTTGAGAGGCACATTATTCTTTGCACCTTGGGTAAACCATACAACGGTGGACATGAACCAACAAGTTTAATGCGATTGTACACACACTTGGAAATCATATATACATATATAAGTGGACATTGAAGTTAACGCCCAGAAGTGACAGACTGTTTCATGCTAAACGTATTCGTCATAAATACTCTTGACTTCAGAGCGTTGACTTCAGTGTCCACTTTCATATTTGCATACGCTCTATCCCTGATATTGCGCGCTGTAACCCATAAATATAGCATATCTTAAAATTATAAATTGCTGATACCCACTGGAGCTTCAACGAACAGGTCTGTCCACGAAACTGTGGAGTTGAAATGCTGAAGGTAAAATCAATTTTACACAGATTAATCATATATATATATATATATATATATATGTGTGTGTGTGTGTGTGTGTGTGCTAGAATTTTTTTTGTCGTGCGCTGATAGCTCAGGGGTAGAAACTCTGACTGATGCCAAATCGGTCGGGTTTCGATCTCGCCTTGAAGCCATCGGATGTCTGTCTAGTCGCACCTTAATATTTTTATACACATTCCATCAAACCGTCTTAATCTTACTAGGCTTTTCTTTAATTTTGGTTTCGATAATTGTTCCCAAAAATTCTTCGGAATAAGGGTCACTTCGCTTCCAGTGTCAACTTGCATTTTTAAGTCTACGCCGTTTAATTTAATATTCCTGAAGGTGTTCTTTTTGTTTCTCGTTTCTATTGGAAAAAACGTTCGTTTGACTTTTTACATCGTCGTGTATTATTTCGCCAGTGTTACATTGGTATATCGCCATCTCCATACAACTTGAAAGTGATTTATATTTTTGCAATTATTACATGTTTGTCCTTATGCAGGACATTTCTCTCTCTTTGATTCATGTTTATAGTTGCAGTGTTTGCATTTTATCATTGTTCTTTTTATCACACATGTGTCCATAAGCTCAGATTGGTTTTCATTTGTATTAATTTTTTCATTTAATTCCTCTTGTTTTATGAAGTCAATACAAGCTTCTAAAGTTTGTCTGTAACCGCTCTAAAATTTTTACTCTATGAGAGATGTTGTACAGTCCTTCTACCGATCAGAGTTGAATTAATTCTTCCTCTGTGCTTATTCCTTTTCCTAGTTCATGAAATTCAAAATATCTGTTGCTGTCTCCTAACCTTCTTAGATATTTCTTTATAAGCTCCCCAAATTCTTGTCTCAATGCTAAGAATTTCGTTCGATTGGCTCTGACCAATATTTTCTTTTGTTGAATATTTCTCAATATTATTTCTTTGACTTCCTTAAATGTCAAGTTTTCAATTTCAGCCAAGTCATTAGCAAAATCTACCTAATGGCTTCGCATCCCTCTTTGGCCAAAATAAATCCGTGATTTCTTTCTGTCCTGAGATATACGTTTTTATTACATACACATTTCGTTACAAATTTTTATATAAATATTAAGAAATGCATGTATGCAATAATATTTATTCAACATACTAGATTTTTTTAAACTGTTAATTTGCATTGGTTTCAATAGCTACAAAGTACACGTATATCTACCAAATGTTTTGAAAATCTTGACTGATGCTTGTTTTAACTATATTAAACGCGTTTTTACGGCAATGAACTGCAGGAACTCTTAAGAAAATGTGCACATTTGCATCTCGGTAACATAAAATTAGATGGACAAAAATAACACTAAAAAGGAAAAAAATATTTGAATGATATTTATTAGTTTTAATAAATATCGGGTCAAAAAAAGGAGGAAAATATGTCAAAATAAAAAGGAAACTAATAAAATTAGAGGTATTTTAATTAGACACCACCATACAAAATTACAGTATTATCATAATATTTTTATGATAAACAGACAATGCTACAACTATCAGCCAAATTTTCAACAAAAATTAAATTGGCTATTAATTTTCAACAAATTAAACTGGCTATAAAATACACGATTTACTGCTAATAGAGGTCTTGTGAGCCTCCACCTTGGCTGTGAGTTGTTGAAAATCTGGCTGATATGTTGTCAAGTCTATACGAATTAGATCCGTCATATGTTGATTTGTAAAGGATTGCACGATGCTTTGACTTCAAACTTCATTAGAGAGTACAGCGTTTCACAGCAGTACTTTTTTTTTTTTACTGAAAATTGAGAGGAGTCGCAGGATATTTTATTTCTATTAGGTTGGTGCAAAAATAATGACGTAATAATGTCGTTTTTTGACGTACGTCAAAAAACGACATTATTACCTCATTATTTTTGCACCAACCTAATAGAACTTGTTTCCAAAACTCATTTGTAGACTGGGATTTATGGATCACCTTTAGACTCTGGTCCTCCTGCAATTACATTAATTCCATCTCCATACCAGATGATTTCATAACCAAAAATTCGAGAATTGGATATCCTTCATTGACCATATCAGCCATGAATGGATTTATAAGAAAGGCGAAGCAAGGCTTCAGATTCCGCAAGTCATCAAACCTAGCTAGAAAATTATGAAGCAGTCCTTGTAATTTATGCTTTTATATGTTTCCTTGAAAAATTCTTATTTTATTCTGAAAGCTAAAAATATATTTTTTTAATTCTTCCAGTTTGTTTTATTTTTATTTCAATATCAGGGAATATATTTACTCTCCTACTGAGATTGGGAAAGTCACTGAAGTTTCTTGACAATATATCTCTTTGAATAACTCTTATTCTGAAAGCTGAAAATTGCCTGAGTAAGATCAGAAACAATGTTATTCTTCCCCTGGAGTGCCAAGTTGAGAGTTTGTAAATGATTCATTATATCAGTAAGAATCATCAAATCTTGTGTTCATTCATAATTTTCCAGTTCAGATCTTTTCTTTTTAAGAAAAGTAATAATAGGCTTCAACAGAGCCACAAACCTATTCAAGACATTACTGGTTGACAGCTACCTCACAATGCAGTATAAAGAGACATCACTGGGTTTACATGCAAGCGCCAGATCTTCAATAAAATTTCTAAACTATCAGTGAGTCTACCCATTTTGTATTAGATTACATGACACCATTAGCACTCGTAAAGTGACTTGGTGTAAATTTCGGATCACTCTAAGTGAGTAAGTTTAAACAGGACACAAAATACAGGGGTGAAGATAGATAGATAGATAGATAGATAGATAGATAGATAGATAGATAGATAGATAGATAGATCAAACGACCAGATATAAGCAACCGTATACACACGTGTTGGCGCGCATAGACAGGCAAGCAAATAAATAATTTTTTTTTAAAACATAAGATATACTTTGTGCCCGATGAATTGGAAAACTAGCGAAACTTAAGTCGAACACTTAAACGTAGGTATTTGTATATGTATATTTTTTAATAGATAGATAGATCACCTTTGTATAATGTTAGGGAAATCTTAGAACTATCTTTGACGTTTACTAAATTCATTGCATCTTTCCTGTGTAATCAGTCAACTGTAACATCTTCTTTACAAACATTAGAAGGTAAAAATGTTATCAAAATGAGTTCGGCATAAATTTACACGTAAACGAACATGAGTCATCATTTAAATATTTGTCCTTCTCATCTTGTTCAACGCAGAAAAAGTCATTTTGGAGCTGAAAAGTCATTGATGAAAATGGATTCATTACTACAAGAATCTGAAACCAAAAAATGTCGCGATTAAGTACAAAACGGATTTGTTGTTGACAAGAGATTCTGTGTATTTTGGTAAGATGCAAAAAAAAAAAAAAGTAGTTTATTATGAATTGTCGCGGTAAACAACGTTTAGTGTGGCGAATTGAATCTGTTGAATGAGGCGCTGGAAGAAAAAATCCTTGACGCGAAAATCAACTGGCGATTTTGATGTATGACTGCCTCTGTCCTCTTGTTGACGCAGTAAATCGTCATAAAGATGGAAAGTTTTTCTGTCTTTCATATTTGTCTTCCCACTAAAAAAAAATAAATACTAAATAAAAAATAAAATAAATAAAAAATAGATAAATAAATACTAAATGAAAAAATAAAAATAAAAAATAAATGAAAAAGTTGATGGCCATAATAAGAAAATTGTCAAATCCTTAACGTATTAGTTAATAAATCTAAGAAAGGCGTTTTTTTGTCAAACTTATCCGAATGTTGTCCACTGAATCCTTTGAAGTCCGAATTAGAAGTTCGTAGGAATCTTTTTTATTGCATTTAAAATAATTATTTGATTTGGATCGCTTGAAGTTATGACGGTTTTCGACATCAATATACTGACAAACATGGACCTTCGTACCCGAAAAAAAAAAAACAAAAAACAAAACTGAATGTCAAAAGGACTGTTTTTCCGTTGACCCCGCTATTATTTTAACTACCTCCACTCCTCGGCAAGGCTGATTGTTTTAAAAAGCGATGAGAAAGAATTATAATAAAACCTAAACATATAAAAGTGAAGTCATATTTTTTTTCTTCTTGAGGATTGACAATAAAGATAATTCTGAGATTAAAGTTTACAAATAGTTTGCTAACCACTACCCTATGAGGAGACGTTCAACTATCTAAATGAATGTAAGAGGGAGGATGAGAAAGAGAGAGATGCAAGAGTAATCAAAATAGGCTTAGGGTCAAATTAAACAGGGCAGGGAGTTACGATCAAACATTCGTTCTTAATAACAATGAATTCAAAATACTTTTAAGATAACCTAATTATTGATATACAAAGGACATTCCGGCATGAAAATCATTCATGACCGTTTTTTTTTTTGTGTGTGTGTGTGTGTGTTTATGTGTGTGTGGGGGTGTATAATGAATAAAAGAAATTGAAAGCTACGTTAGCATTACTTTGTTAAAAATACAGTGATATAAAACATCAAAGGTTATCGAAAGGTTTGTAATACACCTGCTATAGTTTCTCTCCACCCATCTGAGACGTGAACACAATGCACGCACATACATACACACACATGAAGACATATATATATATATATATATATATATATATATATATATATATATATATATATATAAAGATAGAACAAATAAAGAATAGTAAGTTAAAAGAAAAAAAAAAAAACTAGAAGAAAGAAAGAAGAAAAAATTGAATGTGAAAAAAGGAAGGTAGAAAGAAAAGAGATACGTGATATGTGAAAAGAAAGAAAGAGACAGATAAAAAAAGGTGAAGAAAGAGAAAATTAGAAAAAAAAGAAAAAGTGAATGTGGAAAACGAAGGTAGAAAGAAAAGAGATACGTGATTTGTGAAAAGAAAGAAAGAGAGAGATGAAAAAAGGTGAAGAAAAAGAAAATTAGAAAAAAGAATGAAAAAGTGAATGTGAAAAAAGAAAGAAAGCAAAGAGATACGTAATTTGGGAAAAGAAAGAGAGAGATAAAGAAAAAATGGGAAGAGTAATTTCAAAGAAAGAAAGAGGTACTTAGAAGAAAGGAAAAAAGAAAGAGAAAGTGAAAGTGTAAGAAAGAAGAAAGAAAGAAAGAAAGGATATACGTGATATGTGTAAGAAAGAAGATAGAAAGAAAGGATATACGTGATATGTGTAAGAAAGAAGATAGCAAGAAAGGATATACGTGATATGTGTAAGAAAGAAGAAAGAAAGAAAGGATATACGTGATATGTGTAAGAAAGAAGATAGCAAGAAAGGATATACGTGATATGTGTAAGAAAGAAGATAGAAAGAAAGGATATACGTGATATGTGTAAGAAAGAAGATAGAAAGAAAGGATATACGTGATATGTGTAAGAAAGAAGATAGAAAGAAAGGATATACGTGATATGTGTAAGAAAGAAGATAGCAAGAAAGGATATACGTGATATGTGTAAGAAAGAAGAAAGAAAGAAAGGATATACGTGATATGTGTAAGAAAGAAGATAGCAAGAAAGTATAT
This sequence comes from Acanthosepion lycidas, assembly GCA_963932145.1. Lineage (NCBI taxonomy): Eukaryota > Metazoa > Mollusca > Cephalopoda > Sepiida > Sepiidae > Acanthosepion > Acanthosepion lycidas. The sequence goes on along the minus strand of OZ010585.1, from coordinate 59,910,081 downwards.
ACGTGATATGTGTAAGAAAGAAGAAAGAAAGAAAGGATATACGTGGTATGTGTAAGAAAGAAGATAGAAAGAAAGGATATACGTGATATGTGTAAGAAAGAAGATAGAAAGAAAGGATATACGTGATATGTGTAAGAAAGAAGATAGAAAGAAAGGATATACGTGATATGTGTAAGAAAGAAGATAGAAAGAAAGGATATACGTGATATGTGTAAGAAAGAAGATAGAAAGAAAGGATATACGTGATATGTGTAAGAAAGAAGAAAGAAAGAAAGGATATACGTGATATGTGTAAGAAAGCAAGAAAATTGGTTGGTTGGCTGTTTTTGTTTAGCGTCATATCAACATATCTATGGGTTATTTAATGCTGAAATCCAAATATATTAACCTATTTTTTTGGTGTTGTGGAAGGATAATAAATAATGGTTTTAGTGATACAAGTCTTACTAATTAACCCATAGTTGGAGGAGAGAAGAGGTGGATTCATACATTTCCAAAGGGTATTTGCACGTAAGTGAATATAACGAACTCAACTGGAACTGAAACTCGGCTCTCCGATTTAACAATTCTGTGTCATTATCCATTACACCATTCGCACATCCAAATTTAGAGCAGCTGGTATTCCCAAACGGTCACCCATCGAGGTATTGACCTTGTGCCTGAATAAACCTGGTAAATAAACAGGGTCACCTTGCCATGTTGTAATAGTTAGCAAACAGCTCGAAAAGCATGCCCTTGATTTACTATGTAAATTGAAGAGACTCGTATCATTTTTGCATGATTGTAAACTTGGCTACAAATCTTCTCAGACTGCATCTAACTTTAAACAAAAAGTGAACGTATTACTCACGAACGTAAACTATGTTATTCTCTGAGGTTCTCAAACAGGAATGCAAGTTTCAAAGATGAAGAGAACAGAGTTATTTCTGGCACAGTTTCAAATGATTAGCTGAAAAAGTCAGTGGAAGAGAATCCTTGCCAAATAGTTCGATAAACGGTTCAAAATTTAAAGGTTTCAACTTTTATGAAGTTCAATGGTAATGCTAATATTAGCCGTTTCCTTATAAGGAAACATTCGGCATAGGCTACTTATGGTTTAAATGTATAAAATTTTTCTATTAAAATATTTTTCCGGGAAAATAGTTTTCTCAATTCCAGTAAACTTACGCTTTCCAGCATCGATGGGGGATTCCTTCTAAGCTATTTGTTTGAAGCAGTGTTGAACGTCAATCTCCTGATAATGTTATTATTTTCTCTTCGCCTTAGGTATGGTATGCAATTCGTTACTGCTGCTGTTGAAGATGGTGTGATGTCTGCTATTTGGTACAGTTCTTTATGATTCGGTAACGTTCGTCCACAAAGTTTGAAAAAGGATGGTGTCCTCTAATGAAATTGGAAAAGTAAAAAAAAATAGAGTTGACAAGTGATATCAAAAGAATTGAACAAATAAACAGTAAAATCACCGTTTCAAGATTTGTTTAATTATTATTGTTAAGGAAAAACACGTTCCCACGTTCCCCCTGACCAGGGGTGGTAGCACCTGTTAAGATCCCAGCTATGGGTAAACAGTGACCCCCCCTCTTCCAAACAAATATCAACTGTACATTTTTATAATAAAATTACCAGCAATACATTTTATAATGAAATTGCCAGCAATTCTATATTTTTTTAAAATTACCAACAATGCTTTTTATCTATAAACTATATTTCTAAAAAAATATATACGTTTACTCCGAAAGTATAAAATTATGTACAAAATATCTGTAGTTGAAAGCATAAAATTGCGTCTTAAATATTTAGTTTTCGGCGTTAAACAATTTGATATGCCGCTAAACAAAATCAATCAACCAACGAAAAAAGTACGCTTCAGTTATTGTTCGTCCAAGTAAACACTTCCGGGTCAACTCATAATTCTTATGCCACTAAATTCACGATGGAGCCCAGCCGACCCCCATTGTGCTCGATGGCACTTGAGCTTAAAAGAAAATCGACCCACTTTTTAACAGGTCTTGTTTTTAATCTTGCTAGTTGTCTAACCACTCTCCTCACCAGAAAAGCATGGTGTGGGAACCGGTTTTGTCACCGATGGTCCGACCATGTGGCACGTGGGACTGAGGTAAATTGGTACCAGTAGCACTCGTACAGTGACCTGACAAATACAAGCCTACTGATATTTTTAAATTGTCTAAGTTTCTTAGATGAAGCCTTTCTATTATTAATTTCAAAAAGAAAAAGTTTATTTTTCCAGCTTGTTTTTTTATTGCTTCTCTTATCAGCCCGGGTTCATCTTATATTCTTAGTACCATGAATCGCAAAATACCCAAGTAACCTCCAAGGACATTTTTTTTTTTTTTTTTTTTTTTGTGAAAGAAACAAAAAAGAAAAAAAAATGAAAAACAGAACGTGTGCACAAAACGTATTGCATTGATTATACAACCGTATCAATAATAACATATCAATAATAAATATGCATTCTAGTATTAAATGAATCCTAAAACGACTATTATAATACTTTTGCAATTTTATCACTTTAAACATTATTATTAGTAGATATTTGTATTTGAGTAAACGCTCCGTTTATATATTAAACAGTATAGTTATTATATTCAACTAACAATCTGAAATTTCGAGAAATATTAAAGAAATTTTGCGTTCTTTGGTAAGAATCGAAACGGCATCGCTTAGAATAGAGAGAGCCACCGTTTAGCCCGATGCGCCGACACTGCTTTGGCCACGAAGAGACAAAGGTTCAGGCAAAGCTAAAATTCATACTTTCAAGAGAAATTTTGTTATCGATCTCTCAAAGTTTTTCATATCTGCAATTTGTATTTATTTATTTTCACCTAACGGTCCGAAATCTAGAGAAATCATATTAAAGAAAAATTTGCTCTCTTCGGCAGGAATCGAACTTGCATCCCTCAGGGTAGAGAAAGCCATATTCAGATGAAAATAAATTAATATATAAACGGAGCGCCTAATCAAATACGAGTATAAAAATCCATTCTAATAAATTCTCTAGTTTTGTATTTCATTATAGTGTTTATCGCAGGCCTTTAACTCGCTTTGTCTGACTGAAAGCGATTGAAATATAACACTAAAAAGGAAATACAGTAACAGATGTCAATGATATGGTGTTCCAATTCTTCTTTTGGTTTAAACTATGACTCATTTGCGCTTGGCAACGTGTGATTAACTCATTGCGATTAATCAACTTTGGATGAATAGATTATAAACATCCACCATAGGCGCGTCTCGTTAAAATACAAGAACGACAGCTGAAAAAAAAACCTCGTCCATGATCGACACGTGAAAAAAACAAAAAACAAACTTTACCTCAAAAATATATGCGGGATTATATGAGGACAGCCAGATTATGCATCTAGATAAACTGGGCGTCAATAATATTAAATTTAAAGCTAAGCTTGTTGTACCCAGATATAACCGGGATATAACCCGGATATAAGAGAGTTGTCGGGACCGGAGAAGAAGTCTCTTATATCCGGGTTTCTCTTTTATTCGGGTTTGGTCTATTTTATATACATTAACACAGGCTCTAATTTGGGACCAGAGAAAATATATCTTATATCCGGGTCTCTTATATCCGGGTTACAGTGTATTTCATTCCCCCGGCCATATACAGGGGGTGCAAAAGTAAGTATACATAATAAAAAAACAGAACGTCACAAACTGTATTGTATTAAATATATAAACATACCAATACTAAACATACTTACTGTATACCTACTTTTGCACTCCCTGTATATCTATATATATAAAACAAAAATGACACCATATGGAGCAGTATGAAACCATATATCAAATAATGATAAAATCCAAATGGCTGAGTAATTATACTAATTTCGAAGAAGTGTTTTAAGAGAGAACAAAAAGGGCGACTGAAATCCGAAGTTGCACTGGGATAGCAAAAGTGCCCTCCAGAAACTGAGAAAAGTATTAAGAAACAGAAAATTTTCGTTAGAAACCAAGAAAAGTGTACTGAATTTCTATGTAATATCACTCCTTCTATACGGTAGTGAATGTTCGACAATCTCCTTACAGATGAAAACGAGACTAGAAGCAACAGAAATGTGGTTCCACAGGCGGATGCTGAGAATACCATGGACCAAACAAGTGAATCAGGAAGAAATTTTAGGGAAAGTGAAAACAAAATGGACACCTATACTTAACGCCCGGAAGAGGAAGTTGAAGTTTCTAGGGCACATAATGAGGAAAGAGAGCTTGGAAATTTGATACTCACAGGACAGAGAAAAATAACAAATTAACTACCTAGCGAGCTTTAGTAAATGGATGGCAGAACAAGGTTTAGGAGAGATAACAAAAAGACAAAATTTATTAAGAACTACACAGAACAGGAAATTGTGGAGAGCTATGATCGCCAATGTTCTGAAGGGACACGGCACAAAGAAGAAGAAATATACACATACGAATATCCATAATCTATACCAAAAATGTAGGATAGATACCGGTTAACCCTAGACTTGAAGAAGCTATGGTTGTAGTTGTCGAGGAAGCATCCTCTTGTGAGTCTGTCTCAAAAACCGAGATTTCAGGTCGAGGGTGGGGGAGGGCTATGTTTTTGTGGAACTTGCTCTTTACCAAAGGAACACTACAAAAATAAGGACAATATGCCGCAGTGCACGTGGCATGGTAGTTGTAGACTCGAAAAAATGATGCCCATATTGTTGTAAAGAAAAATTGGTAAATCTGATCAGTTCGATAAGGTCAAATTGGCATCTGATATAAAAAAAAAATGACCCATAATATGTAGTTAAATAGGGGAAAGAAATAACAAAGCTGCTCTCTTTAAATCATATGAGACAACATTTCTTTTGTCTTCCATCAATGATAGCGACTCATTGTTCCTTCTTGGGCTAATGTTTTCTGTTGACACGAAGTGGAAATATTATATTGAATCAATTGCTAGGACTGCTGCTAGAAAACTTGGTTCATTTTTCTGGACAATTTTTCCCGCCAGAATCTATCTTACATATTTAGAAATCGATGCATTGAATATTTCTGCCACGTTTGCTATGGTGCTTCTGCTATGTATTTAGAGATTCTTGATGAAATCCAAATAAGAATCTGCAATGTTATCGGTCCTGATCTGGCATCTCAACTTCAGTTATTTTCCCACCGCCGTAATGTAGCTTCCTTGTGCCTTTTCTATAAATACTTTCACGGTAATTGTTCTTGTGAGCTTTCATCTTTGTAAATATGGAGACTAGTTAGTATTTTCATAGATACAATGAGGTATTATGGTGGTTGCAGTAAGAAACTACGTATGAATGTGTTGTTTTGGTGTAAGGAATATTGTTTCGTACGATTGGGTCAGTGATTGCGGCTAGCTAAGTTATAGTTAAGACAGAAGAAGACCGTCCTTTCCCCAATCCTCTTTTCGGCCTTGTGCCACATTTCTGTATTGTACAGAATAAATATCGCTTTCATCTTTGGTACGTCAACTTTACGAATTTAAGCGCAGTACTAGAATTACAGCATGGTCTCATCATTTTACAGCTGGAAGGAGTAGATGTAACCGTAAGTTTTATGCTAACACCTTCTCTCACACTTCTCGCTTGTGGAACTCTCTTCCGACCTCTTGCTTTCCAATCAACGTTTATCTTCAAAACTTTAAATACAGTTTCAATCATTACGTTCTGTCTTCTCAATTACTGTTCTTTTATTGTTCTCTCCCCTTAATAAAGTTATTTCTTTTTTTATTTATATTCTTTCACACGCAGTAACCGTTTGCGTCTTATTGGTTTTCCTTGCTTGGGGTTAAATGATTAAAGAAAATCTTTAAATCATCCATTGAAAAATGTATTGATTTTACAGCAGAAATATTTAATTTTAAACATAATTTCCATCCTTGACAAGGCACAACATTCTGAGAAAACTTGCTTTAAACAAAATATATATTAGACTTTTTATAGTAAATGATAAATCTAAGGAATTTATTACAATGGTTAAGTGGTATGTACTGCGATTATATTGCATTTATTAATAATATAATTTGACGGTACATGACTTTATTATTACAATAAATACCTTAGATATTTTTTCATTTATTATAAAACATTTAACCTAATCTTTAATACAAATATGTGACCTCAGCCCTACATATGTAATATATATATATATATATATATATATATATATATATATATATATATATATATATATTAGAAATACGTAATTATTTGCTCAAGCACCCTAACATTATATATATATATATATATATATATATATATATATATATATATATATATATATATATATATTTAGGGTGCTTGGGAAAATAATTACGTATTTCTTCGCTCTGAATTAAGAGTCAGCCAACCAAGACAGAATCAAGGTTGAATGACAGGGACCTGCATCTAAAATTTGTTTATCATCTATTCTATTCGACAGTGTCGTTTATAGGACATCTCACAGTTTAAATGCAATATAAACGACACACGAAAAGGGAGAAATTAGGTTTGTCATGAGCTTTCGCTTGCGAACTGAACACAAGCTTCAACAGCAGTCTTTTAACAAGGAATGCCAACCTTTCCTTTCTGAAATTGTTTTGTTACAGGTGATGAAAAATGAGTTTTGCATGTCAGGAGAAAACAAAAAAGACAATGGTTATCGCAAAATGAGAACCTAGTGTCAATGTAACAATACGATTTTTCACACATCCTTAGGAGATAAATAGATTCTTTTTCCGTTTCAGTCAATTTAATGACCAAAGTTTTCAGGATTCCCGTTTCCAATCCGACTTTAAATTGGTAAACATAAAATTTTATTAGGGATTTTAGATAATCATAAAAGTAAAGTCTTTTGAAAAACTCACTACCCATCCAGTTTTTGAGTGGTCTTCTTTGCTGGAATACAATTGGACGGATAGGGGTGGTAGGACCTCAGCCGGTATCCATATAAAAAGTAATCAGTTAGGAGCAGTCAGTGAGGAAGGGACCGACAGTCAGTGAGGAAGGGACCAGAGAGCAGTGAAGAGTTAGACGGTCAGCGAATGTAAGTGTCCTCTTTCCGTGGTTGGAAGTTAGCAAGATAGCAGTTCATCTCGTCGAAGCCGAAGGAAAACATTGCTGATTTAGTGAGAAACCGTATTGCTGCTATTTCTTAACCAGCGTCTTGAAAAGCCTTTGTCGCTATTCTTTGTTGAATTCGATCATGGTCAAAGATAAAAGCCTGTGAACATAGCTCGCCGGATGTGCATATGCATACAACCGACCTTGCGTATCATCACAGTTGTGCAGTGACGGACGTGCGGAATTCGTCGTCAGTCAACACCAAAACTAAGACTCCATTCTTTTGTCAAGTGGAATATGAAATGGGTCGTTCATTATTGATTGGTTGATTTTGTTTAGCGGCATATAAACATCTATGGGTTATTTAATGCCGAAATCTATAAATTTTGAACGCTTTTACAATCTAAAAATATTTTCTGGTTTTAGATAACCTGCAAAGAGTCGATAAGCCGTAGAAGACGAATTAATCAATGAAAATCTTCTCCCTTAGCTATAGGTTAATTAGTACAACTTGTATGACAAATCATTATTATCTCTTTTTAAAATTATTATCTTTTTTATTATCTTCTTAAAATCTAAAAATACTTTCTGATTTAAATAACCTGCAAATGGTTGATAATCCGTAAAAAACAAACTAGTTAATCAATCAATACTTATCAGATTGAGCACCTACAGATTTTCATTTGCTAAAGATCACTAGGACATTTCGTAAGTTGCAGAACATACAACATAAAAACTATTTTTTAAACATTTTCTGGGAAACACGGAATTAAAATTTGAAGGTGATTGCGTAAGCGGACACTTCGACGTGGTGTAATAGTTATCAAAATTGTCTAACTTGATCAGTTATAACTGAGTAGTGAGTTCAATTCTCATTGGATGCTTTCTACTTTTGACCTTATGCCACATCTCACGAGATCTAATAAGAGTAAATAGGTTCACCTATAATCCAGATCACACTTCTCCCCAGTCTTTAGAACAGGAGTAGAGGTTTATCCCTTGTTCCTGGTTTATGATCGGGTTTCTACTCCCTTCTAAAGTCTTTTCATTCTCCTTCCTTCCGTTTTAGTGGCATTATCTCCATGCCTGGTGTGTGAATCGATTAAAAAAAAAATGAAAAAGATCCTTTATGACTGAGTAGTGATTTCAATCCTCACTGGACGCTCGATACTTTCAGCTTATAAAACAAGTGCTATAAACAAATGATAATAAAAAAAAAATAGTGGTAATTAAGAAAATTAATACAAAATTTATTGAGATAATTTTTATTTCATTTTAAATTAAGTGCTTTGCGATCGACTGATTTTCAAAATAAAGATTTAATAACTGTGGTTATAAAGAAGAGCATAAAAACAAGTTGTCTGCTCCTAAAATCCGGCTAAACATCAGATTTTGTTTTGTGAGATGTCGAACCGAAAAATTATATGATCATAAATTTTTGGCGCAAAAATTACTATGCCTGATCACGTGAGCATGATCAACCAATCATGAGGCATCTTAAACAGATTGCAATATTTGCATAAAACTGAAAGACTCCTCCAACTCTAGTTAGATGTGAGATAACATGGCATAGACACACGTTTATCCATCTCAATTTAACTTTGGAAAATTATAGAACTGTGAAACCGGTAATGTTACTCTAAATAAATATTCTTCAAGATTCCAGTTGCATTTTCAACTTAGTTTTTTTTAATCTTTCTTGTGTGGGATAAATAAAATCATACTTTCTGATATATATATATATATATATATTAGGCACCACCATAATTTTTTTCGCAATGGAGGCAAAAAATTGACAAGCCCAGTTTTAAAATCTTTGCCAAAAATTAGGGGAGTAACCCACTCAAACGAAATTTTCAAACGCTTATATTCGTCAATGAATAAATATTTTATAAAATTCACCTTGAGGAAATATTTGCTTGGTATATTTCAGTCTCCTTCTTTTCGATATCGCGTGTATAGAGCTTAACCTCCATATGCCAGTGGATCAGAACCAATTACTGAGAGCACTACATCCTGATGGGACAAGAAATGCTAAAAACATTTCTAATTTACATTTTCATGTTAGTTATAGATTTTTGTGCAAGCTAAACACAATCCAGGCTCCAGACGCAAGTTTTACAATAATTGCTTCTGATTGGCCAATATATCTCAAAGTAATAACAACGCCTACGCACACGTGTTTAAACACAAAATACCGCCAAAAATCTTGAAATGTGTTCGCGAGCCACGCACGTGACCAGGAATGTAAATAAATAGAATGCACGAACACAAGTTTACCAGTGAGCTTCGTGACGGATAACCAATTGCTAAACTACTCCACGTCAGTCATACTTTTGAAGTTGCAAAGTTAAATTTATTTAACACGAAACAACTCCAATACACTCACTCACCAACCTCTGAAATCACTCTTGAACTTTTAACAATTTTAGAACTCACAATTCCAAACTTTATTCTTCTAAATTACAAGTTCGATATTACTTCTTCTTAATATGAACTCCGGTACAACTATTACCAAATCAAAGGGACACGACTCTGACCTACATTTTCAATTCGCATGCTTGTACATCAAACATTAATAAATCTAATTGTTATGTTTGAAATCATTCCGTTGAGTTTTGTATTTTATTCTATGTATGAATATAAAGATTTTAATGTTAGTGGAAATCGTTAATTTTCACGCAGCCTATTCACAACAAGTATTTACCCATTATAATTAACACATCCACTACACGTGTATGCTTTTTAATTTAAGGGATGTTCGTCCAAATTTTTTACAGTTATATAAAAAGAAATTTCTGAAGATATTATTTCAATAAAGAATTTATGCAAAAGAATAAGATTTTATACTGAAAATTCAACCCGCATCTTGTCAAAAACAATAAAATAAAACTAAAAAAGTTTGTTTTTTTCAGAATCGGAGCTTGTATAATTTAATAAAACAACGCACGGTTTTCTTATGGTTGTTGAATCGAAGTCGGAATTCTGTACCCGTTTTTCCTACTTGGGGCAGACCGTCCTGGGTATGACGATAAACTACATCCAACAGCAAGACCTCAGATCAGGAGGTTTTGAGGAGAGTGGAACCACCTCTTAATTACTGGTGTTTTGAGGTTCACCCTGACCCGGGTGTAGCACCTGTTACGGTCCCAGCTAAGGGCAAATAGTTAACCCCCAAACTGAGGTCAAACACTATGGAAGGGTAAAAATAGGTTTTAATACTAGTAACACATATTTGTAAATGTTTATTACGAGCAATAAATTTTTGAAGAAAAAATTATTACCGGCAATAGATTTTTGAAAAAAAATATTACCAGCAATACATTTTTTGAAAAATAAAAAATAAAAATTATGACCAGCAACACATTTTTGGGGAAAAAAAAAAAACAGATATGTTTTGGCATCGGCTGTGTTATCTAAGGATATGAAAACAAAGTATTGGTACGGGAAGACATCTTATTATCAACTACAGACCGGCTGGCCAAAGAAAGAGAAGAAAAAAATTCAAAAAAGTGACGAAAAACAGACAACTAAAAGGACTTAGACAGATATGAAAAATTAAAAAACCACCCACGAGCGTCCGACGGAACCTTTTTGGCCTGCGATAATAAAGTTTTGTTATCAGGAATTTGTACCAAAAGAAAATGAATGTGTTTTTTTTTCTTTCTTCGAGGCGACAGACTGGCTGGAACTTTGGAGATGTTTCTCTTTGAGACCATGTTAAGAAGACCACACATTCTGATAATTAGCGATAAAATACCTGACGTAAACCACGTGTAGAACAAGAGTTATGACCGCCATTGTCATATTGTCCCGTTCGCTACTGGAGAAATGATAAACCATTAAGGGGAAGAAAAAGGAAAGGGAAGAGATAATTTTTTTTAAGCAAGATATTTTTTTTTCTTCCTGAAACAAAGCCGCAGATTCGTCCACGCCCGACTAAGACATCATTGGTCGAGTGGTGATCACGTGATGCACGAGGGAGGCTGTTGCCGCCCATCTGGAGGATGAGTAAGAGAGGTTGCCACGAAGATGTGGGGAGGGCAGTTCACGCCCCTCTGAAGTATGATGAGGTGGGAGTGAGGAAAGGTTCCCAAAAATGGAAAAAGGTGGAAATTCCTAACCAGAGAGGTGGATATGTATTTAGAATTATCGAGGAACCCCTCGGCGCCGACAAACTTACCCCGGTTTTGGTCGGCGCCCATATAAACGAAGTCACAACGAGCAGAAATGAGTCGAGACCCAGCAGTTCCCAGAGTCAGTCTCCGGTTGAGGCAAGCCTCGCAGATAGCTGACCAGGATTCGCGCACTTTCCGGGCCCATCTCTTCAAACCAAGAACAATTATTTTGAAGAGCGACTTAGATCCAGATCACCGAAATAAGTTTTTCTTTTGACTTTCGTCCAAAGACCCACCGAAACACCAATTTCTTAGAGAGCAGACAACTTGAAGTGTTAAAACTTGCCTAGCGGAAAACGACGTGTCACAATCCATAGAACGGGTCGGGAGATAGATGCAGTCCTATGTAACGAACAACTAGACATAAAGTTTGTTACCTTTTTCTTTGATACTTTGAACTTTTGAGTTTTCATTTTATTGCCTTTTATGCGTATTTTTGTGGTACCACCCCCGTTGGACTCGGTTTGCAGTACGGCCTCGATGACTGATTGATTTCCTCTGCCTAGATCAATTCACAACGTGGGTAGGCAGACTGGGAATCAAAGTAGGACGTCACAGTTGGTGCCGTGGTAGACTGGGATAGAACGACACGGTTGGCGCTGCGACCAGGGGACGACGTCACAATAAATATTACCAGCAATACATTTTTTTTTTTAAATGTTACCAGAAATACATTTTTGAAAGCAAAATTAATTACCAGCAATACATTTTTGAAGAAAAAAAAATTACAGTGTAACCCGGATATAAGAGAAACCCGGATATAAGAGAACCCAGATATAAGAGAGACTTTATCTGGTCCCAAATTAGAGCCTGTGTTAATGTATATAAAATAGACCAAACCCGGATATAAGAGAAACCCGGATTTAAGATACTTATTCTCCGGTCCCGACAACTCTCTTATATCCGGGTTACACTGTACCAGCAATGGCGTTGATATGCCGTAAAACAAATCAAATTAAACCTTGTGGCAGGATAAGCAAATGTACGAGATTTGAACTATCGTAATTTAAAGCTGATGGTTTGAATACTACGTGTGTGCCTGGTGGGGGGTGTCGTATATTTGCTTTTTTGTCGCAAGTTGCAGTGGGAGAAACGGGTACAGAATTCCGACTTCGATTCAACAACCATCAGGGACAACAACAGTAATTTTCCAGTCGCAAAACACAACAACCTACCATATCATAACGCAGATGACATCAGACCTCCAATCAACAACAGTCCTCGAAAGAGTAAGGTCCACTTCTTTGATTATTCCGAGCATCGTTAAAAAAGAACATAGATGTGGTAAAAAATTCCAAACTTTAAATCTATCTCTTCGTGGTTCGTTTCAGATAAAAAATTCATATGTAATAAATACAGTGTAACCCGTATATATATAGACCCGGATATAAGAGAGTTTTTCTCTGGTCCTAAATTAGAGCCATACTTACCTAAACAAAATAGACAAAACCCGGATATAAGAGAAACCCGGATATAAGATACTTCTTTTACAGTTCCGACAACTCTCTTATATCCGGGTTACACTGTATTAAATTTATTGACAATATTGTTATCATTATTAAATGTACATATTATAAGGAGCACACGTGGACCACCTTTCATTTTCATTATATATATATATATATAGAGAGAGAGAGAGAGAGAAAGAAAGAAAGAGAGAGAGGTATAAGATAAGAACAAATGGAGTATAATTCTACTGTCCGTGGCATTTATTAGCTTGGTGCAAAAATAATGTTTTAAAATACGTCAAAAACCGATATTATTTTTGCACCAACCTAATAATTTAAAAAAAGGGATCGATACAGACTAAAGCTTTATTTATTCTATTAATTATAGGAGATTAAAACAAAAACATTCTAAAAATTGGCTACTGTAAGCGATTCGGGATTGCAAAGGAAATATTTGTCGCAGATTATTTCCACGTCGCCGAGAATAAATTACGAAGTTCAGACTCGAACATCGGGGACAGAAAGAAAATGCCGAAAACTCGATTCGCAAGTACTATTTCACAAATCACAATGCACGCAACCAGTCAGAAAAATATTAGGTTGGTGCAAAAATAATGACGTAATAATGTCGTTTTTTGACGTATTTTGTAAGGTCAAAAAACGACATTATTACGTCATTATTTTTGCACCAACCTAATAACTCCTTCGGCAGCCAAAATCGCCAACTTTTCTCCCCCGATTCTAGAACACCAACTGCTTTTATCGGCCGAACGTTTTTTTTGTTTGTTTTTTTTTTTTTTCATTCGTCAACAGCTGGGATAGGATGTTCAGTAATTTGCATATCAAAATACTTTTATAGCGACTCTTGCGACGGACTTGTTTTTTAATTCAAATATTCCATTTTCAGCATGTCATGCTGAATACGTGCCCTTTTGTTTGGTAAGTAATTTTCTTTTTCGCCACATTTTCTGTCGTAGAATACACGCGACGTGCTGTCGCTTGATTTGACGTGGTAAGTCGCCGTTTTCTTCGCTATAGCTACTCAATAGGTTTTGTGTTTCAACACTAAGTTGTGCCTCTTCAGGCTATGGTAATTAACTGGTGAGTAAATGATTATTTTTTATTTCAAAAGCAAAAATACCTACCTCTTTTTTTTTTTCGAAAGAGAAGAGAAAACGAGAAAGCAATAGATCAGAATTAAAATGAGGCTTGTCGGTTTACCCTGATTAACCAATCAGGTGACAGATCTACTCTAAATTCAAAATTAACCTAAAAAAGAAAATTTAGACCATGGCATAATGTAGCCTGAAATAGAATCCTAGACACAGTCATTAGTGGCATATATGAAATTGATTCAAACCATAAGCGAGTGGAAACATTGTATCATAATGTGGACAAATATGACTTGTTCAATCTTCCATAAGGTGAAGGGAGTGGTGTGAAGATAAACGTATAGCTAATTGTGGCATAGATTTTGTAGTTGAAAATAAAAAGGCTTCTTTAAGAAATCAGTGAATATAATTAAACCGTTTAAAACTGAAAAATGTGAAACATCCATATAAGATATTAATAATACCGACTAGATAGTAATACATAGCTATATTAAATCTAAATAAACAAAATAAAATAATCACTCATAGAAGGTGCACCGCAATTTACTTACTAATTATGATCATATCAAATAGTACTAGCAAATTCAAAGTCTATCCACACTGTAAGGTGAAAGGTAAACTTCGTCTGCAATTTACAGTTAATTCACTTTGGTTTAATTTAATAATTTCCAATTTCTCGTGTAAGCATAAGAAGCAAGGTTCATTTAAAGATTTACAAGTTCTACCCTTATAAAAAAAAAACTTTTCATTTTACCGTAGAAGTTCCATTAACCTCTTTTAAATTCCAAAAATATTTGGAAAGAAATGTTTTATTTTTATAAGTGCTATTGGTGAAATATAGGATATGTTGGTACCACTTAGTTTTAAAAGAATTCTTAGTACTCCGTATATAAAATTTTTCAACAGTCGGATTTTCAATTGTAGAAATAGATCTTAGGTAAACAAGAGAATTGGTCAGACATTTGTGAGCAATCGTTAGAATTTCTGAAATTATATTTGTTAGTATTATCAACATTAGTTACCTTGGAATTTCCATTATTATTCAGGTTTTTATATTGGTTTAAAGTTTTATGTTTTTTAATATTTTTTACAGATTATCGGTGCTGCTATTGCTTAGTTTCAGTGAATTTCTGTTAAATATTTTACTGAATGGATTATTTCTGGGGAAATGCTTACCAATTATATGGAGCAATTTCTGCCCTAACATAGTACTAACCATTTAGTTACATGGGGATGTATACCAAATGATTTTCCTGTCCCTATTCCTTTTTCTTCGACCGCTATTATCATGTTTTCTATACTTGATATCTGCGAACTTGTAATCACTATTCTTTAAGCCAGTATTATAAAAACTACTGTACTTATTAAAGACATCTTTGTTAGAAGAGTTATTGTTAATCCTATATTCTATAGAGGAGAGTGTATGTTTGTTTACAGATAGAGAATAGTTAGAGTTCGGGAGAAAATATATTGGGTTGTCATTGACCTTCATATAAGTTTGGAATACATCATTAACAAGATCTAACGTAACATCAAGAAAATCTACCTGTTTAACATTAGTAGTGATCTTAACTTTAAGGTTTAGGCTTTTTAATTCTCTATGGATCATTTTCTTTAATTTCCCATCCATAATTTTCGCAGATTTTTTTTACTAACATAAGACCATCATCTCTATATTACTTTATATTGTTAACACTAACATCATCATAAGCAACAAACCTACCAGGTCAGAAAACTTTGCAGAATCTAATGATCCCATAGAAATATCTAAGTGATCATGAGAATTGTTTTTAACGTACTCTTCGTTGTTGTGAATGAGAATAGATCTTTGAAGTTCATTATTATATCCAGTTCATCGTTTGAAATATTGGAGTATTCTTTGGCAAATTCTAAAACTAACGTAAAAATCGTCCTTAGAAATCCAAGGGCAAAAGTCCATGATATCAAATTGGATAAAAGAACAATTCATGATACACGAAAGCTATTGTGTAGTGATTTTGAACATGTTTCTATTTTAGTCTCCTATAATAAATATTACACACACACACACATATTATATATATATAAATGGGATAACGATATATAAATTTTTATATATCAAGAACAGTTTTGGAAGAAAGATGTATGACATCTTTATTTTATTATATATATATATTTATATATATGAACTATATTATTTTGATTACTAAGAATTATGTAGGTACGGTACGTGTGCGTGCGTATAGATAATGGGACAGATTTGTTTTAATGACCACGCCTTTTGCGAACGTATGTTTTGTTTAGCGTCTGCAGACACGTACTGTTAGTATCGTAATACACTTGACCAGAATTTCGTCCAAATAAATGTCAATCTGACCTGAAAGGGAAAAGAATCACTAAGAAGCAAATGCACTGAAATTGTACTAATCTCAGTTCTCGGTACCAAGACCATACGTCATATCACCAATCATCGCAAAAGCAACAGTGGCACAATTCGGTGTACGAGCGAGTAGAAAAGAAATTTATAAATTAAATTAAAAAACAAAACAAACCAAAAACACTTTGCTGGTCTCTGGTCGTAGGACCTGATAAGGTAGTTTAATCTATTGCCCCTTAACCTAAAAAATCCCAACGTATTCTCCTTACAGTTTAGCTTTCATTCAGACCTGAAGACAACAAACCTAGCACAAAATTCTCGAAGCACGTTGCCATTAAAAAATAGGCTTTTCCACTTTTTCCCATTATCTCCACTACATCGTACTAACACACACATCTATATATATATAGAGAGAGAGATAGATGTATAGATGTGTGTGTGTGTGTGTGTTTGAAGTTCGTAGAATTATATCTTCAGGAATTTTAATGCATACTAAATGTAAATATAAAATATTAGAAAACACAAATGTATGGGTGTATGCGTGAGTGTGTATGTGTGTGTGTGTGTGTGTGTGACTATATATATATATATATATATATATATCAGAAGGAGCTGAAAAGCTTTTTGGCCCAGTCAACTTCACCTAATCTGACCCAATATAAGCGTATTTTGAGACGGGCCGAGATCTTTTCAGATGCCTACAAATATGTGCGTGTGTGTCTGCGTGTGTGTGCGCGTGTGAGTGTGTGCGAAAGAGAGAGGAAGAGAGTGGTCGAAAGAATGTTTTTCAATAATTATTTGTAAATACGTACTAAATTAGGCACATGTACGTCCCCAAAATTTTCCGTTCAAAGCTGATGACAATATTAAATATATAAATATTCATTGTTTATCTATATATGTAACAAGAGAAATATTGGTGTGCGTATGTGCTTGTATGCGTGTGTTCGCGCGCGCGTTCACTTTTCTATTTTAACAATGAATACTTTATTCCTAAATAATTGTGAGAAAATACTTTTACTTGTTTATACTGAGTTTTTTCCTCTTTGCCTTGTTTTTCAGTCATGTCGGGAGGTAGTCCAATGTATGCACAAATGCAATGTTTATCTCTCTCTCTCTCTCTCTCTCTCTCTATATATATATATATATATATATATATATATATATATATATATATATAGTAGCCGACTCTCCCGTCGAATTCGACGTATGAGGGTCAAGCAGATCAGTTTCCAGGAAACCGACAGCCCGACAACAGCACTTGAGAATTGATTATAGTGGTGATGGTTTCGTGCAGGACCAGCCACACTTTTTGAAGGGCCGAATACAGAGACCTGGTGCACTACGGGCCACAAGGTCCCCAAACGACCCTCTGGAGGTTTTGAATTCAGAGTTGTCCTAGACCAGTTGCCATCCAAGGCTATAGAACCCAGCCTGTCCTGCTATTTACCAATAGCTGGAGGGAGAAGAAGAGGATTCACACCTTTCCCAAGGGTATTAGCACGTAAATGAATGCAATGGATTCGACTGGAATTCGAACTCGGCTCTGCGATTCCTCAATCCAAGCCGCTATCCATTACTCCATATCGGCGGATCTTTTGGCATCTTCATAAGAATGAAAGTGCTGCTCAACCAGACCATATGCCATCGATCGGAGCAAGTGATAATCGGACGGGGTAATGTCTGATGAATCCGGCGGGTTGGATAGGACTTTCCATTTAAACCTTTCCAAGTAGATTTTCACCCGTTTTACATGTGGCCTAGCGTTGTCATGTGGCAAAATCACTTTGTCGTGTCTCTGCTCGTATAGCGGCCGTTTTTCGTCAATGCTCGGCTCAAACGCATCAATTGTAGTCGATAGCGATCTCCCGTGATTGTTTTGGTCAGTTTGAGCAGCTCATAATAAACTACACTCAGCTGATCCCACCAAATGCAGAGCAGAAGCTTCTAACCATAGATATTCGGCTTTGCCGCCAATATAAATGCATGGCTGGGCTTACCCACGATCTTCTACACTTAAGGTTATCGTAGTGTATCCACTTTTCATCACCGGTCACGATACGATGCAAAAAAAGTTTCCTTTTCTGCCGCTGAAGCAGCTGTTCACACGGGACAAGACACCGTTGGACGTCTATCAGCTTCAATTCGTACAGCACCCAATGTCCTTTCTTTTGAATCATTCCTAATGCCTTCAAACGTTTCGAAACTGTTGTGTGATCAACTCCTAATGATTCTGCAAGTTCAGCTTACTCCTGACATAAGTCTTCATGAAGTAATTCCTCCAATTCTTCGTCTTTAAACTTTTTCGGTGCGCCAGAGCGTTCTTTATCTTCAACATCAAAATCATTATTTTTGAAGCGTCTAAGCCAATCTCTGCCTGTTGTTTCCGACAGAGCATGGTCGCCGTGAGTCTCAACAAGAATTCTGTGCTCTTCAGCTGCAGATTTCTTTTGAATAAAGTAGTGCAGCAAAATTCTCCTCAAATAGGCTATCTTTGGCACGATATTCGACATGTTTAACTCTATGAAAAATAAAGTTGTTTACACTTCGGTGAAATGACATACACTGAATTTCAAGCTTGCTTATATTACTTCCTTATAGATGCGTTACCGTCTGAAACTACAAGCACGCGTTCAGGGATCGCTATCTGTTGGAAAACATTGAGAACTTATTCAAGGCCCTAATATAATAAAAATATAGTTTTAAGCTATGCTATATTTATGTGCTCAATAATAGAGATTGAGCGTGCGTGAATAGGAAAGTAGAGAGTGAGACCAACATCGAGTGGCGACAGTCTGTTTCATGCTTGAACGCAATCTTCAGGACATTTCTAAATATATATATATATATATATATATATATATAAATTGATATATATATATATATTGATATTGATACTTTAATAATAAAAAAGAAAGGCCAACACTCAATAATATTAACTTCCACAATGTGCTAACCGTGTTCGGAAAAGAAAACATCTCTGTTACTCTAGATACATTCACACAACCCATACATCGAATTAAAAAGTGAAAATAAAAATCATCTTTGATAATGGCTAAATATATAGTCAAAATCGTTCGGGATTACAGAACATTTGGGCAGTTTCTACACACTCTGTGTCCAGAAAAGGAAACACTTGTTCGGACACAAGAAAAATTAAATAAAAAGCTTCATCGCAGTACCTTCTCTGTCTTCTTTAATAAAACATGTATATTGATGCTTATATATATATATATATATATATATATATATATATATATATGTGTGTGTGTGTGTGTGTGAGGTCAATCTATGAGTGCTAGTGGTACTATATAACTTAGTAATACCTTCTGGATGGTCGGGTCAACGACGACTAAACTATTTTCTCCTCTAAGCTGCACAGAGTAGAATTAAAGACGAAACTTATCAAATGGCGGATGTATCCGTTCATCGGATCAACAGCATTGATAGATATCGTATGTCACAATTGAGTCTTGCAATGATATCTACTACATAACAAAGTATTTAATATACTGATTGACTGTTAAGTGTAACTCACGATCACGAGTCCCGTAACCTGTCATCTATCGTAGGGACACTGCATTTACTGCATCCGTAACAACAGTGGGTATGTCGAACTTGAAGCAAGATCTTGAAGGAGACAATCCCTTTTCAGGATAGTGCGACTAACAATCACTAAAATTTTATTGATCACCAATATCTATAATATATTCCATCACTTCTTAAAAATGCTTATCCTCAGGAAAGATATTTTGTTTGTTTGTTTTTTTTTGTTTTTTTACAATGATGTTCATCCTGTACAAAGCACAAGAGCCACTCGAGCTAGAGAATTACAGGGTAAGATTAACAGTTTATGGTGATATGTGGGGAAGATGACGGTTGTCCCAAGGCTTGAACAGGTTAAGATTGTAGTGATCGGGAAAGCATCCTCTTAGGAGTCGTTTCCACAAAGCTACAATCCTTCGTTCCACTAGTTCAGACCCTTCATAATTAGGACCCGCCATGCCACGTACACTGTCGACATCTTAATTCTCTTCGTATGCCATTGGTAATTCAACTCAGCGTTTTCTCCAAACCTGTTACGTTGTGAAACAAACCCCTGAAAGGATGATTGCAACGTTTCGTTTGTGAGAAAGGGGTTGTAAGGCAGAAAATAATTCGTCACGTCACCCACAAGGACGCGGAGACGCTACCGAGACTGGAAAGTGAAGACTTGGAAGCTACTGCCATATATGGCAGCAGTATCCTATTTTAGTTATTATCTGGCTCTTGTAAAGGTAGAGGATAGTAGGAGAAGTCAAGTACTTACTGGAGCGGTACAACGAACTGACCATTTTACCAACGTCTTCAGCGATTTACTTTACAAATGGAAACTATATAAAACTTGGAAACTGTCCAATATCTCATTATGTGCAATATTTGGTTTCTATACATAATGCAAGAAAAACAATTTATTAGATATTAAAATCTAATCGTTAATATTAAAAATTTCCAATAAAAACTGTTTTATATCTATTTAAACATGTTTGAATTTTATATTCTGTATTCAAATAAAATAAAATGGAGCATTAAAAATTGATTAAACATTATTTCTAAAAATACTGTCTGTGGGGTAGAGGTTCATTTTTATTATATAACTGAAGAAGGAAATATTCAATTTACTGTATTTTTTCCAAAAAACGATCCAGTTTTATAAACTTTTAGGTCATTCTTGGGCAACGATCAGAATCAAATACATGCATTCTGTCATACCAAAAGGTTACAGACATTCAAACTCTGAACCTTGCCTATTTGAAAATAGACTTTGATGAAATTAGTAAAACATCGTCAAACATAAAATCGTATAATATATATGTAGCAGTTCTAAATTTTTTTAGTAACGATGACTTTAATTCATGACACCAATAATTTATTCCTTCCTGCTTTTCAGAGTGTTTCTGTAATGATATATATATATATATATATATATATATATATATATATATATATATATATATATATATATATAGTTATTTTAAAAAAAAATATGATTCCTTCGCTTATTAAAAAATAAGCGAAGGAATCATATTTTTTCATAAAAATAATTATAAAAAAAATTTAAAAAATAAAAATAATTATAATTTAAGCTCTACTTCTGTATGGAGCACTGTTTTTTTTTAAATAAAAACAAAAATACTAAAGAACTCCGGATTATTTACCTAACGTGTTCTTTCCTATTTTTCTACATATCTGTACACACACACACACATACACACACACGCGCGCGCGCATATATATATATATATATATATATATATATATATATATATATAATGCATATTTATATTAAAATCATTAACAACGATTTTGTCTTATACAGGTGAACTTTTTCGATTATTTCGACATATGAGTTGTCAACAACTGATCACTTCAAGTGTTTATGACATTTGAGACCCTGTCAGTGACTTGTAGACAAGGTCACAAATGGTGCAAGAGGGATGGTTTCGTGTCAAGGTCGATGGTAACGATGCTACTGCTTTTGGCCATATCATGTACAATATCTCACTCAGCGACAACCACGTTTAGCAATCAGTTCGTTGGAAAGGAACCCGGTCGTTAAGTGAAGAATAATAAAAATGTTGATATTTCTTACTTAATCATGATTTAGTATAGGGCATCACTGTGTTTTGCCTTTTGAAGTTGTTAACAAAAGGAACATGTGCGGAAAAAGAAATAAAATCAATAAATAAAGTAAAAGAACCGGAAATATGATAACCCGACTTTGTTTCGAAAAACGTCGTTGTATCCTGCCTCACTCTCTCGTTTTATTTGTTCTTTTTGCTCTAAGATGTGTACTACGTGCTAATTACGTTCTCACTGAGGAACGTTGGTTTTCCTCGGTCCTCTGATGTCTAAACCATCTCCCCAATTTTCAATGCATGGCACACGCACGTTTCTTCCAAAAAACCTCAATCTATGAATTAGGTTAAGCTTTCTCTTTGGTTGTTCCAACTCAGCGCAAAGCTGATTTGAGCGTGATCATAGGAACTATGCTTATACTAACTTACCCTAACCTATGAACCAAGAAAAAGAAAACGGACATTCTATAACTATGTATAACCTTCCAACGATTAAGTAAGTAGAAATCTTCCTTTGGTTGTTCCAACTCCAAGGTTGACTTGAGTTCAATCATGAATACGATACTTATACTTACCTAGCTTAGCTTCTAGACCAGAAAGAGAATGGGCACACTGAATATTTTTTAATCGGTATCACTCCATGTAAGGCACAAGGGGTTTCAGGGTGTGGAAGAATTAGGAACAGAAACATTAATAATGAGCAGGAAGAGGAAAGAGTAATCGGGGGACAGTAGCTAGCGATTGATACTGCATTTAAATTTTTGCACATTGAAGTTGGCTGGAAAGCATGAAGGGAGTTTCACAAGCGAGAAGTGCAAGAAAAGAAACCGTTAGCATAGAATTTACGGTTACATCTAGCCAGCTCAACTGTAAATTGATGAGATCTCGACACCAGTCTAGTACTGCGCTTAAATTTCAAAAGTCTATGTATCATAGCAAAGATCTCATCCGAATAATTACCATGAAAGTATTTATAGAAAGAAAAAAAAACAGAGACGCGACGTTACGGCATTGGGAAAGTGACTGAAGCCGAGCCTCCAGATCAGGACCAATAATATTGCTAATTCTTTGGATTTTATCAAGGAGCTCAAGATAAATAGCAGTGGCACCAGCCCATATATGGCAGCAATATTCTAAGCATGAACGAATGGTAGACTTATAGATATACAAGATAGATTCTGGAGAGAAAAAATGTCCCGTACGACACAGGGAACTAACTTTCTTAGCAGCTGAAAGTTGGTTTCCTGATATAATTGGATACATTGAGAACTTTGTTCCACTACAGTTAACATAAAAAAATAAACGTCCGTAGTAGAAAACTCCAGTTGTGTATGCTTCTATCTTCTTTATTTACATACTGAACACACGCCTTCACCTAAAATACACACAAACACGCATCTTTTGTTAAATTTTACAAACAGCCCAACATGAAAATTGCACATTCGAGATACCGAAATCAAACAAGTACAACAATTTAAATATCTGAGAAGCATTTTAACAGAGGCTATAAAGAGTGACACCGAAATCCGAAGGCCTGTTGGGATAACGAAAGATGCTTTCCTAAAGTTAAGCAGAATATTAAAAAAGAAATATTCCATTAGAAACAAAGAACTGTTATGTACTTAAATGTTTAGTAATAACAGTCTTCCTATATGGCAGTGAATGCTGGACAATCTCCTCTCTGATGAAGAAGAAACTTGAAGCACAGAAATATGGTTCTACAGAAGGATGCTGAGAATAATATGGGCCGAACATATCAGCAGCGACTAAATTCTAGAAACAATAGAAACAAAAAGGACACTTATACTTAATATCAGAAAGATACGGATGAAATTTCTGGGGCACATAAAGAGGAAAGTGGGCTTGGAAAATTTGATACTCACAGGACATATTGAAGGCTGCAGGGACAGATGAAAGCAATGCATAACCTACCTAGCAATCTCGAGTGAATGGATGGCGGAGTAGGGTTTTGGAGAGAGAGAGAGAGAGAGCAAAATGACAAAATTTATTAAGAGCCACAAATGACTGGAAATTATGGAGAGCCATGACCGCCAATGTCCTGCATAGACACGACACATAGAAGAAGAAGACTACAAAAGAGCAACAAATAGTAAGGATTAATTGTACTTTTTTGATCATATGCATGCTGAATGGGATTTAAATCTGGCGAATGTTCTGGTCAATAGAATACGTAAAAGTCAGCTGTTTTTAATACCAATTTCGTGTCACTCGCGAACCATGGGATGGTTGCGTTATATATCGGGAAATATTGGGGATCATGGTTAGTGTACAGAGGTGAGAGTGGTCTGCAAAAAAATCTGTGTATATGAAACCTGTCGAGAGAGATTCCAGTTTCGATAGCGATCTTTATAAACTACAATATAATAGACGCAGCACTGTTTGGGGAGCAACCACTAACTTTCAAATCACTCTCACAATGATGAATTAATAACCTCATGTGGTCGCCTCTACATATGAATTCGACCACCTGCACGAAAGAGCTGGAAACGTGAAGTATTGTCATAAAGTTCGTATAACGCTTGTAGTTCTGCTTAATGATACTGTAAGAAAAACACTGAAAGCGAAAGGTTGAGTGATAAACAGGTTAATTATATGAGTGACATGGATTAATAATAGAGAAAGCCGTAATTCAATGCGTATGGCTCAAACGTTACGCCTTGCGACCCACTTTGCCTTTCTACGAGCAGACGTTCTACTCATAGAGGATGGACGAGCCCAAGTTCAACAATTAGCGTAGAGAAGGTCGGTTGTCTTTCTACACAACATGCATATAAGCAGGTAACAGAGCACCAGGCTTCCCATGTATAATAGCCACATTTTTACCAAGGTAAAATCCAGTAATTGATGCAGTGATACCAATAATGCTACTCTTGTTAATCGACAAGTACGAAACCTCATGGAATTAAGTGTACGCTGTATTATTTACCATCTAATGGCTTGAGCGGCACTATTATTGCATTAGGATTATTTCATTCAATATAGCCTTTCGTTGAGTAGTCACATGCTTGTCATTCACTGGTAGCAATTTTTTCCAAATTTCTAAATACCGTTTGTCCCAAATTTCTAAATACCGTTGATGTATGTCTGGAATTTGTGATATACAGGAAGTAATGTTTTCCTAGAATAACCACGAAAAATTGCCACATCGAAGATAGAGTGCTCCATCAACCTAGTCTCCAAACTCATTCTGCAGTTAAATGTTATTAAATTCTACATGTGCGTCATGGATGCTACAGCTAAATTCTGACAGATAGACTACATCTTTACATATTAAGGTGAAACTATCCAATGGAAGCCACAGCTACACTACTTCTTTACTTACCGTGTTTCATAATATTAGGTTGGTGCAAAAATAATGACGTAATAATGACGTCAAAAAACGACATTATTACGTCATTATTTTTGCACCAACCTAATAGAAGCTACTATTGGGCTGGTGCAAAAATAATGTCGTTTTCTCATACATATTACTATGTGAGCAAACGACATTATTTTTGCACCAACCTAATATTATGTGACATTTCTTTACCTCTTGCGGTAGAACCGTATCATGGATGCCACAGCTACACTAGTTCTTTGCTTATTACGTTGCATAATAGTAGTTAATATTATGTTAGATATCTTTGCCTATTGTGGTAGAACCATTCCATGGATGCTTCAGCTACACAACTTCTTTATCTGTTATGTCACATAATAGTAGCTACATTACTTCTTTATTTATACCACATAATAGTAATTTGACGAATATTTTACCTTTTATGTCAAAACTATCCCATGAATATCACAGCCACACTACTTTTTTTTGCCTATTATGGCTAAACCATCCTGTATACAGCTACCTTTTATTTTTTTATTTTTTGTACTTCAATTTATGCCAAACATCTATAAAACAGCGTGAAAATTAATTTATCTAGACAAGTCAAAAAGCCAAATAAGTAAATAGACGTGTAGAAGCTTTTTATTAGGACCTTGACCATGAACCTTATTCATCGTAGCTCCCAGAGCCGATACTGTCGCTCCAATATTTTTTAAACATTCCTTGTCTTGTAGACCTGGGAAAGAACCAGACTCGGCCTCTTTTATTGTGACAATACGAAGGGTCACAATAGAAAACCTTGACCTTTGTCTGTTTTAAATCGCCTGATGACGACATGTATAAATAAAAAAAGAAAATCATTAGTCACGAAAGCTCATTCCTTCATTATTAATCATTGGAATTAGGCACAACTTAAGCACAATTCTGTCAGTAATCACTTTTGTATTTATTTCTGACCACTTAAAACGCATTTCTTTTCGATTTTCATTTAATTTCTATAGTAAAAGAAATCATTAGCAATGATAAACCTGTTATATCAATATGTGTAATATTTCTATTAATTGCTGACTACTGACAATCCGTATATTACTGTTTTTCAATGTATTAATATACTAAACAGTTTGAAATGTATTTCTATATTAAAATCATTAGTAATGCATTTAAATTATTCATGTAGTTACTTTATTCTGCCTATGGTACTTGCATTAATTCCTGATCAATATCAGTCTGTTACAGACTTTTCAATGCATTTCTAAAATAGAAGTATAGACAATGTTTTTTATCATTAATAATGCGTATACATAATATGTGTCTATATTTCTATATATATGTTGTGGAGGAGCTGAACACCCCCACAAGATAGATTGGTCTAAGACTATTTAAACAGCACTCTCTCTTACTGAGGAGA
The DNA here is from genome assembly GCA_963932145.1 of Acanthosepion lycidas. Classification (NCBI taxonomy): domain Eukaryota; kingdom Metazoa; phylum Mollusca; class Cephalopoda; order Sepiida; family Sepiidae; genus Acanthosepion; species Acanthosepion lycidas. Next base: position 59,883,575 of record OZ010585.1, on the reverse strand, counting down.
GGGGTTAACGATTAACGGTTTCTTGCATTAGTCAGCGTTCCCAACCGTGTACCATATTATTCTTTGGAATAAACTACATCTTATTTTCTATTTGAGTGTCAACCTTTCCTATTTACGACACAAGACACACACACACACACACACACACACACACACACACACACATATATATATATATATATATATATATATATATATATATATATAATTTAAACATTATTTTTAGTGGATACTCATATTTGAGTAGACACGCCGTTTATCTATTAAATAGTATATTTATTTAATTTTGTCTAGCGGCCTGAATATTCAATCGAAAAATCATATTATAGACAAATAAGAACTCTCCGACAGGATTGAAATCTGTGTTCCTCTGGAAAGATGAGAAACTGTCGTTAGATTCGACGTGCCTTAACCGTCTCGGACATGAAGAGCAAATTTCGAATCGTGACATTAAACGAGATCCTTCTCTTATTAAATTCGTTGAAATGTTCATATCTCTTCAGTTTCGTATCACTTTAAATTTGTATCACTTTAAAATTTATTTTTAGTGAATACTTATATTTGAATATACTCTCCATTAATTTATTAAACAGTATATTTATTTATTTTCTACCACCAACCTGAATATATATAGTGATTTTCCAAGCGTAGCTTAGATGTGGTACAAAGCCGAAAGTATGTGGGCACCCAGTGAGGATCGAACTTACTACTCGGTCGTAATCGTTCTAACAAGACAAGCCTGCTAACCATTAAACTGCCTCGAGGTGCTCAACCTGAATATATATATATATATATATATATATATATATATATATATATATATATATATATATATATATATATATATATATATATATATATATATATATATATATATATATATATATATATATATATATATATATATATATATATATATATATATATATATATATATATACACAACACTATTTATGTCTGTAATGATCATTATTAATATTTTTATTCTTGATTTGTAATGCATTTCTATAGTAAAGAAACTTGCAATACATTTTTATATTAAGACCATTAGCAATGTATTTATAATATAGTTGTAATAAGCCCTATGCTGACAGTAAAAGCTGCATTAATTCCTGATCATTGACATTTTTATTTATTTGAGTGTAGAAAATTGCTGAAAAATTTAGGTTAAAGTTTGCAAGATTTAACATATTAATCATCAAATTTTTTGCATACCGTCAGAAATATATAGTTTATAAACGACCAACTGAAAGCAAATGGAGATTATTGAAGTAGCAGAAAGATTGCTCGGGTATACAAATGCAGACGGCGTTAAAATACAAACGTGATTATTGTTTTATTTCGGGCACAGGGCCACAAAAAAAATAGGTTGTGGTGATGTTAAATCAAGTCTTAAAAAAAGGGAGGCTAAATTAGGTGTTAAAAGTGAGGAGGCTATATCAGATGTTAAAAGTAGGAAAGGCTAAATCAGATTTTAAAAGTTGCTGAAATTAAATCAGATGTTAAAAGTCGGGGAGCTTAAATCAGTTGTTAGGAACGGAAGGGCGAAATCAGATGTTAAAATGTAGAAGGGAAGCTAAATCAGATGTTAAAAGTCGGGGAGCTTAAATCAGTTGTTAGGAACGGAAATCAGATGTTAAAATGTAGAGGGGAAGCTAAATCAGATGTTAAAATGATTTAGTCTAAATCCGATGTTAAAAAGTGGAGTAGACTAAATCAGATGTTAAAGTAGGGGGAGGCTAAATAACTTTTTAAAAGCGGAGGGGTTATATCAGATGTTAATAGTGTAGTAGGTTAAATCATGTATTAAAAGTGGAAGAGGCTAAAACAGATGTTAAAAGTGGCGGAGGCTAGATCAGTTGTTAAAAGTAGCCGAGGTTAAATCAGATGTTAAAGCGAGAAGGGGGATAAATCTGGTATTAAATGTCGGGAAGACTAAATCAGATGATAAAAGTCCGTGGACGAAATCAGTTGTTAAAAGTTTGTGGGTGCCTGGGAACTTATATTGGAGATGAAACCCTTGCATACGGATAGAAAATAAATTTAGAAAATATAGAAAGAGGCGTGAGACAATGATACGTCTTCTCCCCAGATTTAGTCAACCTCTACAGTGATTCTGTCCTAAGAGAACTGGAGACCCTACCAGGAATTACTATCAGTGGGCGTAATTTTAATAATATAACATACGTAGATGACACTGTGTTGACTCGGAAAGGAAGTTACATGACCTCCTATACAGGGTGGTAGAAGAAAGCAAAAATAAAAAAGGACAAACTATCAATTGCAAGAAAACGGAAAGTGTGGTCCTCAGCAAGAGAAAGAGCTCAATATGAGAGTTACGAATTGGAGATTATAAAGATGAAGCAGATGCAGAAAATTTTAAATATCTGGGAAATTTTAACAAGGATGGAAAGTGTGACACCGAATTCTGAACACTCATGGGACTAGCAAAAGAAGCATTCCAAAAAAGGTGCTGAGAAACGAGGACATTTCGTTAGAGACAAAGAAAAGAATGCTGGATTGCCATGTGGTATTCATCCCCTTATACGGCACTGAATGCTGGGCAATATCCCCAAGGATAAAGAAAAAAATAGAAGCAGCAGGAATGCAGTTCTACAGAAAGACCCTGAAAATTCCATGGAGAGAACAAGTAAAGAACAGAGGAGTCTTACAGAAAATGGCAACAGATACTTATACTCAAAACCAGGAAAAGCTAGCTGAAATTCCTTGGACACATAAAGAGGAAGGTGAGGATTTGGAAAACTTAACCCTCACGGAGCATACTGAGAAGGCAGTGAGCTTGTGTGAATGGATGGCAGACAGGGAGCATGGTCCCTAGAAAAGTGAGAAAAACTGCTAAGAGCCACATGAGATAGGAAGTTATTTTGTCTATATTTCTGAGATGAAGTATTATGTACATTATTTACATTATTTGGACTACCGTCCTCATCTTTGTCGCGATATTTATCACAACGTTTCGGCCGTTGTACGCTCCGGCCTTCTTCAGGTAGTTTGGAATTTCGAACTGGGGTAGACTGTTCTAGTTCCACGTGACATGTTTTGATGGATGTCAGTTATCAGTTATCTCCTGCTAATTTTCCCTCTGAAAGTTCTCCACTGCCTTAACCGGGTATTGAACTCACACTCTTTGAGTCTGTCACTGGATCTAACCAACGCCTTTATCCACTGTGCCATGTGTCCTTAAGGAAAATTGAAATTCCAACCACCTGAAGAAGTCCGGAGCGTACAACGGCCGAAACGAAACGATAAATATGGCGACAAAAATGGGGAAGTTTTTTTTTACCAAGCATCCCTTCCTCATTATGCGTTCTAGACATTTCATTTTTTTCATTATAATTCTAAGTACCCTTATTGTTTACGCTTGCCTCAAAACTTCTTCTTTTCTTACATATTTCATTCATGGTATACGTATGACGATAAACTACATCCGGCAGCAAGGCCTCTGATCAGGAGATTGAAGATTTTCAGGAGCATGGAAGCATCTGTTAATTACTGTTGTTCGTAGGTACATCCTGACTCTGGGTGGTAGCACCTGTTTGGACCCCAGCTATGTGCAAATAGTTAACCTTCAAATAAAAACAAAACACTATGAAAACATAAAAATATATTTTTATAGTAAAAATACCAGCAAAACATTTATATATAACTTGGACCGATTTTAAATGTGAATTAAGTTTAAGCGTCTAATGATTTTTTCCCTTTCAGGACATATACGATGATGGCTCTCCGCATGTCATGAAAGTAATGCGGAAGAAGATTCTACATTGTTTTTATTTGATCCTCTCATAAAATGAATATTTTTGGGATCTACTGTTTGTGCGTGTGGTGTAATGGCTATCGGCTCAGAACGAAAAATTGAAGAAGCGAGTTCGGGTTCGTTACATTCACATACGCGCAAATATCCTTAATCTTTTCTCACTCCACCTATGGGTTAAATAACAGGACAGACTGGGTCCTATATCCTTGGGTGACAACTAGTCTACCGCAGAAAGAAACGGCAAACTTATGTGGAAAAAATCTCTGCCTAGCCAGTAATGAATTGAAACAGACATGATCGCCCAAGCATGTATCACGTATGGCAGTTGACTGATGCTACTGCAAATAATTCTTGTTTTGAATTTTTATATATATATATATATATATATATATATATATATATATATATATATATATATATATATATATATATATATATTTATTTTTGGTTGGATTGATGTGAGTTTGTGACCCTGGGTTTCAGGCTTTTGCGATCTTTGTCTGACGACCGCAAAAGCGTGAAACCCAGGGTCACAAACTCACATCAATCCAACCAAATATATTAGCTCTATCTCTGATATTGAGCGCTTTCTAATAAGTACCGCGCATATAATATATAAATAATTATATATATAAATATTTATTTATATTTATATACACACACTTTTTACATATATATATATATTGCTGTTTGTTTGTAGTAGTTTTCTGTAAAGGGATCCTATAAATTTTTCTGCAAGTATATAAAAGTTTTAAGGAGTTAATGTTTCGGAAAAAAAGAAAGAAGATGAATTTTATTATTTATTTTGAACATTAATGATAGTAACGATTTTGGATTGTGTATTGCCATGATTCTATTATCAGTTAATAGTTATTAATCTTAATTAATAAGATATGCGGATATCTTGTTGATAACAGACACAGAAAGGAAACTGACGAAAACCCCAGTCTAGGTAGTAAAGAAAAGCGAGAAGAAAGGACTAACATTCAGTTGCAAAGAAAAAAAAAATAACAGAATGTATAATTGTCAACAAGAAGAGCAGCCCAATTTACGAATTGGAGATGTCAAAATCAAAGAGATCCACTCAAGGAACAGAGTTATAGGTAAAATGGAATGATTTTGAGATGTCAAAAATCAAGTAGAGTAGTTTAAATCCGTTGGACGGGTTTCAAGATAGGCCGGAAACTCTGACACTGAAATCCGAAGGCGCATTGCAACAGCAAAAAATGCTTTCTATAAAGTAAACAACGTATGAAGAAATATAAATTTTGTTATAAACAAAGAAAAGTGTGCTAAATTGTTACAATCAATATATCTATATGGCATTGAATGCTGGGCAATTTCCTCGCAGGTGAAGAAGCGATTTGAAGCAACAGAGATGTGGTTCTACAGAAGGATGCTGAGTATACAATGGATTGATTGAATGGTTTCTTTGTGCAACGGCATATCAACTGCTTGTGGCTCATTTAATACCTAAATTTAATTTTTTGTGAGATTTGAAAATATGATATTTTATTCTGTTTTCGCAATTGAATACATGGTAGATTGCTCGGTTGATTTTATTTAGTGGCATATCAACCTCTAAATATTCTGAACACAATTTTCTGGCTTCAACTAAATATATTTTGAACACAATTGTAGGCCTTCAAGTACAGAAAATGTATTGTTGGTAATTCTGCTATAAAAACAATATTGCTAGTCATTTTACTTTAAAATGTCTTGTTGATAATTCTACTATATGTATTGATCATTTTATACATACATATACATATATGTGTGTGTGTGTGTGTGTGCGTATCTGTGTGTGTGTGTGTGTTTTGTGGGTATTTTTACATTAAAAATGTATTTTTATGCTTTCATAGTGTTTCGTTTTTATTTGAGGGTTCACTATTTGCCCATAGCTTGGACCCAAACAGACGCTACCACCCCGAGTCAGGGTGGACCTACGAACAACAGCAATTAAGAGATGCTTCTACGCTCCTGAAAATGTTCAGTCTCCTGATCAGAGGCCTTGCTGCCGGATGTAGTTTATCGTCATACGTATACCATGAATGGAACATGTAAAAAAGGAAGAAGTTTTGAGGCAAGCGTAAACAGTAAGGGCACTTAGACTTAGAATTATAAAGAGAAAAGTGAAATTTCTAGAACGCATAATGAAAAAGTAAGGCTTGGAAAATTTGACACCCACAGGGTATGATGTTGACAAAAGGAAACAGTGAGTAACTTACTTAAAGGGCTTGTGTAATTAGATGACGTAATGAGAAGAATAATAAAAAGACAAACATTTATTCAACGATAGGAAGTTGTGGAGAGCCATGATAGCCTCCTTGTACTGAAGGAACAAGATACAGAAGAAGAAAAAAAGAAAAAAATTAGAAAAATGATACAGCAGTTTCAGACGGTTTTGAATTGGAAAAACCGACATTCAATTTGGGCTTGTGGGCGTGGTAGGCAAGTAAGAATTTATACACTAAAATAAGCTCACATCATTTTCACGAAGAGGGGCGAATAATTTTAGGAGAAGGGTGTGAATCATCCCACCCACACTACCACTTTGGTAAAGGGCCTGAATACAACTCAGCTCAATAATGTTGTTATCGATTGAGGTCAAGAGGATACATTTAGTCTTCTGTTCAGTTCTCAGTTCAGCTACCTAAAAGTGAGGTGGACTGAACACCTTCCCTACCTCTCTTTATAGCGCTGTGAATGCATTTCCGCCATTTGCTGCGTGACTCATGGGAATGAATGAAAGTTTTGTCGTATCTCCTACCGCAGACATGAATGTCAACGACATAAAACATTTAGTAAAAATGAACAACGTGAAAGTATAAATAAAATTAAAAAAAAAAAAAACTGTAACAAATGTATTATAAGAAAGAAGACATGAACCCCATCATTTTAAAATATGAAGAAAAACTATTTTATGTATTTAATTCACAATGGATTCTAACGTCAGTAAATAAAACGAATGTAACGAATGCACGGCCGCAATTTTCGAAGGATTTGCACCAAAATTTACATGCACATGCTCCAAGTTAGCGGAAAGGCCAAGACCGACTTTGCATTTCCTAACTCCTATCGATAGTGGAAATAATCGATTTTTTCATGCTTCTACCGCAGTTTTCATGGAGTTTGCGGCCATTTTCTACTGGCCAGAGTGAGAGCCTATAGCTGGCTGCAACGAATAGGCAGGAAGATTCTATTGGCCAGCGTGAGAGCCAACAGCTGACTGACACGAATGTTAACTAGCATGCTAGCATGCAAAAAAAAAATCGATAGCTGCATTCGTCACAACTGGGAAAAATTTAAATCTGCATGGCACTTTACTCCAATTGGCTCATTCGCTTGCTTAAACCCAACGTTGATTCTGATTCTGTGTTGGGTGTGAAAAATATTTGTTGTTAACATTGTTTTTCATTCGGTTTTTCCAGTTACGAGTCCTTTTTTAAAGCTGATCGTTTTGTGTTCATTTTGTTTAGTTCTTTTTTCGTAACAGATTTAATGTTAATATAGAGCTTAGAAAAAATTCACAGTGTCAGATAGGCAAGAAGTAAGGCATGTAGCAACATCAGCACGGCAAAGGGCACTCCTTTAAAGGCAAGGAAGGGGAAAATATTTTAAATCAAGTGATAGCGATTGCTGTATGAGTCGTACGATTTTTGAATCAAGCACGGGCAACGCCGGGCCATGCTGCTAGTACTGACTAAAAATTATCACGTTGACATTCTATTATAATTATTTTTTTTTTTTTATGTTTCAAAATTGAAAATAAAGTTGTAAATTTAATTATAAAAACTAAACTTAAAATTCAGAATTTCGTTATATTGTCAAGCAATGTTAGGAATAACTTTCTAAGAAATATTACTTAATTTATAAGCGCAGACAATCTTAATATTTTGAGTTATTATGGTTAAGGAAAATTCAATCTATTTTGATTAGGAGTGGTTGGGTTTTAATTTCCCTAGACAACTTATGGATCAAATATATGTTGCTTACAAATTCAGATTAAGTTTCGCTGGGGGGGTGGACTGCTCACAAGTAATTGTGAATTCTTAAAAAGTTATTTCTAACATCGCTTGACAATGGAACGAAACTCTGGATTTTAAGTTTAATTTTTATAATTAAATTTGCAACTTTAGTTTCAGTTTTGAAACATAGAAATTTATGTGTCACGATGAATCATATTTTTAAAAAAGAAAATAATTATATTATGCTCTACTCTTTGTAGCGACACTATTTTTTTTTTTTTAAATAAAAATAATTTCTAAGAACACCGGATTGTAAATCTTACTATTCTTTCTTATTATTTTAATATATGTTCACGTTGAATTTTTCAGGTTTTTTTATAAAATTAAGGGGGTGACCCGTGAAACAAATATAAAAAAAATATTTTTACCAAGATTTTCTAATAAAAAAAATTACTAAAATAATAATTTAATTCATTTGTGAATAAGTCCTAAGAACTTCATTAAAATCCTACAATTATTTGATTTTTGAAAGAATTTCCAAATTAATGTATTTCACCGCAAAAAAAGACGTTAAAATTTGATATTGTACAGTACATCCGCTGACGCAAGAAAAACAAGAATTTTAATCAAAATATTGAATGTACAACATAAAAAAGAGTAAAAAATAATAGTAATTAAATATTCAAAAATACTTTGATCCTTCCTCTTAATAATAACATAATTATTTTGACGATAAAACGATGTTTTTATTATGTTTGAAATATTTTTTTCATCATAGTATGCTGATTTTTTGCGTTTTCGTGGTGGCACCTATTGTAGGCAACTGATTTTTTCTCGGTAAGATAAAAAAAAAATAATAATACATTTGATTAAAAAATAGATATGGCGGCCTTAGATGATAAAAAAAAAAGTGGAAATCCCGAGTTGTTAACTTAAATTGTGTCACCCAGTTTTGTTGGTGCTAGAATTAGACTATTTCAAGGGGTCACTCTGCTTAATTTAACGAGAGAAAAATGCACCTCGTGTCTCACTCATGGGTGCACTTGTGACAGCAAATTCACAGACTGCTATTGGGAACAACCAACCACTCCTTTACAAAAAGACGTTCAAATAAACTAACAAATAATAACGAGTAGAAAAGAAAAAGGCCCGAGATCACACACCGAGTTTTGTATAATTGTTTTACAATTTGTGTTTTGAAGTGAAGTTCAATGTAGCCCTTTCTTCTTCAGTGTCTGTGGTTAAGAATTTCAACTCAAGACGTTTTTTTTTGTTTTTTTTTATTTAACTCCTCGAATTTTAATGGTTTATAAACTCCTTGTTACCGAGAGAAAGATAAGAAGATAGAGTGAGTGACAGAAAGAGAAAGGGAGAGATAGACAAAAGGGAGGAAAGAGTCGAGAGAATAGAAAATATGAGAGTGAAAGAAAGAAAAAGAAGCAAAGAAGCTAAACGACTGTTGAACGCAAAAAGAAAGGTAGAAAAAAAAACAAGCATTGGAAAAAGAAAGGAAGAAAGAAGAGCGAATGAGAAAAAAGAAAGGAAGAAAGAAAATGAGTGATGAGAAAGGAAAAAAACGAGGTAAAAGAAAGGAAAAAGAAGTTGGGGATTTGAGAAAAAAGAAGTTTAATGAGGAAGACAACGCAGGGAAGTGAACATACAACAGAACGTCCCCTGTGGACAGGAAGAGACAACCAAAGAAAAAAGCCTGTTGATAGAAAATCTGTTATTGCAACCAGTAATAGTTGAACGGTATGGTTGCGCTCCCGTTGGGAGAATCACTGAATTCCTCCCTTCAGACTTCATGCGTGTGTATGCGTGTGTGTGCGTGCGTACAACAGGAGATAGCGTCAAAATGTGTCTCGAGAAGAATACGTTGGATATCTGTCTACCAGAAATAACTTTTATAAAATAAATAAAAATCTATTATTATTATTATTATTATTATTATTATTTTCTTGAGTTTCTGTTGTATACGCATTTGAGACCTAAAGTCAGAAATGACTTCATGACATTTTCCACTGATCATTTTTTGTAAAAAAAAAAAACAAAAAAAATACTAAGATCACACACATTTTACATAGATAAAGCTCTTGTGTGTACAATTTTTTTGTATTTTATTAATGCATGTACGAACCAGGAATCCCTTCAATGAGTCTATCGGACCCTTTTCTAATCAATCCGAAGGCTCGAACTCCAACTGGAATTATCGATGGCTTCATATGACACACTTTTGAGATTTCTATTTCAAGATCCTTGTATTTTGATACTTTTTTGAAAATCTTCAAAGATACACATTACAGTCTAGAGGAACTGTCATGTCAGTAAGAAAGCACATTCTGTTTTTGTGGTCTTTGATGTCTGGGCGAGTAGCTTTGATTTTTCTGTCTGTAAAATCCCATAAAATTGTTACAGGACCTATCTTTGTAACAGGGTCTGGGCGATATTCATACAAGTTTCTTGCAGTTTCCTTCTCGTAAAAGTTGCATATTTTCCAGTGCAGATATTAGCCCACTCTATCATGCTGAGTTTTATATTCAGTGGGTGCTAACACTGTGCAACCTGATACAAGTTGGCCAATTATTTCTGAATATCTATCACATAATCTGCATTTAGGGGGTCAACGCAATTTTCCACCATATGTGCTTGGTAATTACTAGTTAGCAAGTATTGGTCATGTGTTGCAAGAATTAAACATTCGGTTTCAGCTTTTAACCCTGCACTACGTAACCACTGATGAGTATGGGTTTTGTCTATATCAGCTTGTTTGGTAGAGTATTGGCCATGAAGAGGCTTATCTTGCCATCGTTTCTGCATTTGGTACATTGCATTTGCTTTCTTTGTTAGGTTCTTTGCCATTTTATTAAGTGTATTATGATTTATTTGTACTTCTTCACCCTCTCTTGTAATTCCCCTTTTGAATCTGTTGGCTTCCTTTATTACTGAATAAAGTTTCTTCTTTCTTTCATGTTCTTTGACAAAGATCATCATCCAGTCTTCTGTAGTTTCCAGATATCCTTGAAAACCGATTGTTTTGGTTTTGAAAGACAATTCTAGATGAACTAATCCTCTGTCTCCTTCGGATCTAGGCACATACAGACGATCAACACCAGCCTTATTATTATTATTATTATTATTATTATTATTATTATTATTATTATAATAAAAATGCCTTGATGTTACTCAAGTCACGACTTTCATGGTTTTTCATCTTAATTGCTTGAAATTCTTAACAAGGACATGTTTTGTGCTGGTGAATTAAGACGAAATAAAGTAAATATTCTTTTCAGTACCACAAAAATTGAAGGATGTGACTCCCAAGAGGATTTATAATAATAATAATAATAATAATAATAATAAAACTGATTTCCAGCAGTCCACAACAACAACAATAATAATAATAATAATAATAATAATAATAATAATAATAATAATAAAACTGATTTCTAGCAGTAAAACGTTTCTTTAAAAAGCATATTTTTTAATTCCCTGTCCCTTCAGGACGTTGGTGATCATGGCTGTCCATAGATACTGTTTCTTTATCATCTGTGAAGTTTTTGGGAAGAGATCGTAGAGTGGTTTTCCGTTGCCTTATAAGCGGTTTTGAATTCGGAGTTGTCTTCTACGTAGATAGGTTGCCACTCAAGGCTAGAGAATCTGGTCTATTTCACCAAAGCTTAAGTGGAAGAAGAAACGTATTAATTCACTTCCCAAGAGCATTTACGCAAAAGTGAACGCAACAGACTTGCCGGAATGTGAACTCGGCTAGCCGATTCCCTTTTACACGCCGATAACAGCTAAGCTACCCGCACATCCAGGGGCATGATCACGTGCACTGATTTTTTTTGTGAACGGAAATAAAGTCACAATGAAAATGTTACAATGTTACAGCAGAAATTAATGTTTAATTTATCATAATAAAATAAGTAATATTTTTCTAAGTAAATGTTGACGGTTAAGACAATGCTTCAATTGACGGTAAGTAAAAAAGATGAATCTGTTGCAGTGTAAGTGTCTGGGAAGTAATTTAATAGATGATGGAAAATGTGACACCGACAATCCAAAGGTGCATTGGAATAGATTAAAGATGCCTTCTATAAACTAAATAAAGAATTAAGAGACAATAAAATTTCGTTATAAACAAAAATGGAGCGTTAAACTGTTACGTAATATCAATCGTTATATATGGCATATCTATCTATCTATCTATCTATCTATCTATCTATCTCCATCAGTGTCTTCATATCTATATGTCTAAAATCCGGAGACGGCTATCACGCACAAGGCCAACTAAGTGATCTACCAAATACAAATGTCGGCATGAATAAATTATTTCCTTCGAGTCCCTACGCCAGGCACGGTACTTATTCTGTACGGGATGCTCATTAATTTTCAAATAATTTTAACCAGGACGCGATTATTTTGTTCTTGTTTATTAGATTTATATAAATATCCCTAGTGGAACGTTTATTTAAATTGGTGCGTTTATCTTATAAACTGATAAATTCCTACCGGCCCAACTATTGCAGCCGACACTTTTATTTGGTACAAAATAGTATGGCAGTAAAATCGTTATAAAAGATGTTGCTTAGTGTGTGCTCATAGGCATGCTGCAGTCATCCGAATAATTGGACGTAATCTTGTGTAATTACCTTATCAAAACTTATTTGCTGGGGAAAATGGGGTGCACAATTTCTGGTTAGCCAGGGTGCTGTATATTCTGGCGCTGGTATTGTCTATGTCTATTTTAAGATCTCGCTCGTTATCCAATTCTGTTATATATATATATATATATATATATATATATATATATATATATATATATATATATATATAACTTAATCGAAAATTAATAAATATGTCATAAAATCACTACAAAACAGCCATTTTGTTTCAACACTTCTGGTGTCTTATCAAATAATGGTGTTGAATGTAGAAAAAAGGGTTTTAAAAGGTTCAAATCGACCAAACACTCATCGATAGGGAAAACGCTTTTACATAAGCTGCAATGACCAATCAAAATACAAGTATATGAAAATTAAAAAAAACTTAACAACCAACTTTGGTTATAATAATTAATGACTTAATGTTAGGTTTAGACTAAAATAGAAATAATTCTAATTAATATTCAATTTTATTATAAAACAGAAAATTAAAAATTTCCAATTTTAAATTTCTTTTGTATTAAGTTTTAAATATAAAATTATTTAAAGAAGAAACTGGGGAAAATACATATATTTTTTATTTATTTTGTTTTAATTGAAAGGCCAAAAACTGAGAATAAATGTTAAAATCTAATATTGATGTAAATCTTCGTTACAATTTAGATACATTTGAAGTGGTGATATGGGCAGGGGATGGTGGCATCCTGCAAAAGACAATGACATACACAATCAGATTCTAATAAACAAACACATAGACATATGTAGATGCATAAACACGCAAAAACACGAACGAAACAGGAAATAGATGTCCACAGCCCTTAAAAAAAACAGACAACATATACATACAATGAAAGGAATATATAACCGATCATACACGCATACATTAATAAAGACACACACACACACACACACAAACACACACACACACATATATATATATATATATATATGCTCTATTGTGTATTGAGCACTTTTTTAAGAATAGTATTTTTGGGTTATTGGAATTTATTCCGTATACACCAATCCTATACATTTATATATATATATATATATATATATATATATATATATATATATATATATATGTGTGTGTGTGTGTGTGTGTGTGTGTGTGTGTGTGTGTGTGGTTGTGTGTGGTTTTCTATTTAGGCGGGAAATGAAATACGCACCTTCATTTGAACAATGGTGAATGTAGAAATTGTTCAAATGATTGTTCATTCCGAACGCTTTTCGGTTAATCTGTTTTTAAAGATTTTTGTTTTGCTGTTGTTAATGGTGCGTAAATTATATTTTAAAGACTATAAAGTTTGCAGAAGCGTAAACATATCCTTAATTCCCAAATATAGCCAGTATTTTCTGACCGTGTTCATAGGAGATGTTGTTAACTTTTATATACATGCATATCATTATATAAAGGCTACCCTTACTTTTAGACGCTTTCTGCAGCTGACGATGCGTATCACATTTCTTGCCTAAATACAAAACCATACGCACACACACACAAATATATATATATATATATATATATATATATATATATATATATATATATACATATATATATATATATATATAGTCTGATTAATGCAATTCGAGGAATGATAAAAAATATTCTCAATAAAACTGCTAATATTTATTTTATAGGCCTTTCGACTAAACCGCAGCACGAAGAGAAAGATTTTAATGTCTGAATTTTCGGACACGCTTGCGTCCTTTATCAACGAGACAGGAAATAAACGATGTAGTGGGACTCACTTTACCGGAGAATTTTGTTTTTGTTTTGTATTATATTGTAAGAAATTTGATAGTTTGGGCCTATTTACAAATCCTGCATATATATATATATATATATATATATATATATATATATATATATATATATATATATATATATCAACTGAAACACCTGTACCCTCTAAGAAGAATAACGTTTATAATAATAAGAAATCCCACGATGATTAGGTGCCATGCGCGATGCACGCTTTCTCGAAGCATTCTTGCAGTAAGCTGCCCTTACTTTCTACAGTAAGAGAAAGATAAGAAATAATGTCATTTAAAACCTTACGTAGTCGATATAGGTTTGTAGAAATTCCAACGAGAGATGCATTTCCCTTAAATAGGTAATTTGAACCTTGCTTTGTCAAGATGGTCTCCTGTGCGCAAATTGATAACGGCACTCTTCGGCTATAGGAGTGGTTTCCCAGATGAAACAACAGCAAAAAAAAAAAAAAAAAAAAAGATACAGATTTGATTCCTGCCGTGAGGCACAATTTTTCTTTATTATATTCTCGATCCAGGCCGGTTGTTATGAACTTCCTCATTAAAAAAACAAAACAAAAACAAGGAGAGCTACTCAAAAACGTGTACCCACTAAAAATAAAGTTTAGGGAGATAAGAAATAATCTCGATTTTTTAAAATATACATATATATATATATATATATATATATATATATATATATATATATATATGACAAGGTTGCTGTATTTTTTAATATGAGAACGGAAAAGTATCAAGAATCACACAGCTAAACAATTAAAAATTTATATGCGTCAAAAAGGATTTTTACAAAACAACACACACACGCAACAACAACAACAACACACACACAGACACACATATACATGTATACATACATACATACATACATACCAGTTGCATGCCTAATGATGATCCCAGGAAGAGGTGGAAAGTACTTGGGAAATAAAAGTGATTTTCACTGTTCCCGTGCATTTCTTGCATCATTTGATTGTAATACACGGAAGAAAAAATATCCGTGAATATGAACGGATTATGCTAAAAATAGGCAAACATAATGATTGTAATTTATTTATTCAGACATGGCTAAAATAGAATTTACTGCCTAAATACACATACATACGTATATATATATATATATATATATATATATATATATATATATAGAGAGAGAGAGAGAGAGAGAGAGAGAGATAGAAGAGCTGTACAATTATTATTAACTCAATGAAAGCTAATAAGAATATGCTAGAAAGTGTAGACTGGGCCGTGAAACTGGAATGATGTGATAACAAGTAACAAGAAGGTATACATCACACACGCATACACACACACATGCGCGCGAACGCACAGACAAGTGCGCGCGCACACACACGTACTCACACACACCCGCTCCCAGGCACATATATTTCTATACAATTAATACATTTGTTTTTAATTCGACATTTTTATTACTTCAAACGCCATTATAGTGGATACGCATATTTGAAAATGAGGTGTCTATTTCAAATACGAGTATCCCGTATATTAAAGTTTGAAATGTAAACTGTCACTACTCACCAGAGAACATTCTTCAAAGTGATGCTTTATAAAGGTCGAATTCAGTTATTTTTATTAATTAATTGGATAATTCGAATTTCTTTGCACGCATGACACTGGGAAATTTATTTTCTGTAATCATTACTTTTTATTTAATTTAGTCTGTTAGATTCAAAACATCTGGCCAATGCCGATAACATATAAAAAAGAAATGGATTCTTAACAGACACATATTCCGACGCTATCCAAAGTCAAAATTAAACTGTATAAGATTTAAAAATATGTATAAAGAAATAAACGCTTGCAATCTGGCAAATTCAAGTGATGACAGACTTTACCATAACAATACATGATTGCCGCTGATGTGTTCCATTTATCAGAACCTGTTCACATTGTATTTTTTGACCTTGCTAATAGCCAGCTTAAGTGCCTAAAAAGTCATATTTTTGTCCTACAATAGGCGAAGATACATAGTCTTGGTTAGTTTCGTTCTTGAAAGGAAGTTAGCTCGTCTGATCGATTATGATAAAATCAGTGGAGTAGCTAGAGAGGGGCGATCCGCCCCGAGTGCTACTTTTATGGGGGCGGGCGGCACTTATGTGTCTGCTGTAGGCTATAAACCTGTATAGGCTGTACTGAAATAAGTGTTTTTAATGTCGGGACAATACTCACATTTTTGAAGGATCTTTTTGATATCGAGTAACTTAAACTTTTCTAAGCATATATATTGGCTTATTTACTGTCTATAAAGCGGCAATTGTCACATGGAATATTTTTGACAATGTCATTTAATAATTTGTCAGCAAAAAAGCAAGAAAAGTTACTTTGTAAAAAGTTGTTATTTTCATTTCAAAAATAAAGATGATCCCAGTTTTTTACATTTTTTTTTCTATAAATGTTGCTTTTGCTTTTTAAATGTTACTGATAAAGTTTAAATATGTTTTATTTTATGTGAAAGTAATTATGGGACACAAACTAGTTTTATAACTTTAAGAGTGAATCACTGTGCGAAATGTATTTTTGTGGGAGCGGTGGGGAGCAAACTCAAGTCATTTTTTTTTTCATATAGCTTCGTTTTGTTTTAATTTTACTTTTAAAATATATCAGGTTAAGTTATAAGTAATTTCCATTTTTGGAAACTAATTGTAATGACTATTTTATCATCCTAAAACTAAAAACGTTCCTTAAATATGGTTTTAAATATGGTTCCTTATGGTTCCTTAAAGATGTTTTTTTTTTATGATTAAAAAGTGATTAATTCTATACTTACTGACAAAAGACTTGAAATATTAACTTACTGGAATATTTCTGCCCAATGAAATATATTCTGTTCTTGCTAGACTATTTTTCTCTCCAGAATCTATCTTACATATTTATAAGTCTACAATTCGTACATGTTTTGAATATTGCCGGTTCGATGGTCCTATTTAGAGGTTCTTGATAAAATCCAGTGAAGAATCTGCAATGCTATTGGTCCTGACCTGGTATCTCAGCTTCAGTCACAACAAAAATGATCAGCAATGGCTCTTCTTTCTTCATGAAGCTTTTTGAACGAAGCTCGTATTGATTTTTATACAAGGGTTCCCTGTGATATGAAAATTATTTCAATTGAAAATTATTTCAATTGAAAATTATTTCAATTGAAAATTATTTCAAGTTTACCACAAGAGTAAAAAGGTTGAGAAACGCTGATATACAGGAGAGATAACAATTGACCCTAGACTTGAAGAGCTTGATTGTAGTGTTTGAGTTAGCATCCACGTGGGAGTCATTTACACAGACTATCTATCTATCTATCTATCTATCTATCTATCTATCTATCTATCTATCTATCTATCTAGCGCAACTAACACGCTTCCTATTCTCCCATCCACATACAGTAGTATTTACTTATATAGAAACTGCTGTAAATTGTACGGATCAGTCAAAGGCATAAAGAGACGCCTTTTATGTTCAACATGTTGCTCAAAGGGATTGATTTTTAAAAAATAATATATATATATATATATATATATATATATATATTTGTATAAAAATCAATACGAGCTTCGTTCAAAAAGCTTCATGAAGAAAGAAGAGCCATTGCTGATCAATTTTGTTGTGGCAACACATCACGGCTTATTATAAAACTAGAAAAACAGTTTCAAATTTCTCTCTCAATTTCTGTGCCGGTGAGGCTCATACAAAGGTGAAAGATGTGCGACAAATCTAAAAATGGACACAACAGAGGCCCAAGTTGTCATAAAATATCTGCAAAAGGAAGGTATGATACCAAATTAAATCCATGAGGACATAGTACCGACACTTGTTGAAGTCTCCCCTTCCTATGCAAGTGGGCTGCGGAATTCAAGTGGGGCAGGCACAGCAAAGAATATGATTCTCGATCAGGTCATCTAAAAACGTTAACCGCTGATGAACAAGTTGATGCCATTCACCGTATGGTTTTGGATGACAGACGTCTTACTGTCTAGCAGATAGTCCATAGACATTAGTTCTGGTTTGTTTTCATATTGTTTTAAATGAGATCTTTGGGATGAGCAACCTGTCTGCAAGATGGGGTCCCAATAATGCTGGCATCAGAGAATAAGGTGAAATGGGTTGACGTTTCCAGAACACTTCTGACTCGCTTCCAGGCTAACCCTGAGAATTTCCACGGCAGACGAATAACCTAAGATGAAACCTGGGTTCACTACTTTGAACCTGAATCAAATATCCAAAGCAAACAGTTGAAACACTCTGGTTCTCCATCCCTGAAAAATGAACTTTGGGTAACGTATGTTGGTAAGGTGATGGCTTCTTTTTTTTTATTCTGAAGGCGTAATCATGTTAGATTACCTGGAAAAGGGAAAAACTATTAATGGATAGTACTACGCATTAGAATTAGACTGAAGGAAGCAATCAATTCGAAATGCAGACGGAAGTTTAGGGCAGGTGTGCTCTTTCTCCAGAATAACGTATCCGTTCGCATTGCTCAGGTTGCAGTAGCTGAATCAGCCAAATGTAGCTTCGAATTGATGCCCCATCATCCTAACTCACCAGATTTAGCAAGATCTGACTTCTTCCTGTTTTCGAAACTCAAATCCCACTTGCGTTGTCACTAATATAGAAACAATGATGAGATCATATGTGTTGTGCATAAGATTTTGGAGGGCCATTTTCTTCTGTGATGGTATGGCAATGCTTAAGCATCATTGAATTAAGTTCATTGATGTCAAGGGGGAATATATTGAAAAATAATGAAAAACTGTCTTGTTTCTCCAGCTCCTTCTGTGTGAGACTTAGAATTTTTCGAACGACCCTCCTATATACTATTATTAATATCTATCGATTTAATATTTTTATTGTAGTTCACGTAGCAAACATAATATATGGATACCGAGCATGCGTCCTGTACTCGAGTGAGTCAATCAATGATACACGAATCCGCCAAATACAGGTCCTACCCACTAAACAGTGGCGCCATATCGACATCGCTAAATACATTCCCTATGATTTATTATAATTTTAAATAATATAAGAGATTTATTATAATAACCAAGGATTTTCCAATAATATGTCGTAGGTGTATAGTAAAATTTCGCATATAAAATCAAACAAAAATTACTCAAAATGCATTAGTCTATTTATCAGTGTTTCTCGTAGAACCCCTAACGACCTGTTGTCTAGGGTTCCTAGGATTATGGGGAACACCGGTTGATAAACACTGTTTTATATCCTTATAATCTTTACTTCCTACTACCCCTCTAACGTTCATATCATTTAGTAACCCTCTACCTTCATTGGCTCTTAGGCTTTGTATTGTAAGAACATTAGTAAAATGTATTGTTGGTAATTATACTATTAAAATGTATTGTTCGTCATTTTTTTATAAAAACGCATTCATGGTAATTTTATTACAAAAATACATTATTGCTAATATTTTTATACTTTCCTAGTGTTTTGATTTTTGCTTAGGAGTTCATTATTTGCCCACAGCTGGGACCTTAATAGGTGCTACCACACCTGGGAACAGCAGCAATTAAGAGCTGATTCTACATTCCTCAAAACCTCCAATCTCCTGATCATTGGCCATGCTACCTGCCAGATGTAATTTATCATCATAACCAGGACATTATGTTAATGATATGATATTATTAATAATAATATGGGGGATATTTTAAATGTGTACATGTGTAGTATGTGATTTACACCAGGAAATACCAGATAGTCTGAATCAAATTTAAGTTCAATAAGGAACCTTTGTTCTAAAATAAGTTGATCAGTGATGACTTCAATATGTACTGGGCTCACCCCAGATAATACCAAAATAGACTTTGCACTCAGTATCACACCAGAGCATCAGAGAAGTCAAGTGCATCAGCAGGTTAATCTGGAAGGTGTTTCCTAGCCACTAGATTTGCCCTTCACACAGGTTGTTGACACAGCTTAGCTCAGGATGTGCACAGATGGGGTAAGAGGATGATAGTAAGAAAGGTAAGTGTCCTACTGTAGAGAAAAGACAGAGATAGTCTCTCATATTCTCAAGAGAAGAAGAATCCTCTTTGGCAGAAAACCCTCAAAGCCACACACTCATTTACCAATATTAAATGAAGTTTGAATAAAGAATAATTTTATATATGAGAGATTTAGTCTTGTGTTTTTCATAGTCTCTATAATAACATTACACATGAAGAAAAGGTCTATAAAAATGAATATAAGGTATATTTAGACAGCAAGACAAGGACCCAAACTAAGCATGACCAACCTCAAAGAACCCAATGGTGGAACAAGCAGATGTTGATTACAAGAAATCACAATGGTTGTACCAGCAGATGAAGAGGGCTAAGCGCTACTTGAAATTATAACAATGTCAGCAACAGTTTGTTGCAGTTTTATAATTGAATTCTGCATCTCATTCCATATGTGCTGCAGAGGAAGGTCATGAAATCAAGTATGTGGATCACTTCCTGGCAAGTTGAGGTCCATTTTGAACAAATTCATGTCATCAGCAGTTTCTTCTACTGTGATTTCCTTTCAACAACCAACTCTTGCAAAACCAAATGGCAATAAGGAATGGACGATGGAAGCAGGTTTTGGTGAAATTGGAAGCGTCTACTCTTGAAGCAGCATGCTGGCAGTGAATTCATTCATCAATGCCAGCATTATAAAGGAAGCGATCAGCAAAGACGATATCAAATTCTCGGAGAGAAAATAAACCCACTGCTGATGATGAGACAGCAAGTATTCATCCAAATGTAACTGACAAGATTCGTCTGTTTAATTATGCACTGTATTTTTCCAATTTTCAAATAAGATGTTCTATGTCAGGATCAAAATTGTGGATAAACTGTCCAAAGTTCATATTTGTGCTGTTGTTTTTATTCAAGTACTTTCAACCGTCTCAGTCACTATCAAGAACAATGTGCTATCAGTGTAGTAGACAAGATTCTGTTGACTACATTCTGGTATTTTATACAGAGCTGAAAGTTTGAATAAGTTCAAAAGGACATCATGTGTAATGGTTAAAGGGAGAGAAACCTCACTAGAAAAGAATGCATCTATTATTATTATTATTATTATTGTGTAGCCAAATGAGGTCCACATAGCTAAAGGAAGCTAATGAGTGTGAGTTCATCCTCAGATTTAAAACTTCTTTAGGGCTGAGAATCCAATTCATTCTCCTACCTCCTTATGGTGCCACCTGGGTAATGCTAATAGGAGAGGGTAACTGTGAGTACTTGGTATTGGAAATTCATGCAGTCCCAGACAGATGGGGCTCATCAGGACTGGTAACCAGTCTAATAAAAATGCAACTCTGAAATCAAACTGACTTCTGTGTGTCAGGAAAGGGCTTCCCTGCTACTGGCGAAATGTAACCCAATACACCATATCACATCAGGTAGATGGGGCTTGTAGCCTTGAACAGCAGCTCATCTTGGAGAAGGAAAACTGATTTCAAACCTCTACTACCTTACAGCATACCTAGTCTTGGGAAAGGCTCCTGGAATCAACCATGAGGAAAAATCCTTAAGGCAGTCCCTTTACTACAATGTTCTGGTAACTCCTACAGCACTATTGGTGCCAAACTGTACTGTCCTCTGCTGTTACTTTGATTAATTGACAGATTCTATGGCTTATCAATCCTTTACAGGTTATTTAAAGCCAGAAAATATTTTTAGATTTTAAGAATTTTATTTTAAGATAATATTGATTTAGTGATACAAGTCTTACTAATTAACCCATAGATGGAGGGAGAAGAGGTGGAGTCATACCATTCCCAAGGGTATTTGTGCATAAGTGAATATAATGAACCTGATTGGAATTGGAACTCTGATTAACAATTCTGAGCCATTATCCTTTACAATTCCCACCCATTTGAGCTTACAGCATCTGGTATTCGCAAGAGTTCCCCCATTTATATACCGAGCAAGCTTGACGTTGCTTGACTTCAGGGATTGTATGGGAACCAGTGTTTTACTGTGATATGTCTATAAGCCCCTTTGGACCCACCAACTATGTGGAGATTGGGACCTGCTATATGGACAACAGCTAGTCTTATATACCACCTTGCACTGGCTTGCACTCTGACACAGGACACATCATCCATTGTGGACATTGATTGATATAGGCCTACTACTACTACTACTACTACTACTATTAATATTATTATTATTATTATTTCATATATTAAATATTTTATACACACTTCAAGATAATGTTTCCTGTATTGAAAGATATTTTACTTTATGTGAGTTGTTTATTTTGTATATTTGTATTGCAGACAGTTCTGGGGTTATTCAGACCACTTGATGTACAGAGGCCACTAGTTAAAACTACCAAGTAGTACTGATATGCAAATTTAACAAAATACTGCATGTCATGAAGACGCGTTTAGGATTGATTGATTTGTTTTCATGGCTTATAAACCTCAGGCTGGTTATTTGAAACCAAAAAATGTTTTCAGATTGTGGAATTTTTTGAGATAATAATGATTTATTGATTCAAGTCCGACTAATTAATCCATAGCTGGATGGAGAAGAGGTGGATTCATACCTTTCTTAAGGATATTTTCATATGAGTGAATATAATGAACTCGACTGGAACTCTATTTTCCAATTTCCAATTGGAACTGTTAGCCATTACATCATCTGGACATCAAAACTTACAGCACCTGGTATTCCAAAGCACTTACCCATCTAGTTACTGACCAGACTTGATGTTGCTTAACTTCGGTGATCGTTTGTTGTTTGTCAGTGTGGTAGGCAAGATTCCATTGACTATATCCTGGTAAGTCCAAAATGGCATCCTGTGTAGCGGTTAAAGGGAGAGAAATCCCATTAGAAAAGAATGCATCTAATATTGTTATTATTGAGTAGACAAATGAAGTCCACAAAGCTAAAGGAAATTAATGAATATGGAGATTTTAGGAGACTTTTTCTTACTTAAATTTTGGAAAATACAGGAATATTGAAGAGACTTACTGTCATTTGATCAGTAGTTAAAATCATCACATAGTTTTTTCTTCTTTTATGTGTCATAACCTTTCTAAAATATAGACAAAGGGAGAGTACCACTGAGACTTGCTGCCACTTGAACTCCAGTTAAAACTCAATATAAATCTGAGACTAAAATTTCATAATTACAAGAAAATGAATGAATGTAACTACTTATGAGATCTGCTATCATTTGATCTCCTGTTAAAACTATCACATGCTACAGAGATGAAAATTTAATAATTACATCTGTTCTCCATTTAAAATTCCTAATTTGTATGAAATCAAGCGTTACTAGTAGAGGTTAAGGTGAGTTGGAGAATTGAGATTTTTCTGTTCCATGATCTGCAGAGACGAAAACTTAATGACTGCAAATATTAGTAAATCATAGACATGGCAATTTTGTTTTTCTTTCTCTTTTTTCTACACATACTGACAGATACACAATGCATTCTTTATTACTTCAAATATTATTATAGTGGATATTTGTATTTGAACATTTGAAGTAATAAAAATGTTGGATTAAGAATCTTATTATAATTGTGCTTGTCCCTTCTTTCATTAGTTCCCATGACTGTTATTCTCTTCCAGTACCTCATAAATAATGGACCATTTCATTTTGATTGTGTGGAAAGAGGCTAAAAGACACTTTTTTCAGTGCAAAAATGAAAGAAAGAAAGAAAGAAAGAAAATGATGTAATGGGATAACCTGTCACCCCCATCAGTGACTACACTATAGGTAGTAACTACCTATAAGTATCTATAAGGCAACGGACTACAGGAGACTCACTGGGATCTGTTGAGTACAATTCAGACTTAATCGAGAACTACCAACCTTCCAATAGCAGCACTCACTACTGGATTGACTTGCAACGATCGTGTACATAACTGTTACCTTATTTCTTATTGTACTGGTTATTACAATAAACCTTTATTTATTTTATCTACCTTATTAAATGGAAAAAGTTGTTAATTTCAAATCTTTTCATTTCTACCCACTTTTTAAAATAACGACCAACATTCATATTTATGATTGTTATTGTTAAAGTTATTAAGTTCAAATATTTAACGATATTCTAGGGGAATTTCTACAGATAGTTTATCATCGTAAAACTCAACATGATCTTACTCAATCATTAACTTAGAATTAAGTTTCACCAGAATAATTAAAACAGGAAAATTGTGAAATTTTCACAGGTTAAAACTATTAGGTTGGTGCAAAAATAATGACGTAATAATGTCGTTATTTGACGTATTTTTTAACGTCAAAAAACGACATTATTACGTCATTATTTTTGCACCAACCTAATAACACTACCAAATACTGGTAATACTAGCAAATATTAGTAATACTACTAAATACTAGTAATACTTTGTCTAAGTTACTGAAAGTAAGTATCTTATATGACAAATTTATTATTTATTTTTCTGATACAAATTTTTATGATTTAGTTAGAACACTTAGATGTTGTAATAAAATGTAATAAAACTGGAGTAGGTTACTATTAGGTTGGTGCAAAAATAATGACGTAATAATGTCGTTTTTTGACGTATTTTTTAACATCAAAAAACGACATTATTACGTCATTATTTTTGCACCAACCTAATAATAAATCTATTAAATCTCTAAATGTTGCATCATTTATATGAAAAAATAACTAATTCCAGAAACTTTCATGGGGAAAATTTTTTAAGATTTAGGATAGAAAAAATTTTTAAAAAAGAGATTTCTTAATAATGACATTTAACTTTTTTTTTTCTTTCAGAATATGAGGCTATATAATGCAAACTAAGTGGAATTGTTCATTTTTTTGGTATGTAAAATCCATTTCAGGTGTGACGATCATCATCATCACACGCATACATACATACTTATGCAAATTCAAATTATACAACCACAAGCATTCACTGGATAATAAATCAACAGTACTGTGTAATATGACAATTTTATAGTCGCTATATTTTCATATAGTCGATTTTGTGCACTTTTGGGAGAATTAGATCCCAGAAGTTTTTCGTGAGTCTCCCCAAAGCTCGCTCGCTGATTGGTCAATGCCAACCAATCAGATTGTCTGCATGTGAAGAGTGATTCTTCCCGCGCAACACTTTCGGAGCCAATGATCACCTATATAATCAAAGAATATTCTTAGTTAATTAGTGAGATTTCAGCTGTCACAGGAATCCACAACAGTTAAAACTATGCACCAATCTTCTCACTCACACCACCACTCACATGCTGAATATTCTTTATACTCACATAATCTTTTTTCTTACACAGCAAAACTGTTGAAAATATTTATTACCAGAAACTATTACAACCTTATTTCTTTCAGTGAACTTTGGAACAAGAGAGACAACTCTTGTTTTACTCAATGAATGCTTTTCTTTCCATCCTTGTTTGTACATCTTGTTAAATACAAATTTTATGTGTAATGATGTCTTTGGCTTATCGTCTTTTTCTTCACGTCAGTTTGGTTTCCTAATCTAAGTTAAATAAATGTGGTGAAGTCCATCACATTTCATTGTGACCCCAACATGACATATTAAAGAATTTTGTTATAAATTCTTTAATCTCAGCAGGGTATTGTGATGATGATGATCATCACACATACATACTTACACAAATTCAAATTATACAACAACAAGCATTCATTGGATAATAAATCAACACTACTTTGTAATACACAATTTACAAATCACAGCAATGCGACAATTTTGTAATCGCTATATTTTCATGTAGTCAATTTTGGGAGAATCGAATCCCAAGAGCCTTCTCAGCTTAGTAAATATTTTCAGGAAATATCAGCTTCTAATTGGTAAATAAGCACACAAGTGGGCGTTGCAATCCACCCACACACAATATATTTTTCCAGCACGTGACTAAGTTAAGTTTCCCGCCAAGTTCTTTTGATCCTGTCACGTGATTACATTATCTATAAATAGAAAACATGAGTTTGCCATTTTCTCTTTTTCTCTCTTCTTGCTGCAAAATGTAGTCCCAGAGAATTATCGCCTCAACCATGCAGTCAGACGTTAAATAATATTTCACATATTCACGTATGTACAAACTGTTACAAACTTTTCCAACCTACATTACAACCTACAGAACATTTCCAAACATGCAATAATAACTTTATTCTTCTAAAATGACAAATTTAATAATTAATCCAAACTTCGTGAACCCAGGTAAAAATATTCTCAGTCTAAGAGACATAACTCCATCAATTATTTAACTTCTATTCATGTACATCAACACATGAATAAATACAATGTTATGTTTGTTTTAAAACCTTTTGTTTCTTCTTCTTGTATTTCATGCTTTGTGGTATCTTACGTTTAATATGAATTGTGTGGGCATGTTATTCATGCAGCCATAGACAAACATCCACAATGGTCATTCCTCTTAACATGCCTCTACACAGGCACCATCTGGAAAGATGTCAGCCCAAATGAAATATAAAAGGTGAATGACTTAATTTATTCAGATATTTTCTACACTTGAAAATAGGTGTCAGCGAGAAAAAAATCCTGTCTTTTTGAGAAATATTAATTAAAAATTTAAAAGTGATTTTTAACAATTTTCTTACATTTCATGCAACAGTTCTCAATTTAAATGGTTACAAAGTCAAAACTTTCCTTTAATCAGCAAAAAATAACAATGGCCATTATCTGGTAGAGAGAAAACTTGATATTGTAAACAAATAAAAATAAAAATTTATTGAAAATAAAAATATGACATTAAGACAATTTTATAGAAATTAGTTATTTTAATCTTTACTTGATCTAATTGCACTAAAATGATTCCCAAATGTTATTAAAAAAAAAACACACATTAAAAATGTATTTTTAGATGGTTCACAGTATGAGTCAAAGGTCAATTTAGGTGGTAAGGTGATATTTGTGTTACTGACTGACAACAACCATTCTTAATTCATGTTGACAGCTTACGACTAAATGGCTTTTGTTTATAAGTATGGTCGTTTGTCATAAACAATATTTAATTTTATGCAAAATTATTTTATGTACTATTTTTGTTGTTAATTATCAAGATTATTTTTTTTATAGAACAAACATTATATCTTTAATTAGTTCTTTTATATATTCATAAATTCGGGAACACAAATAATTTTCATTGCATGAAAAGTTGACCATAAAAATGTCAGAGAAAATCAAATACATTTACTATTTTTTGGTCTCATAATAAATATTTCTGGTGAAAATGATTGTTATGATAATAGATATTTTTGGTGAAAATGATTATCATGATAAATATTTGGTGAGAAAATGATTATTATGATATTTAAAGAAATAAAATTTTCACTGTAATAAAATTTTAGAAGCAAAATATTTTATTTCCAAAATAAAAATAAAATCTGATAGCTTATACAAAAGTATTGGAGTAAGCAGAAAAAGAATTTTATATGGAAGACAAATGGGACAATATTTCAGTGGTTCGCATGCAGACATGAGAAATCAAGAAAATAAATCCTTATTTAAATAATTTATTTTTGGTCATATTTTGAAAGTGTGTAGTCCTCATCTTCATCTTCTGTAAATTAAATTAACTGAATTTTTTATGTCTTATCCACCTTTTGCCAGTTATTTAAAGCTAGAAAATATTTTAAATTCTAAGAATATATTGGCGATAATAATGATTAACTGATACAAGTCCTGCTAATTAACCTGGAGGGAGAAGAGGTCGATTCTAACCTTTTCTAATATTATTTGCATGTAAGTGAATAACGAATCCAAATGGAATTTAAACTCAGCTCTCCGGTTTCAAATTATGGGCCATTATCCATTACACTACCCACATATATAAGCTTACAGCAACTGGTATTCCCAAGTAGTCACCCATCTAAGTACTGACCAGGTTAGATGTTACTTAACTTCAGTGATTGTACAAGAACTGGTATTTCAATGTGATACAGCCATAAGCCTCTAAATTAAAGCATTTTATTACTATTAGCAAAATTAAAAGTTTGTTTCTTTTAACACTAGTCATTGCCATTAGTTATCCCTACCTCTACAACATTAACTTGTAATATATTATTTAAAACTTCTCAAATTCTGTGGGAAATAATTTTGAAAGTAATGTTGGAGATATACATTTGTTTTCTTCAGTCAATGTGTCATAGCTAGTGCGAAAATGATGACAACTGAAAAGCGGAAATGATAACGCGTCTGCGCATCCGTAGTTAACAATATCAGCAGCTATGTAATACATTTTTGTTACTTTTAGTTGGTGAATATATTTTGCGAATATATTTTTGTATATTTATTCAGGGACATTAAATTTTGTATATCGATTCAAATTAAAGGACATTTAGTAAAGTTTCTTTCCATTGTAGTACGTTTTGAAAGAGTACTTTTTTTTATATCAAATAATTGATATTATAGAAAATTACTAAAAACTAAAAAGAAAACCTTTCTAAGAAATAATATAAAATAATTTTTTGTTACAGAATACAAATTAAAATAAAATTAAGACAATCGTAGGGCAACAATTTTTATTTCATTTTTATTTTTTTTTATCCTTTAGAGAAATTCCAAAGAAAGGCGTGTGTATATTGACCTTTTCTGTGGGTGTCGATTTTTCATTTTTCCAGTATTTATTTATCAAAGGCTCATCTTCCAAAAAACCGACGTATTTGATCTGCCTCAATACACAACTGAAAAAAAAAATCATCAAATTAGAGAAAAGAATGGCTGCACTCGCGCGAAAATTTTTCAAAAATACTTTACGCAAAAAAAAATTCTCTTTTACTATGCCAAAAGATTTTTAATAAAATGAATTTCGGGTGTTTTTTAAAAATGACGCGTTACCTTAAAAACTTCTAAAAAAAAACCCAAAAAAAAACCTAAAAGTGATATTTGTAGCGACAGTCTACTGTTTACTGACACAAAAAAAAAGAACAGTATTTTAAACATCACCGCTTAAAGTTTAATTAAAATAAAATGCAAATATTTCCCATTCTGACTTAAAATATCCATTCTTTCTGCTTTCGATTAACAAAATGATCATAAAAATAGAATTGTTAATGTACAACGCTGTGTACACACATTTTTTTTATTCCGGTGTCAAATTTCTACGATGAAATTTGAATATCGAATTTGATCTTTTGATAGATAGATAGACAGACAGACAGATAGATAGATAGATAGATAGATAGATAGATAGATAGATAGATAGATAGATAGATAGATAGATAGATAATTCTCTTATTTTAAAATTAAAAGGCGGGGAGGGGACTTTAAACAACCGTTTGAGAAATGTTGTCACACAAGTTCAAGTCTAAGAAATGACAATTGTCAAAATTACTTGTGCAATTTACCAAACACTGAATTATCTCCCTTACATTTCCCATTATTAAATGCTTTGGTTGTTTTTTTCCAGGAGTTATTTGTTATTACTTTATTAAAAAAATTTTTACCAGCTTCATATTGTGAATCCTTTTTAAATTTGAGAAGTTATGCATCCGAAATAACACAAAAAAAAAAAAAAAAAATATAAAGCCAGAAGACGGAAACCAAAAATGACACTAGCCAAGAATTTTTTCCCATCAAAACAAAGGAGAATGTGCGTAGAGAAAGTGAGCAAATGATCTCGCAAAAAAAAAAAGGAATACATTTTAAAAATATTTTTATAACTTAAAAAGACTGCTTTTTTTGCGAGTTCATGGATTCAAAAATCTGCCTTCCAATATTTACTTTACAAAGATCAAATTAAATTTCAATTTACTTGCGGGAAAAAAAAACAGTTGGTTGAATTTGAATAAATAAAAAACTAAAAACAGTTTTTCAAAAACAAAAATTAAAGACTCAGAATATTAAGATATTTTTTTTTAAAGTAATTCAGGGTTTGGTATACTAAGGTTTTTTTACCAAAACCAACGAATTCTAAAAGTAAAAGTTGCTTTGTGTAAAAATAAAATAAAATAATTTTTAAATCACTGCCTGCTGAGTGTCGGATTTATTTATTTTAGACATTTTTATTTTTTAGGAAGTTCAATTTAAACACTTATAAATATTTATTTATTTTAATTTATTATAAATTACAGTTTTTACGTGATAAATTTACGAAGTTTCATGGCCCGAAATCTTTACCAATAAATAAATTAATTATTTTTAAAAATGAAGAAATCTCGAAATTTCTTATTTTTAAAGAGTTTTAAAAACAGACTGAGAACATTTCAGCATACTAAAAAAAAATGAAGAATAAGACGAAAACGATCAAAATAAAAATAAATAAGGTATCCAGTCAAGCTAAAAATGATCTGATAAAGTAAAAAGACGGATAGAAAGAGACTGAGGTCAATGAAACAGAAAATACGGTTTTTGTGTAAACAACCGCTACAATATTTTAATTTGAATCATTTGAAATTAGATAATCATCTAAATGAAGAATAATGTTTTACGCCACTTCATACAATAGATAAAAATTGATTACCATTAAGCAATTTTAAAGTTGCTACTTAAGAGCAATAATATACAAAGATTTATTAGAAGAGGTGAGCTTGTGTGTCAGGATGGCCGAGCGGTCTAAGGCGCTGCGTTCAGGTCGCAGTCGGGTCTTCCCGGCGTGGGTTCGAATCCCACTCCTGACAATGTACTATTTTGAATTTTTTTTTTTTACATTTAATGAAATAAATTTGAAGATGTTCATTCGTTTTTGTTATTTTCTGTTGTACTGTTTTGTATTTGAGTTTATAATTCAGATTGATTTCTCGTATTTCGTTCAAGAAGGCGGTAACAAACTCAGCAAAATGAAGTAATTTTCAAATTTAATGTATTGTAAACTCTATTATAATAATGTATGTTTTTGTAGTTTTACTTAAATTATTATCTGATGTTAAAAGTCTTCTTGGGTAATTTGCTTTTTAAGCCACGCATTAAGTATCTAACTAACAAAAATTTCCGGAATAGTTAGGTTAGGTAGGTGTCGTGTACGGCTAACTATTCGGGAAATTTTTGATTAATTCGGAAATAAAGAAATTTTGCTAAAACTATAAAATCTGCCGTTTTGGAATAATCGACAATGAAATATCGGACTCGTTCGCGTTACGGCACGGTAGCCATTACAGGCGTTGTTCGCATACATTCGCAACTGATTAGATTTACACGGAAGATCACCTTTTTAACGTATTTTTACTGCTGTAACTTGCCTCTGTTACGGCGCAACTGAGTAGGCATTCTGTTGCGCAATCATCAAGATAAGGAAATCTTAATTCTGCAGCAAATATATACAAACAACGGCGAACGCTAGTAAGGGCAGCAACGACGCGAATGACTTCATCAAACTTTTATTGTCGATAACTGCAAAACGGTAGATTTTGTCAAGATTTCTTGGTTATTTTCCAATCAATCATGTACATTTTACAGATAAATAAAACGATTTGGTAAATTTTTATTACAAACATACCGCTAGGCTTCAAAAACAATATCCCAATATCAAATACGTAATACAAAGGAATAATAATACAAAGGGAAAAAAAAAAGTAAAAAAAGAAAAAAGACAGTCAGGGGAAAGAATTCGGTCTTTTCTGGTATGGGAAGATAATATGAACTAAACCATTCTGAAGACAAAAACAAAAGCAGCAGGAAGAAAAGAAAAACACAAGCTTTCATGTAAAATTAAGAAATAAAGTAATACACGATTAGGAGGAATGAAGATTAAGTAAGGATAATTTATGTTGGATAAAATATAAAACGTTACTGTAATTTTACAGTTCAAGCCACATTGAAAAAGAAACAACAAACATTTTAACAACCAGAGCAAAAAGTATGAAAAAAGTTAAAGTAAAATGAAGGAACGAAGTAAAAAAAGGAAACAAAAAAAAAGAATACGAAAAATATTGAAAAAGGGAAACTGCAAAATGAAATTAGTCGTGTCTCTGTGGCGCAATCGGTTAGCGCGTTCGGCTGTTAACCGAAAGGTTGGTGGTTCAAGCCCACCCAGGGACGAAATCCACGTTTCTTTTGTGGGACTATTAACTTTTCTAAATATTCGAAAGGATTTTTTTCAACGTTTCATAATATTTAACGGCTGACGTTGAGTGAATAACGAATTAACAAATATACTAAATAAAAATGG
This sequence comes from Acanthosepion lycidas, assembly GCA_963932145.1. NCBI lineage: Eukaryota > Metazoa > Mollusca > Cephalopoda > Sepiida > Sepiidae > Acanthosepion > Acanthosepion lycidas. The sequence goes on along the minus strand of OZ010585.1, from coordinate 59,851,305 downwards.
ATTTCATTTTGGATTTAAAGAAAATAAAGATAAAAGCTACAGATTCAGGTGTCTCTATAGCGCGTTCGGCTACTGAAGGAAAGGTTGGTAATACAAGCCCAGCCAGGAACAAAATCCACGTTTCTTTTGTATTGTGGGACTATCAACTTTTGTAAATCTTCGAAAGGATTTTCAACGTTCCATAATATTTAACGGCTGACGTTGAGAGAATAAACGAATTAACAAAAATGCTAAATAAAAATGGATTTCATTTAGGATTTAAAGAAAAAAAAAGAAAAAAACATGAGTTTTCAGGTGTCTCTGTGGCGCAATCGGTTAGCGCGTTCGGCTGTTAGCCGAAAGGTTGGTGGTTCAAGCCCACCCAGGGACGAAATCCACGTTTCTTTTGTGGGATTATCAACTTTTGTAAATCTTCGAAAGGATTTTCAACGTTCCATAATATTTAACGGCTGACGTTGATAGAATAAACGAATTAACAAAAATGCTAAATAAAAATGGATTTCATTTAGGATTTAAAGAAAAAAAAAGAAAAAAAGCTGAGTTTTCAGGTGTCTCTGTGGCGCAATCGGTTAGCGCGTTCGGCTGTTAACCGAAAGGTTGGTGGTTCAAGCCCACCCAGGGACGAAATCCACGTTTCTTTTGTGGGACTATTAACTTTTCTAAATATTCGAAAGGATTTTTTTCAACGTTTCATAATATTTAACGGCTGACGTTGAGTGAATAACGAATTAACAAATATACTAAATAAAAATGGATTTCATTTTGAATTTAAAGAAAATAAAGATAAAAGCTACAGATTCAGGTGTCTCTATAGCGCGTTCGGCTACTAAACGAAAGGTTGGTAATACAAGCACAGCCAGGGACAAAATCCACGTTTCTTTTGTTTTGTGGGACTATCAACTTTTGTAAATCTTCGAAAGGATTTTCAACGTTCCATAATATTTAACGGCTGACGTTGAGAGAATAAACGAATTAACAAAAATGCTAAATAAAAATGGATTTCATTTAGGATTTAAAGTAAAAAAAAGAAAAAAAGCTGAGATTTCAGGTGTCTCTGTGGCGCAATCGGTTAGCGCGTTCGGCTGTTAACCGAAAGGTTGGTGGTTCAAGCCCACCCAGGGACGAAATCCACGTTTCTTTTGTGGGATTATCAACTTTTGTAAATCTTCGAAAGGATTTTCAACGTTCCATAATATTTAACGGCTGACGTTGATAGAATAAACGAATTAACAAAAATGCTAAATAAAAATGGATTTCATTTAGGATTTAAAGAAAAAAAAAGAAAAAAAGCTGAGTTTTCAGGTGTCTCTGTGGCGCAATCGGTTAGCGCGTTCGGCTGTTAACCGAAAGGTTGGTGGTTCAAGCCCACCCAGGGACGAAATCCACGTTTCTTTTGTGGGACTATTAACTTTTCTAAATATTCGAAAGGATTTTTTTCAACGTTTCATAATATTTAACGGCTGACGTTGAGTGAATAACGAATTAACAAATATACTAAATAAAAATGGATTTCATTTTGGATTTAAAGAAAATAAAGATAAAAGCTACAGATTCAGGTGTCTCTATAGCGCGTTCGGCTACTAAACGAAAGGTTGGTAATACAAGCACAGCCAGGGACAAAATCCACGTTTCTTTTGTTTTGTGGGACTATCAACTTTTGTAAATCTTCGAAAGGATTTTCAACGTTCCATAATATTTAACGGCTGACGTTGAGAGAATAAACGAATTAACAAAAATGCTAAATAAAAATGGATTTCATTTAGGATTTAAAGTAAAAAAAAGAAAAAAAGCTGAGATTTCAGGTGTCTCTGTGGCGCAATCGGTTAGCGCGTTCGGCTGTTAACCGAAAGGTTGGTGGTTCAAGCCCACCCAGGGACGAAATCCACGTTTCTTTTGTGGGATTATCAACTTTTGTAAATCTTCGAAAGGATTTTCAACGTTCCATAATATTTAACGGCTGACGTTGATAGAATAAACGAATTAACAAAAATGCTAAATAAAAATGGATTTCATTTAGGATTTAAAGAAAAAAAAAGAAAAAAAGCTGAGTTTTCAGGTGTCTCTGTGGCGCAATCGGTTAGCGCGTTCGGCTGTTAACCGAAAGGTTGGTGGTTCAAGCCCACCCAGGGACGAAATCCACGTTTCTTTTGTGGGACTATTAACTTTTCTAAATATTCGAAAGGATTTTTTTCAACGTTTCATAATATTTAACGGCTGACGTTGAGTGAATAACGAATTAACAAATATACTAAATAAAAATGGATTTCATTTTGGATTTAAAGAAAATAAAGATAAAAGCTACAGATTCAGGTGTCTCTATAGCGCGTTCGGCTACTGAACGAAAGGTTGGTAATACAAGCCCAGCCAGGAACAAAATCCACGTTTCTTTTGTTTTGTGGGACGATCAACTTTTGTAAATCTTCGAAAGGATTTTCAACGTTCCATAATATTTAACGGCTGACGTTGAGAGAATAAACGAATTAACAAAAATGCTAAATAAAAATGGATTTCATTTAGGATTTAAAGAAAAAAAAAGAAAAAAAGCTGAGTTTTCAGGTGTCTTTGTGGCGCAATCGGCTAGCGCGTTCGGCTGTTAACCGAAAGGTTGGTGGTTCAAGCCCACCCAGGGACGAAATCCACGTTTCTTTTGTGGGACTATTAACTTTTCTAAATATTCGAAAGGATTTTTTTCAACGTTTCATAATATTTAACGGCTGACGTTGAGTGAATAACGAATTAACAAATATACTAAATAAAAATGGATTTCATTTTGGATTTAAAGAAAATAAAGATAAAAGCTACAGATTCAGGTGTCTCTATAGCGCGTTCGGCTACTGAACGAAAGGTTGGTAATACAAGCCCAGCCAGGGACAAAATCCACGTTTCTTTTGTTTTGTGGGACTATCAACTTTTGTAAATCTTCGAAAGGATTTTCAACGTTCCATAATATTTAACGGCTGACGTTGAGAGAATAAACGAATTAACAAAAATGCTAAATAAAAATGGATTTCATTTAGGATTTAAAGTAAAAAAAAGAAAAAAACATGAGTTTTCAGGTGTCTCTGTGGCGCAATTGGTTAGCGCGTTCGGCTGTTAACCGAAAGGTTGGTGGTTCAAGCCCACCCAGGGACGAAATCCACGTTTCTTTTGTGGGAGTATCAACTTTTGTAAATCTTCGAAAGGATTTTCAACGTTCCATAATATTTAACGGCTGACGTTGAGAGAATAAACGAATTAACAAAAATGCTAAATAAAAATGGATTTCATTTAGGATTTAAAGAAAAAAAAAAGAAAAAAAGCTGAGTTTTCAGGTGTCTCTGTGGCGCAATCGGTTAGCGCGTTCGGCTGTTAACCGAAAGGTTGGTGGTTCAAGCCCACCCAGGGACGAAATCCACGTTTCTTTTGTGGGACTATTAACTTTTCTAAATATTCGAAAGGATTTTTTTCAACGTTTCATAATATTTAACGGCTGACGTTGAGTGAATAACGAATTAACAAATATACTAAATAAAAATGGATTTCATTTTGGATTTAAAGAAAATAAAGATAAAAGCTACAGATTCAGGTGTCTCTATAGCGCGTTCGGCTACTGAACGAAAGGTTGGTAATACAAGCCCAGCCAGGGACAAAATCCACGTTTCTTTTGTTTTGTGGGACTATCAACTTTTGTAAATCTTCGAAAGGATTTTCAACGTTCCATAATATTTAACGGCTGACGTTGAGAGAATAAACGAATTAACAAAAATGCTAAATAAAAATGGATTTCATTTAGGATTTAAAGTAAAAAAAAGAAAAAAAGGCGAGATTTCAGGTGTCTCTGTGGCGCAATCGGTTAGCGCGTTCGGCTGTTAACCGAAAGGTTGGTGGTTCAAGCCCACCCAGGGACGAAATCCACGTTTCTTTTGTGGGAGTATCAACTTTTGTAAATCTTCGAAAGGATTTTCAACGTTCCATAATATTTAACGGCTGACGTTGAGAGAATAAACGAATTAACAAAAATGCTAAATAAAAATGGATTTCATTTAGGATTTAAAGAAAAAAAAAAGAAAAAAAGCTGAGTTTTCAGGTGTCTCTGTGGCGCAATCGGTTAGCGCGTTCGGCTGTTAACCGAAAGGTTGGTGGTTCAAGCCCACCCAGGGACGAAATCCACGTTTCTTTTGTGGGACTATTAACTTTTGTAAATATTCGAAAGGATTTTTTTCAACGTTTCATAATATTTAACGGCTGACGTTGAGTGAATAACGAATTAACAAATATACTAAATAAAAATGGATTTCATTTTGGATTTAAAGAAAATAAAGATAAAAGCTACAGATTCAGGTGTCTCTATAGCGCGTTCGGCTACTGAAGGAAAGGTTGGTAATACAAGCCCAGCCAGGGACAAAATCCACGTTTCTTTTGTTTTGTGGGACTATCAACTTTTGTAAATCTTCGAAAGGATTTTCAACGTTCCATAATATTTAACGGCTGACGTTGAGAGAATAAACGAATTAACAAAAATGCTAAATAAAAATGGATTTCATTTAGGATTCAAAGTAAAAAAAAGAAAAAAAGGTGAGATTTCAGGTGTCTCTGTGGCGCAATCGGTTAGCGCGTTCGGCTGTTAACCGAAAGGTTGGTGGTTCAAGCCCACCCAGGGACGAAATCCACGTTTCTTTTGTGGGACTATCAACTTTTGTAAATCTTCGAAAGGATTTTCAACGTTCCATAATATTTAACGGCTGACGTTGAGAGAATAAACGAATTAACAAAAATGCTAAAAAAAAAATGGATTTCATTTAGGATTTAAAGAAAAAAAAGAAAAAAAGCTAAGTTTCAGGTGTCTCTGTGGCGCAATCGGTTAGCGCGTTCGGCTGTTAACCGAAAGGTTGGTGGTTCAAGCCCACCCAGGGACGAAATCCACGTTTCTTTTGTGGGACTATTAAATTTTGTAAATATTCGAAAGGATTTTTTTCAACGTTTCATAATATTTAACGGCTGACGTTGAGTGAATAACGAATTAACAAATATACTAAATAAAAATGGATTTCATTTTGGATTTAAAGAAAATAAAGATAAAAGCTACAGATTCAGGTGTCTCTATAGCGCGTTCGGCTACTGAAGGAAAGGTTGGTAATACAAGCCCAGCCAGGAACAAAATCCACGTTTCTTTTGTTTTGTGGGACTATCAACTTTTGTAAATCTTCGAAAGGATTTTCAACGTTCCATAATATTTAACGGCTGACGTTGAGAGAATAAACGAATTAACAAAAATGCTAAATAAAAATGGATTTCATTTAGGATTTAAAGAAAAAAAAAGAAAAAAACATGAGTTTTCAGGTGTCTCTGTGGCGCAATCGGTTAGCGCGTTCGGCTGTTAACCGAAAGGTTGGTGGTTCAAGCCCACCCAGGGACGAAATCCGCGTTTCTTTTGTGGGACTATTAACTTTTCTAAATATTCGAAAGGATTTTTTTCAACGTTTCGTAATATTTAACGGCTGACGTTGAGTGAATAACGAATTAACAAATATACTAAATAAAAATGGATTTCATTTTGAATTTAAAGAAAATAAAGATAAAAGCTACAGATTCAGGTGTCTCTATAGCGCGTTCGGCTACTAAACGAAAGGTTGGTAATACAAGCACAGCCAGGGACAAAATCCACGTTTCTTTTGTTTTGTGGGACTATCAACTTTTGTAAATCTTCGAAAGGATTTTCAACGTTCCATAATATTTAACGGCTGACGTTGAGAGAATAAACGAATTAACAAAAATGCTAAATAAAAATGGATTTCATTTAGGATTTAAAGTAAAAAAAAGAAAAAAAGCTGAGATTTCAGGTGTCTCTGTGGCGCAATCGGTTAGCGCGTTCGGCTGTTAACCGAAAGGTTGGTGGTTCAAGCCCACCCAGGGACGAAATCCACGTTTCTTTTGTGGGATTATCAACTTTTGTAAATCTTCGAAAGGATTTTCAACGTTCCATAATATTTAACGGCTGACGTTGATAGAATAAACGAATTAACAAAAATGCTAAATAAAAATGGATTTCATTTAGGATTTAAAGAAAAAAAAAGAAAAAAAGCTGAGTTTTCAGGTGTCTCTGTGGCGCAATCGGTTAGCGCGTTCGGCTGTTAACCGAAAGGTTGGTGGTTCAAGCCCACCCAGGGACGAAATCCACGTTTCTTTTGTGGGACTATTAACTTTTCTAAATATTCGAAAGGATTTTTTTCAACGTTTCATAATATTTAACGGCTGACGTTGAGTGAATAACGAATTAACAAATATACTAAATAAAAATGGATTTCATTTTGGATTTAAAGAAAATAAAGATAAAAGCTACAGATTCAGGTGTCTCTATAGCGCGTTCGGCTACTAAACGAAAGGTTGGTAATACAAGCACAGCCAGGGACAAAATCCACGTTTCTTTTGTTTTGTGGGACTATCAACTTTTGTAAATCTTCGAAAGGATTTTCAACGTTCCATAATATTTAACGGCTGACGTTGAGAGAATAAACGAATTAACAAAAATGCTAAATAAAAATGGATTTCATTTAGGATTTAAAGTAAAAAAAAGAAAAAAAGCTGAGATTTCAGGTGTCTCTGTGGCGCAATCGGTTAGCGCGTTCGGCTGTTAACCGAAAGGTTGGTGGTTCAAGCCCACCCAGGGACGAAATCCACGTTTCTTTTGTGGGATTATCAACTTTTGTAAATCTTCGAAAGGATTTTCAACGTTCCATAATATTTAACGGCTGACGTTGATAGAATAAACGAATTAACAAAAATGCTAAATAAAAATGGATTTCATTTAGGATTTAAAGAAAAAAAAAGAAAAAAAGCTGAGTTTTCAGGTGTCTCTGTGGCGCAATCGGTTAGCGCGTTCGGCTGTTAACCGAAAGGTTGGTGGTTCAAGCCCACCCAGGGACGAAATCCACGTTTCTTTTGTGGGACTATTAACTTTTCTAAATATTCGAAAGGATTTTTTTCAACGTTTCATAATATTTAACGGCTGACGTTGAGTGAATAACGAATTAACAAATATACTAAATAAAAATGGATTTCATTTTGGATTTAAAGAAAATAAAGATAAAAGCTACAGATTCAGGTGTCTCTATAGCGCGTTCGGCTACTGAACGAAAGGTTGGTAATACAAGCCCAGCCAGGGACAAAATCCACGTTTCTTTTGTTTTGTGGGACTATCAACTTTTGTAAATCTTCGAAAGGATTTTCAACGTTCCATAATATTTAACGGCTGACGTTGAGAGAATAAACGAATTAACAAAAATGCTAAATAAAAATGGATTTCATTTAGGATTTAAAGTAAAAAAAAGAAAAAAAGCTGAGATTTCAGGTGTCTCTGTGGCGCAATCGGTTAGCGCGTTCGGCTGTTAACCGAAAGGTTGGTGGTTCAAGCCCACCCAGGGACGAAATACACGTTTCTTTTGTGGGAGTATCAACTTTTGTAAATCTTCGAAAGGATTTTCAACGTTCCATAATATTTAACGGCTGACGTTGAGAGAATAAACGAATTAACAAAAATGCTAAATAAAAATGGATTTCATTTAGGATTTAAAGAAAAAAAAAAGAAAAAAAGCTGAGTTTTCAGGTGTCTCTGTGGCGCAATCGGTTAGCGCGTTCGGCTGTTAACCGAAAGGTTGGTGGTTCAAGCCCACCCAGGGACGAAATCCACGTTTCTTTTGTGGGACTATTAACTTTTCTAAATATTCGAAAGGATTTTTTTCAACGTTTCATAATATTTAACGGCTGACGTTGAGTGAATAACGAATTAACAAATATACTAAATAAAAATGGATTTCATTTTGGATTTAAAGAAAATAAAGATAAAAGCTACAGATTCAGGTGTCTCTATAGCGCGTTCGGCTACTGAACGAAAGGTTGGTAATACAAGCCCAGCCAGGGACAAAATCCACGTTTCTTTTGTTTTGTGGGACTATCAACTTTTGTAAATCTTCGAAAGGATTTTCAACGTTCCATAATATTTAACGGCTGACGTTGAGAGAATAAACGAATTAACAAAAATGCTAAATAAAAATGGATTTCATTTAGGATTTAAAGTAAAAAAAAGAAAAAAAGGCGAGATTTCAGGTGTCTCTGTGGCGCAATCGGTTAGCGCGTTCGGCTGTTAACCGAAAGGTTGGTGGTTCAAGCCCACCCAGGGACGAAATCCACGTTTCTTTTGTGGGAGTATCAACTTTTGTAAATCTTCGAAAGGATTTTCAACGTTCCATAATATTTAACGGCTGACGTTGAGAGAATAAACGAATTAACAAAAATGCTAAATAAAAATGGATTTCATTTAGGATTTAAAGAAAAAAAAAAGAAAAAAAGCTGAGTTTTCAGGTGTCTCTGTGGCGCAATCGGTTAGCGCGTTCGGCTGTTAACCGAAAGGTTGGTGGTTCAAGCCCACCCAGGGACGAAATCCACGTTTCTTTTGTGGGACTATTAACTTTTGTAAATATTCGAAAGGATTTTTTTCAACGTTTCATAATATTTAACGGCTGACGTTGAGTGAATAACGAATTAACAAATATACTAAATAAAAATGGATTTCATTTTGGATTTAAAGAAAATAAAGATAAAAGCTACAGATTCAGGTGTCTCTATAGCGCGTTCGGCTACTGAAGGAAGGGTTGGTAATACAAGCCCAGCCAGGGACAAAATCCACGTTTCTTTTGTTTTGTGGGACTATCAACTTTTGTAAATCTTCGAAAGGATTTTCAACGTTCCATAATATTTAACGGCTGACGTTGAGAGAATAAACGAATTAACAAAAATGCTAAATAAAAATGGATTTCATTTAGGATTCAAAGTAAAAAAAAGAAAAAAAGGTGAGATTTCAGGTGTCTCTGTGGCGCAATCGGTTAGCGCGTTCGGCTGTTAACCGAAAGGTTGGTGGTTCAAGCCCACCCAGGGACGAAATCCACGTTTCTTTTGTGGGACTATCAACTTTTGTAAATCTTCGAAAGGATTTTCAACGTTCCATAATATTTAACGGCTGACGTTGAGAGAATAAACGAATTAACAAAAATGCTAAAAAAAAAATGGATTTCATTTAGGATTTAAAGAAAAAAAAGAAAAAAAGCTAAGTTTCAGGTGTCTCTGTGGCGCAATCGGTTAGCGCGTTCGGCTGTTAACCGAAAGGTTGGTGGTTCAAGCCCACCCAGGGACGAAATCCACGTTTCTTTTGTGGGACTATTAACTTTTCTAAATATTCGAAAGGATTTTTTTCAACGTTTCATAATATTTAACGGCTGACGTTGAGTGAATAACGAATTAACAAATATACTAAATAAAAATGGATTTCATTTTGGATTTAAAGAAAATAAAGATAAAAGCTACAGATTCAGGTGTCTCTATAGCGCGTTCGGCTACTGAACGAAAGGTTGGTAATACAAGCCCAGCCAGGGACAAAATCCACGTTTCTTTTGTTTTGTGGGACTATCAACTTTTGTAAATCTTCGAAAGGATTTTCAACGTTCCATAATATTTAACGGCTGACGTTGAGAGAATAAACGAATTAACAAAAATGCTAAATAAAAATGGATTTCATTTAGGATTTAAAGTAAAAAAAAGAAAAAAAGGCGAGATTTCAGGTGTCTCTGTGGCGCAATCGGTTAGCGCGTTCGGCTGTTAACCGAAAGGTTGGTGGTTCAAGCCCACCCAGGGACGAAATCCACGTTTCTTTTGTGGGAGTATCAACTTTTGTAAATCTTCGAAAGGATTTTCAACGTTCCATAATATTTAACGGCTGACGTTGAGAGAATAAACGAATTAACAAAAATGCTAAATAAAAATGGATTTCATTTAGGATTTAAAGAAAAAAAAAAGAAAAAAAGCTGAGTTTTCAGGTGTCTCTGTGGCGCAATCGGTTAGCGCGTTCGGCTGTTAACCGAAAGGTTGGTGGTTCAAGCCCACCCAGGGACGAAATCCACGTTTCTTTTGTGGGACTATTAACTTTTGTAAATATTCGAAAGGATTTTTTTCAACGTTTCATAATATTTAACGGCTGACGTTGAGTGAATAACGAATTAACAAATATACTAAATAAAAATGGATTTCATTTTGGATTTAAAGAAAATAAAGATAAAAGCTACAGATTCAGGTGTCTCTATAGCGCGTTCGGCTACTGAAGGAAAGGTTGGTAATACAAGCCCAGCCAGGGACAAAATCCACGTTTCTTTTGTTTTGTGGGACTATCAACTTTTGTAAATCTTCGAAAGGATTTTCAACGTTCCATAATATTTAACGGCTGACGTTGAGAGAATAAACGAATTAACAAAAATGCTAAATAAAAATGGATTTCATTTAGGATTCAAAGTAAAAAAAAGAAAAAAAGGTGAGATTTCAGGTGTCTCTGTGGCGCAATCGGTTAGCGCGTTCGGCTGTTAACCGAAAGGTTGGTGGTTCAAGCCCACCCAGGGACGAAATCCACGTTTCTTTTGTGGGGGTATCAACTTTTGTAAATCTTCGAAAGGATTTTCAACGTTCCATAATATTTAACGGCTGACGTTGAGAGAATAAACGAATTAACAAAAATGCTAAATAAAAATGGATTTCATTTAGGATTTAAAGTAAAAAAAAGAAAAAAAGCTGAGATTTCAGGTGTCTCTGTGGCGAAATCGGTTAGCGCGTTCGGCTGTTAACCGAAAGGTTGGTGGTTCAAGCCCACCCAGGGACGAAATCCACGTTTCTTTTGTGGGACTATTAACTTTTCTAAATATTCGAAAGGATTTTTTTCAACGTTTCATAATATTTAACGGCTGACGTTGAGTGAATAACGAATTAACAAATATACTAAATAAAAATGGATTTCATTTTGGATTTAAAGAAAATAAAGATAAAAGCTACAGATTCAGGTGTCTCTATAGCGCGTTCGGCTACTGAACGAAAGGTTGGTAATACAAGCCCAGCCAGGGACAAAATCCACGTTTCTTTTGTTTTGTGGGACTATCAACTTTTGTAAATCTTCGAAAGGATTTTCAACGTTCCATAATATTTAACGGCTGACGTTGAGAGAATAAACGAATTAACAAAAATGCTAAATAAAAATGGATTTCATTTAGGATTTAAAGTAAAAAAAAGAAAAAAAGGCGAGATTTCAGGTGTCTCTGTGGCGCAATCGGTTAGCGCGTTCGGCTGTTAACCGAAAGGTTGGTGGTTCAAGCCCACCCAGGGACGAAATCCACGTTTCTTTTGTGGGAGTATCAACTTTTGTAAATCTTCGAAAGGATTTTCAACGTTCCATAATATTTAACGGCTGACGTTGAGAGAATAAACGAATTAACAAAAATGCTAAATAAAAATGGATTTCATTTAGGATTTAAAGAAAAAAAAAAGAAAAAAAGCTGAGTTTTCAGGTGTCTCTGTGGCGCAATCGGTTAGCGCGTTCGGCTGTTAACCGAAAGGTTGGTGGTTCAAGCCCACCCAGGGACGAAATCCACGTTTCTTTTGTGGGACTATTAACTTTTGTAAATATTCGAAAGGATTTTTTTCAACGTTTCATAATATTTAACGGCTGACGTTGAGTGAATAACGAATTAACAAATATACTAAATAAAAATGGATTTCATTTTGGATTTAAAGAAAATAAAGATAAAAGCTACAGATTCAGGTGTCTCTATAGCGCGTTCGGCTACTGAAGGAAAGGTTGGTAATACAAGCCCAGCCAGGGACAAAATCCACGTTTCTTTTGTTTTGTGGGACTATCAACTTTTGTAAATCTTCGAAAGGATTTTCAACGTTCCATAATATTTAACGGCTGACGTTGAGAGAATAAACGAATTAACAAAAATGCTAAATAAAAATGGATTTCATTTAGGATTCAAAGTAAAAAAAAGAAAAAAAGGTGAGATTTCAGGTGTCTCTGTGGCGCAATCGGTTAGCGCGTTCGGCTGTTAACCGAAAGGTTGGTGGTTCAAGCCCACCCAGGGACGAAATCCACGTTTCTTTTGTGGGGGTATCAACTTTTGTAAATCTTCGAAAGGATTTTCAACGTTCCATAATATTTAACGGCTGACGTTGAGAGAATAAACGAATTAACAAAAATGCTAAATAAAAATGGATTTCATTTAGGATTTAAAGTAAAAAAAAGAAAAAAAGCTGAGATTTCAGGTGTCTCTGTGGCGAAATCGGTTAGCGCGTTCGGCTGTTAACCGAAAGGTTGGTGGTTCAAGCCCACCCAGGGACGAAATCCACGTTTCTTTTGTGGGACTATTAACTTTTCTAAATATTCGAAAGGATTTTTTTCAACGTTTCATAATATTTAACGGCTGACGTTGAGTGAATAACGAATTAACAAATATACTAAATAAAAATGGATTTCATTTTGGATTTAAAGAAAATAAAGATAAAAGCTACAGATTCAGGTGTCTCTATAGCGCGTTCGGCTACTGAACGAAAGGTTGGTAATACAAGCCCAGCCAGGGACAAAATCCACGTTTCTTTTGTTTTGTGGGACTATCAACTTTTGTAAATCTTCGAAAGGATTTTCAACGTTCCATAATATTTAACGGCTGACGTTGAGAGAATAAACGAATTAACAAAAATGCTAAATAAAAATGGATTTCATTTAGGATTTAAAGTAAAAAAAAGAAAAAAAGGTGAGATTTCAGGTGTCTCTGTGGCGCAATCGGTTAGCGCGTTCGGCTGTTAACCGAAAGGTTGGTGGTTCAAGCCCACCCAGGGACGAAATCCACGTTTCTTTTGTGGGACTATCAACTTTTGTAAATCTTCGAAAGGATTTTCAACGTTCCATAATATTTAACGGCTGACGTTGAGAGAATAAACGAATTAACAAAAATGCTAAAAAAAAATGGATTTCATTTAGGATTTAAAGAAAAAAAAGAAAAAAAGCTAAGTCTCAGGTGTCTCTGTGGCGCAATCGGTTAGCGCGTTCGGCTGTTAACCGAAAGGTTGGTGGTTCAAGCCCACCCAGGGACGAAATCCACGTTTCTTTTGTGGGACTATTAAATTTTGTAAATATTCGAAAGGATTTTTTTCAACGTTTCATAATATTTAACGGCTGACGTGGAGTGAATAACGAATTAACAAATATACTAAATAAAAATGGATTTCATTTTGGATTTAAAGAAAATAAAGATAAAAGCTACAGATTCAGGTGTCTCTATAGCGCGTTCGGCTACTGAAGGAAAGGTTGGTAATACAAGCCCAGCCAGGGACAAAATCCACGTTTCTTTTGTTTTGTGGGACTATCAACTTTTGTAAATCTTCGAAAGGATTTTCAACGTTCCATAATATTTAACGGCTGACGTTGAGAGAATAAACGAATTAACAAAAATGCTAAATAAAAATGGATTTCATTTAGGATTTAAAGAAAAAAAAAGAAAAAAAGCTGAGTTTACAGGTGTCTCTGTGGCGCAATCGGTTAGCGCGTTCGGCTGTTAACCGAAAGGTTGGTGGTTCAAGCCCACCCAGGGACGAAATACACGTTTCTTTTGTGGGAGTATCAACTTTTGTAAATCTTCGAAAGGATTTTCAACGTTCCATAATATTTAACGGCTGACGTTGAGAGAATAAACGAATTAACAAAAATGCTAAATAAAAATGGATTTCATTTAGGATTTAAAGAAAAAAAAAGAAAAAAAGCTGAGTTTTCACTTTGCAGGTGTCTCTGTGGCGCAATCGGTTAGCGCGTTCGGCTGTTAACCGAAAGGTTGGTGGTTCAAGCCCACCCAGGGACGAAATCCACGTTTCTTTTGTGGGACTATTAACTTTTCTAAATATTCGAAAGGATTTTTTTCAACGTTTCATAATATTTAACGGCTGACGTTGAGTGAATAACGAATTAACAAATATACTAAATAAAAATGGATTTCATTTTGGATTTAAAGAAAATAAAGATAAAAGCTACAGATTCAGGTGTCTCTATAGCGCGTTCGGCTACTGAAGGAAAGGTTGGTAATACAAGCCCAGCCAGGGACAAAATCCACGTTTCTTTTGTTTTGTGGGACTATCAACTTTTGTAAATCTTCGAAAGGATTTTCAACGTTCCATAATATTTAACGGCTGACGTTGAGAGAATAAACGAATTAACAAAAATGCTAAATAAAAATGGATTTCATTTAGGATTTAAAGAAAAAAAAAGAAAAAAAGCTGTGTTTTCAGGTGTCTCTGTGGCGCAATCGGTTAGCGCGTTCGGCTGTTAACCGAAAGGTTGGTGGTTCAAGCCCACCCAGGGACGAAATCCACGTTCTTTTGTGGGACTATCAACTTTTGTAAATATTCGAAAGGATTTTTTTCAACGTTTCATAATATTTAACGGCTGACGTTGAGAGAATAACGAATTAACAAATATACTAAATAAAAATGGATTTCATTTTGGATTTAAAGAAAATAAAGATAAAAGCTACAGATTCAGGTGTCTCTATAGCGCGTTCGGCTACTGAACGAAAGGTTGGTAATACAAGCCCAGCCAGGGACAAAATCCACGTTTCTTTTGTTTTGTGGGACTATCAACTTTTGTAAATCTTCGAAAGGATTTTCAACGTTCCATAATATTTAACGGCTGACGTTGAGAGAATAAACGAATTAACAAAAATGCTAAATAAAAATGGATTTCATTTAGGATTTAAAGTAAAAAAAAGAAAAAAAGCTGAGATTACAGGTGTCTCTGTGGCGCAATCGGTTAGCGCGTTCGGCTGTTAACCGAAAGGTTGGTGGTTCAAGCCCACCCAGGGACGAAATCCACGTTTCTTTTGTGGGACTATCAACTTTTGTAAATCTTCGAAAGGATTTTCAACGTTCCATAATATTTAACGGCTGACGTTGAGAGAATAAACGAATTAACAAAAATGCTGAAAAAAAATGGATTTCATTTAGGATTTAAAGAAAAAAAAGAAAAAAAGCTGAGATTCAGGTGTCTCTGTGGCGCAATCGGTTAGCGCGTTCGGCTGTTAACCTGAAAGGTTGGTGGTTCAAGCCCACCCAGGGACGAAATCCACGTTTCTTTTGTGGGACTATTAACTTTTGTAAATATTCGAAAGGATTTTTTTCAACGTTTCATAATATTTAACGGCTGACGTTGAGTGAATAACGAATTAACAAATATACTAAATAAAAATGGGTTTCATTTAGGATTTAAAGAAAATAAAGATAAAAGCTACTGATTCAGGTGTCTCTATAGCGCGTTCGGCTACTGAAGGAAAGGTTGCTAATACAAGCCCAGCCAGGGACAAAATCCACGTTTCTTTTGTTTTGTAGGACTATCAACTTTTGTAAATCTTCGAAAGGATTTTCAACGTTCCATAATATTTAACGACTGACGTTGAGAGAATAACGAATTAACAAAAATGCTAAATAAAAATGGATTTCATTTAGGATTTAAAGAAAAAAAAAGAAAAAAAGCTGAGTTTTCAGGTGTCTCTGTGGCGCAATCGGTTAGCGCGTTCGGCTGTTAACCGAAAGGTTGGTGGTTCAAGCCCACCCAGGGACGAAATCCACGTTTCTTTTGTGGGACTATTAACTTTTCTAAATATTCGAAAGAATTTTTTTCAACGTTTCATAATATTTAACGGCTGACATTGAGTGAATAACGAATTAACAAATATACTAAATAAAAATGGATTTCATTTTGGATTTAAAGAAAATAAAGATAAAAGCTACAGATTCAGGTGTCTCTATAGCGCGTTCGGCTACTGAACGAAAGGTTGGTAATACAAGCCCAGCCAGGGACAAAATCCACGTTTCTTTTGTTTTGTGGGACTATCAACTTTTGTAAATCTTCGAAAGGATTTTCAACGTTCCATAATATTTAACGGCTGACGTTGAGAGAATAAACGAATTAACAAAAATGCTAAATAAAAATGGATTTCATTTAGGATTTAAAGTAAAAAAAAGAAAAAAAGGTGAGATTTCAGGTGTCTCTGTGGCGCAATCGGTTAGCGCGTTCGGCTGTTAACCGAAAGGTTGGTGGTTCAAGCCCACCCAGGGACGAAATCCACGTTTCTTTTGTGGGACTATCAACTTTTGTAAATCTTCGAAAGGATTTTCAACGTTCCATAATATTTAACGGCTGACGTTGAGAGAATAAACGAATTAACAAAAATGCTAAAAAAAAATGGATTTCATTTAGGATTTAAAGAAAAAAAAGAAAAAATGCTGAGATTCAGGTGTCTCTGTGGCGCAATCGGTTATCGCGTTCGGCTGTTAATCGAAAGGTTGGTGGTTCAAGCCCACCCAGGGACGAAATCCACGTTTCTTTTGTGGGACTATTAAATTTTGTAAATATTCGAAAGGATTTTTTTCAACGTTTCATAATATTTAACGGCTGACGTTGAGTGAATAACGAATTAACAAATATACTAAATAAAAATGGATTTCATTTTGGATTTAAAGAAAATAAAGATAAAAGCTACAGATTCAGGTGTCTCTATAGCGCGTTCGGCTACTGAACGAAAGGTTGGTAATACAAGCCCAGCCAGGGACAAAATCCACGTTTCTTTTGTTTTGTGGGACTATCAACTTTTGTAAATCTTCGAAAGGATTTTCAACGTTCCATAATATTTAACGGCTGACGTTGAGAGAATAAACGAATTAACAAAAATGCTAAATAAAAATGGATTTCATTTAGGATTTAAAGTAAAAAAAAGTAAAAAAGGTGAGATTTCAGGTGTCTCTGTGGCGCAATCGGTTAGCGCGTTCGGCTGTTAACCGAAAGGTTGGTGGTTCAAGCCCACCCAGGGACGAAATCCACGTTTCTTTTGTGGGACTATCAACTTTTGTAAATCTTCGAAAGGATTTTCAACGTTCCATAATATTTAACGGCTGACGTTGAGAGAATAAACGAATTAACAAAATTGCTAAAAAAAAATGGATTTCATTTAGGATTTAAAGAAAAAAAAGAAAAAAAGCTAACATTCAGGTGTCTCTGTGGCGCAATCGGTTAGCGCGTTCGGCTGTTAACCGAAAGGTTGGTGGTTCAAGCCCACCGAGGGACGAAATCCACGTTTCTTTTGTGGGACTATCAACTTTTGTAAATCTTCGAAAGGATTTTCAACGTTCCATAATATTTAACGGCTGACGTTGAGAGAATAAACGAATTAACAAAAATGCTAAAAAAAAATGGATTTCATTTAGGATTTAAAGAAAAAAAAGAAAAAAAGCTAGGATTCAGGTGTCTCTGTGGCGCAATCGGTTAGCGCGTTCGGCTGTTAACCGAAAGGTTGGTGGTTCAAGCCCACCCAGGGACGAAATCCACGTTTCTTTTGTGGGACTATCAACTTTCGTAAATCTTCCAAATGATTTTCAACGTTCCATAATATTTAACGGCTGACGTTGAGAGAATCACGAATTAACAAATATACTAAATATAAATGGATTTCATTTAGGATTTAAAGAAAATAAAGATAAAAGCTACAGATTCAGGTGTCTCTATAGCGCGTTCGGCTACTGAACGAAAGGTTGGTAATACAAGCCCAGCCAGGAACAAAATCCACGTTTCTTTTGTTTTGTGGGACTATCAACTTTTGTAAATCTTCGAAAGGATTTTCAACGTTCCATAATATTTAACGGCTGACGTTGAGAGAATAAACGAATTAACAAAAATGCTAAATAAAAATGGATTTCATTTAGGATTTAAAGAAAAAAAAGAAAAAAAGATGAGTTTTCAGGTGTCTCTGTGGCGCAATCGGTTAGCGCGTTCGGCTGTTAACCGAAAGGTTGGTGGTTCAACCCCACCCAGGGACGAAATCCACCTTTCTTTTGTGGGACTATTAACTTTTGTAAATACTCGAATGGATTTTTTTCAACGTTTCATAATATTTAACGGCTGACGTTGAGTGAATAACGAATTAACAAATATACTAAATAAAAATGGATTTCATTTAGCATTTAAAGAAAATAAAGATAAAAGCTACAGATTCAGGTGTCTCTATAGCGCGTTCGGCTACTGAAGGAAAAGTTGGTAATACAAGCCCAGCCAGGAACAAAATCCACGTTTCTTTTGTTTTGTGGGACTATCAACTTTTGTAAATCTTCGAAAGGATTTTCAACGTTCCATAATATTTAACGGCTGACGTTGAGAGAATAAACGAATTAACAAAAATGCTAAATAAAAATGGATTTCATTTAGGATTTAAAGAAAAAAAAAGAAAAAAACATGAGTTTTCAGGTGTCTCTGTGGCGCAATTGGTTAGCGCGTTCGGCTGTTAACCGAAAGGTTGGTGGTTCAAGCCCACCCAGGGACGAAATCCACGTTTCTTTTGTGGGACTATCAACTTTTGTAAATCTTCCAAAGGATTTTCAACGTTCCATAATATTTAACGGCTGACGTTGAGAGAATCACGAATTAACAAAAATTCTAAATAAAAATGGATTTCATTTAGGATTTAAAAAAAAAAAAAGAATAAATCTGAGATTGCAGGTGTCTCTGTGGCGCAATCGATTAGCGCGTTCGGCTGTTAACCGAAAGGTTGGTGGTTCAAGCCCACCCAGGGACGAAATCCACGTTTCTTTTGTGGGACTATTAACTTTTGTAAATATTCGAAAGGATTTTTTTCAACGTTTCATAATATTTAACGGCTGACGTTGAGTGAATAACGAATTAAAAAAATTCTAAATAAAAATGGATTTCATTTAGGATTTAAAGAAAATAAAGATAAAAGCTACAGATTCAGGTGTCTCTATAGCGCGTTCGGCTACTGAACGAAAGGTTGGTAATACAAGCCCAGCCAGGAACAAAATCCACGTTTCTTTTGTTTTGTGGGACTATCAACTTTTGTAAATCTTCGAAAGGATTTTCAACGTTCCATAATATTTAACGGCTGACGTTGAGAGAATAAACGAATTAACAAAAATGCTAAATAAAAATGGATTTCATTTAGGATTTAAAGAAAAAAAAGAAAAAAAGATGAGTTTTCAGGTGTCTCTGTGGCGCAATCGGTTAGCGCGTTCGGCTGTTAACCGAAAGGTTGGTGGTTCAACCCCACCCAGGGACGAAATCCACCTTTCTTTTGTGGGACTATTAACTTTTGTAAATACTCGAATGGATTTTTTTCAACGTTTCATAATATTTAACGGCTGACGTTGAGTGAATAACGAATTAACAAATATACTAAATAAAAATGGATTTCATTTAGCATTTAAAGAAAATAAAGATAAAAGCTACAGATTCAGGTGTCTCTATAGCGCGTTCGGCTACTGAAGGAAAAGTTGGTAATACAAGCCCAGCCAGGAACAAAATCCACGTTTCTTTTGTTTTGTGGGACTATCAACTTTTGTAAATCTTCGAAAGGATTTTCAACGTTCCATAATATTTAACGGCTGACGTTGAGAGAATAAACGAATTAACAAAAATGCTAAATAAAAATGGATTTCATTTAGGATTTAAAGAAAAAAAAAGAAAAAAACATGAGTTTTCAGGTGTCTCTGTGGCGCAATTGGTTAGCGCGTTCGGCTGTTAACCGAAAGGTTGGTGGTTCAAGCCCACCCAGGGACGAAATCCACGTTTCTTTTGTGGGACTATCAACTTTTGTAAATCTTCCAAAGGATTTTCAACGTTCCATAATATTTAACGGCTGACGTTGAGAGAATCACGAATTAACAAAAATTCTAAATAAAAATGGATTTCATTTAGGATTTAAAAAAAAAAAAAGAATAAATCTGAGATTGCAGGTGTCTCTGTGGCGCAATCGATTAGCGCGTTCGGCTGTTAACCGAAAGGTTGGTGGTTCAAGCCCACCCAGGGACGAAATCCACGTTTCTTTTGTGGGACTATTAACTTTTGTAAATATTCGAAAGGATTTTTTTCAACGTTTCATAATATTTAACGGCTGACGTTGAGTGAATAACGAATTAACAAATATACTAAATAAAAATGGATTTCATTTAGGATTTAAAGAAAATAAAGATAAAAGCTACAGATTCAGGTGTCTCTATAGCGCGTTCGGCTACTGAACGAAAGGTTGGTAATACAAGCCCAGCCAGGAACAAAATCCACGTTTCTTTTGTTTTGTGGGACTATCAACTTTTGTAAATCTTCGAAAGGATTTTCAACGTTCCATAATATTTAACGGCTGACGTTGAGAGAATAAACGAATTAACAAAAATGCTAAATAAAAATGGATTTCATTTAGGATTTAAAGAAAAAAAAGAAAAAAAGATGAGTTTTCAGGTGTCTCTGTGGCGCAATCGGTTAGCGCGTTCGGCTGTTAACCGAAAGGTTGGTGGTTCAACCCCACCCAGGGACGAAATCCACCTTTCTTTTGTGGGACTATTAACTTTTGTAAATACTCGAATGGATTTTTTTCAACGTTTCATAATATTTAACGGCTGACGTTGAGTGAATAACGAATTAACAAATATACTAAATAAAAATGGATTTCATTTAGCATTTAAAGAAAATAAAGATAAAAGCTACAGATTCAGGTGTCTCTATAGCGCGTTCGGCTACTGAAGGAAAAGTTGGTAATACAAGCCCAGCCAGGAACAAAATCCACGTTTCTTTTGTTTTGTGGGACTATCAACTTTTGTAAATCTTCGAAAGGATTTTCAACGTTCCATAATATTTAACGGCTGACGTTGAGAGAATAAACGAATTAACAAAAATGCTAAATAAAAATGGATTTCATTTAGGATTTAAAGAAAAAAAAAGAAAAAAACATGAGTTTTCAGGTGTCTCTGTGGCGCAATTGGTTAGCGCGTTCGGCTGTTAACCGAAAGGTTGGTGGTTCAAGCCCACCCAGGGACGAAATCCACGTTTCTTTTGTGGGACTATCAACTTTTGTAAATCTTCCAAAGGATTTTCAACGTTCCATAATATTTAACGGCTGACGTTGAGAGAATCACGAATTAACAAAAATTCTAAATAAAAATGGATTTCATTTAGGATTTAAAAAAAAAAAAAGAATAAATCTGAGATTGCAGGTGTCTCTGTGGCGCAATCGATTAGCGCGTTCGGCTGTTAACCGAAAGGTTGGTGGTTCAAGCCCACCCAGGGACGAAATCCACGTTTCTTTTGTGGGACTATTAACTTTTGTAAATATTCGAAAGGATTTTTTTCAACGTTTCATAATATTTAACGGCTGACGTTGAGTGAATAACGAATTAAAAAAATTCTAAATAAAAATGGATTTCATTTAGGATTTAAAGAAAATAAAGATAAAAGCTACAGATTCAGGTGTCTCTATCGCGCGTTCGGCTACTGAACGAAAGGTTGGTAATACAAGCCCAGCCAGGAACAAAATCCACGTTTCTTTTGTTTTGTGGGACTATCAACTTTTGTAAATCTTCGAAAGGATTTTCAACGTTCCATAATATTTAACGGCTGACGTTGAGAGAATAAACGAATTAACAAAAATGCTAAATAAAAATGGATTTCATTTAGGATTTAAAGAAAAAAAAGAAAAAAAGATGAGTTTTCAGGTGTCTCTGTGGCGCAATCGGTTAGCGCGTTCGGCTGTTAACCGAAAGGTTGGTGGTTCAACCCCACCCAGGGACGAAATCCACCTTTCTTTTGTGGGACTATTAACTTTTGTAAATACTCGAATGGATTTTTTTCAACGTTTCATAATATTTAACGGCTGACGTTGAGTGAATAACGAATTAACAAATATACTAAATAAAAATGGATTTCATTTAGCATTTAAAGAAAATAAAGATAAAAGCTACAGATTCAGGTGTCTCTATAGCGCGTTCGGCTACTGAAGGAAAAGTTGGTAATACAAGCCCAGCCAGGAACAAAATCCACGTTTCTTTTGTTTTGTGGGACTATCAACTTTTGTAAATCTTCGAAAGGATTTTCAACGTTCCATAATATTTAACGGCTGACGTTGAGAGAATAAACGAATTAACAAAAATGCTAAATAAAAATGGATTTCATTTAGGATTTAAAGAAAAAAAAAGAAAAAAACATGAGTTTTCAGGTGTCTCTGTGGCGCAATTGGTTAGCGCGTTCGGCTGTTAACCGAAAGGTTGGTGGTTCAAGCCCACCCAGGGACGAAATCCACGTTTCTTTTGTGGGACTATCAACTTTTGTAAATCTTCCAAAGGATTTTCAACGTTCCATAATATTTAACGGCTGACGTTGAGAGAATCACGAATTAACAAAAATTCTAAATAAAAATGGATTTCATTTAGGATTTAAAAAAAAAAAAAGAATAAATCTGAGATTGCAGGTGTCTCTGTGGCGCAATCGATTAGCGCGTTCGGCTGTTAACCGAAAGGTTGGTGGTTCAAGCCCACCCAGGGACGAAATCCACGTTTCTTTTGTGGGACTATTAACTTTTGTAAATATTCGAAAGGATTTTTTTCAACGTTTCATAATATTTAACGGCTGACGTTGAGTGAATAACGAATTAACAAATATACTAAATAAAAATGGATTTCATTTAGGATTTAAAGAAAATAAAGATAAAAGCTACAGATTCAGGTGTCTCTATAGCGCGTTCGGCTACTGAACGAAAGGTTGGTAATACAAGCCCAGCCAGGAACAAAATCCACGTTTCTTTTGTTTTGTGGGACTATCAACTTTTGTAAATCTTCGAAAGGATTTTCAACGTTCCATAATATTTAACGGCTGACGTTGAGAGAATAAACGAATTAACAAAAATGCTAAATAAAAATGGATTTCATTTAGGATTTAAAGAAAAAAAAGAAAAAAAGATGAGTTTTCAGGTGTCTCTGTGGCGCAATCGGTTAGCGCGTTCGGCTGTTAACCGAAAGGTTGGTGGTTCAACCCCACCCAGGGACGAAATCCACGTTTCTTTTGTGGGACTATTAACTTTTGTAAATACTCGAATGGATTTTTTTCAACGTTTCATAATATTTAACGGCTGACGTTGAGTGAATAACGAATTAACAAATATACTAAATAAAAATGGATTTCATTTAGCATTTAAAGAAAATAAAGATAAAAGCTACAGATTCAGGTGTCTCTAGAGCGCGTTCGGCTACTGAAGGAAAAGTTGGTAATACAAGCCCAGCCAGGAACAAAATCCACGTTTCTTTTGTTTTGTGGGACTATCAACTTTTGTAAATCTTCGAAAGGATTTTCAACGTTCCATAATATTTAACGGCTGACGTTGAGAGAATAAACGAATTAACAAAAATGCTAAATAAAAATGGATTTCATTTAGGATTTAAAGAAAAAAAAAGAAAAAACATGAGTTTTCAGGTGTCTCTGTGGCGCAATTGGTTAGCGCGTTCGGCTGTTAACCGAAAGGTTGGTTGTTCAAGCCCACCCAGGGACGAAATCCACGTTTCTTTTGTGGGACTATCAACTTTTGTAAATCTTCCAAAGGATTTTCAACGTTCCATAATATTTAACGGCTGACGTTGAGAGAATCACGAATTAAAAAAATTCTAAATAAAAATGGATTTCATTTAGGATTTAAAAAAAAAAAAGAATGAATCTGAGATTACTGGTGTCTCTGTGGCGCAATCGATTAGCGCGTTCGGCTGTTAACCGAAAGGTTGGTGGTTCAAGCCCACCCAGGGACGAAATCCACGTTTCTTTTGTGGGACTATTAACTTTTGTAAATATTCGAAAGGATTTTTTTCAACGTTTCATAATATTTAACGGCTGACGTTGAGTGAATAACGAATTAACAAATATACTAAATAAAAATGGATTTCATTTAGGATTTAAAGAAAATAAAGATAAAAGCTACAGATTCAGGTGTCTCTATAGCGCGTTCGGCTACTGAACGAAAGGTTGGTAATACAAGCCCAGCCAAGGACAAAATCCACGTTTCTTTTGTTTTGTGGGACTATCAACTTTTGTAAATCTTCGAAAGGATTTTCAACGTTCCATAATATTTAACGGCTGACGTTGAGAGAATAAACGAATTAACAAAAATGCTAAATAAAAATGGATTTCATTTAGGATTTAAAGAAAAAAAAAGAAAAAAAGATGAGTTTTCAGGTGTCTCTGTGGCGCAATCGGTTAGCGCGTTCGGCTGTTAACCGAAAGGTTGGTAGTTCAAGCCCACCCGGGGACGAAATCCACCTTTCTTTTGTGGAACTATTAACTTTTGTAAATACTCGAAAGGATTTTTTTCAACGTTTCATAATATTTAACGGCTGACGTTGAGAGAATCACGAATTAACAAAAATTCTAAATAAAAATGGATTTCATTTAGGATTTAAAAAAAAAAAAAGAATAAATCTGAGATTGCAGGTGTCTCTGTGGCGCAATCGGTTAGCGCGTTCGGCTGTTAACCGAAAGGTTGGTGGTTCAAGCCCACCCAGGGACGAAATCCACGTTTCTTTTGTGGGACTATTAACTTTTGTAAATATTCGAAAGGATTTTTTTCAACGTTTCATAATATTTAACGGCTGACGTTGAGTGAATAACGAATTAACAAATATACTAAATAAAAATGGATTTCATTTAGGATTTAAAGAAAATAAAGATAAAAGCTACTGATTCAGGTGTCTCTATAGCGTGTTCGGCTACTGAAGGAAAGGTTGGTAATACAAGCCCAGCCAGGGACAAAATCCACGTTTCTTTTGTTTTTTGTGGGACTATCAACTTTTGTAAATCTTCGAAAGGATTTTCAACGTTCCATAATATTTAACGGCTGACGTTGAGAGAATTAAACGAATTAACAAAAATGCTAAATAAAAATGGATTTCATTTAGGATTTAAAGAAAAAAAAAGAAAAAAACTTGAGTTTTCAGGTGTCTCTGTGGCGCAATTGGTTAGCGCGTTCGGCTGTTAACCGAAAGGTTGGTGGTTCAAGCCCACCCAGGGACGAAATCCACGTTTCTTTTGTGGGACTATCAACTTTTGTAAATCTTCGAAAGGATTTTCAACGTTCCATAATATTTAACGACTGACCTTGAGAGAATAACGAATTAACAAAAATGCTAAATAAAAATGGATTTCATTTAGGATTTAAAGAAAAAAAAAGAAAAAAACCTGAGTTTTCAGGTGTCTCTGTGGCGCAATCGGTTAGCGCGTTCGGCTGTTAACCGAAAGGTTGGTGGTTCAAGCCCACCCAGGGACGAAATCCACGTTTCTTTTGTGGGACTATTAACTTTTGTAAATATTCGAAACCTGAAATTTCCGGTGTCTCTGTCGCGCAATCGGTTAGCGCGTTCGGCTGTTAACCGAAATGTTGGTGGTTCAAGCCCACCCAGGGACGAAATCCACGTTTCTTTTGTGGGACTATTAACTTTTGTAAATCTTCGAAACCTGAAATTTCCGGTGTCTCTGTGGCGCAATCAGTTAGCGCGTTTGGCTGTTAACCGAAAGGTTGGTGGTTCAAGCCCACCCAGGGACGAAATCCACGTTTCTTTTGTGGGACTATTAACTTTTGTAAATATTCGAAAGAATTTTTTTCAACGTTTCATAATATTTAACGGCTGACGTTGAGAGAATAACGAATTAACAAAAATGCTAAATAAAAATGGATTTCATTTAGGATTTAACGAAGAAAAAAAAGAAAAAAAAAAGAAATTTCTGTTGTCTCTGTGGCGCAATCGGTTATAGCGTTCGGCTGTTAACCGAAAGGTTGGTGGTTCAAGCCCACCCAGGGACGAAATCCACATTGCTTTGGAGGGACTATCAACTTTTGTAAACCTTCGAAAGGATTTTCAACGTTCCATAATATTTAACGGCTGACGTTGAGTGAATAACGAATTGATAAAAATTCTAAATAAAAATTGATTTCATTTAGTTTTTAAAGAAAAAAAGAAGAAGAAAATCGCTGTCATTGCGTGTGTCTCTGTGGCGCAATCGGTTAGCGCGTTCCGGGCTGTTAACCGAAAGGTTGGTGGTTGAAGCCCACTCAGGAGCGAAATCCACGTTTCTTTTGTGGGAATATCAACTTTTCTAAATCTTCGAAAGGATTTTCAACGTTCCATAATATTTAACGGCTGACGTTGAGTGAATGACGAATTAACAAAAATACTAAATAAAAATGGATCTCATTTAGGATTTGAAGAAAAAGCGCGCTGATGCAGGTGTCTCTGTGGTGCAATCGGTTAGCGCGTTCGGCTGTTAACCCAAAGGTTGGTGGTTCAAGCCCACTCAGGGACGAAATCAGCGTTTTATTTGTTGGAATATCAACTTTTGTAAATCTTCGAAAGGATTTTCATCGTTCCATAGTATTTTACGACTGACGTTGAGTGAATAACGAATTAACAAAAATACTAAATAAAAATTGATTACTTTTAGGATTTAAATAAAATAAAAATTAAATTCTGCAGATTCAGGTGTCTCTTTGGCGCGTTCTCCTGTTAACCGAAATGTTTGTGGTTCAAGCCCATCCAGCGACGAAACCACGTTTCTTTTGTGGGACTATGAACTTTTGTAAATCTTCGAAAGGATTTTCAACGTTCCGTAAAATTTAACGAATGACGTTGAGTGAATAACGAATTAACAAAAATACTAAATAAAAATGTATTTCATTTAGGATTTAAAGAAAAAAAAAAAGGAAAAATCTGTCGATTCAGGTGTCTCTGTGTAGCGCCACAGAGACACCTGAATCGACAGATTTTTTTTTCGGTAATCAACAAATCCCAAGAACACTTCGGCCCCACCCCAGGTTTGGGCCGAAGTGCATATCTGATAATTTGAGCCTTGAGTCTTGGGTTCCTCTGAAATCCGCTATCAGATTTTCTGATTCTGAAGAACTTTGAACCCCAAATATTAGTCGAAGCACAGTGTCATTATAGTCATTTTGTTGTGCTATGAAATATATAAACCAAATATTTCATTTTTATTTTTTGTTGTGAAAAAATCTTTTCTCTTAATGTAGCACCCGCCACGGCTCGAACCAGCACTGCGATTACTACGACATTCGATTTTCCACTGCTCTGAGATCAAGAACACAGCGTAGGCAGAGTTGGTGTGGATCGAATCGGCCAGCGACCAACAACCAGCTCAGACCAGTGTCAGCAATGACCAGCGAAGATTGGTTGGTTGGTTGGTTGGGTTTTATGGCATATCAACCACTGTGGGTCATTTAATGCCAAATTAAGGCATATATACACACACATACACACACACACACACATATATATATATACATACATATATATATATATATATATATATATATATATTAAATATACAGTACTATTAAACATATAGCTGGCAACATTATTTTTTCAAAAACGCATAGCTGCCAACATTATTGTTTCAAAAACACATAGCTGTCAACATTATTCTTTCCAAAAAACGTATAGCTGGCAACATTATTTTTTCCAAAAAACATAGCTGGCAATATTATTGTTTCAAAAACGTATAGCTGGCAACATTATTTTTCCGAAAACATTATCTGAAGCCTTGTTGTTGGACGTATTTTATCGTCATACCCAGGATGCGGATGTAGTTTATCGTCATACCCAGGACGCGGATGTAGTTTATCGTCATACCCAGGACGACCAGCGAAGAATTAGCCACGTGATTAAAACGTTGTCCTAAGACTAAGAGGACCGGACCACTAAATGTGGTTATACTACCGGGTGTAGTCGGCGGTAAAGGGGGGGGGGATAGGATATTTTTGTAACAGTTTAGTACTATTTTCTTTGTTTCTAACGAAACCCTTTCTTAATACTTTGCTTATTTGGTTCTTCTTTGAAAATTTGGTCTCCTTTGAACTACGAAAATCTTCTTTCGCAGCCAGCAGATATAAGACTCGTTGTCTAATTTATCATCCCCTCCTGCTGCTTAACCACTTTCTGCTTTGAAATGTGAATACATTCTGATTCTTATCTGCTGGACCTTCTCTTTATATAAAAAAAATGAAAAGTCTCCTGACAGACCTTAACTTCAACATTTACGCTTTTTATTGCACAATAAATAGAAATAGAACATATTTTTTAAAATAAAAATAATGAATTTAAAACAGAAATAACTTTGGCGGTTCTTTAACCGCCAATTCTAAAAGTAGGATTTTTTTACAAGCACAGTGCAACAATGTTTTATAAAACTTCTGGCATTCTTTAAAATACACTTCTCTAAAAAGTACGAGTAACAGACAAAACTAGATGATTATAATATTTATTTGTTTACAGATTTTAGTTCATTATTCATTTTAATTATTT
Organism: Acanthosepion lycidas; assembly: GCA_963932145.1. Lineage (NCBI taxonomy): Eukaryota > Metazoa > Mollusca > Cephalopoda > Sepiida > Sepiidae > Acanthosepion > Acanthosepion lycidas. The sequence continues at coordinate 59,823,297 of OZ010585.1, read as the reverse complement.
AGTATTATTAACTAACTAGCAGCATGGCCCGGCGTTGTCCGTGCTTGATTCAAAAATCGTACGACTCATACAGCAATCGCTATCACTTGACTTAAAATATTTTTGCTCTTCTTTGCCTTTAAAGGAGTGCCCTTTGCCGTGCTGATGTTGCTACGTGCCTTACTTCTTTCCTATCTCACACTGCGAATTTTTTCTAAGCTCTATACTAAACATTAAATCTGTTACGAAAAAAGAACTAAACAAAATGAACACAAAACGATCAGCTTTAAAAAAGGACTCGTAACTGGAAAAACCGAATGAAAAAAGAATGTTAACAGCAAATACTTTTTCGCACCCAACCCAGTTCTGCAGAATCAGAATCAACGTTGAGTTTAAGCAAGCGAATGAGCCAATTGGAGTAAAGTGCCATGCAGATTTTAATTTTTTCCACTTCGTGTCAGTCAGCTGTTGGCTCTCACGTTGGCCAATAGAATCTTCCTGTCTATTCGTGGCAGACAGCTATAGGCTCTCACTCTGGCCAGTAGAAAATGGCCGCAAAGTACATGAAAACTGCCGTAGAAGCATGAAAAAATCGATTATTTCCACTATCGATGGGAGTTGGGAAATGCCTTCCCGCTAACTTGGAGCATGTGCATGTAAATTTTGGTGCAAATCCGTCGAAAATTGCGACTGTGCATTCGTTACACACACACACACACACACACACACACACACACACACACGCACATCCTGCCTTTTATAGATACAGATAATTTTTTTATATATAAAAGTTGCATTCAAAAAAAGCTAAGCTAATTATTAAGAAACAAGAAATTTCGTTAGAGACAAATAAAAGAGTACTGAACAGTTACATAGTATTTCTAGGGCACATAATGGGGAAAGGGAGGTTGGAAAATTTGATACTCACAGAACAGCTTGAAAGCAAAGAGGTACAGGAGAAAACAACGCATAACCTACCAAGTGAGCTTAAGTAAATGGATAGTAGAATAATGTTTAGGAGAAATAACAAAGAGAAAATTTACTAAGAACAACAAATTGTGGAGAGCCATATTTGCCAACGTCCCGTATGGACACGTCACATAGAAGAAGTAGAAGAAAAAGTATTTAAAATCAAAACAAACGTCGGATCTAACGACGGTTCCCTATACCCAGGAGGATGCAGGTTCGAATTTTGCCGGAGAGCGCATAATTTTCTTTAATAAATTTTTTCTAATATTCACGCGGAAGTAGAATAGTAAAAAATAAACGTTTATTCACATGAGAGGGGTAAAAAAAAAAGATATAAAATCATGGCTGATGCTAACCACCGGAGAGTGGCTCTTCGCGCATTCTCGGGCTAAATTTCTCAGCAGATATAAAATGGAAAGATTATATCGAATCCATTGCTAGGTCAGCTGCTAAAAATGTTGGTTCACCGTGTCGTGCAAGACAATTTTTTTCTCTCCAGAATTTATCTTACATATCTATAAGTCTGCCATTCGTCCATGCTTAGAATATTGCAGCTACATATGCTCTTGATATATATCTAGACATCCTTGATAAACTCCACATAAGAATCAGCAATATTATTGGTCTGGCGTCTCGGCTTCAATCATTTTCCCACCGTCATAAAGTTGCATCCTTGTACCTATTTTTATAAATACTTTCATGACAACTGTTCGGATGAGCTCTTCGCTTTTTATGTTTCTGCCACATTTAGTGATTGTGGGGGGGGGGGGTTATTACTAATCTTATTTTCTTTAGTTTCTTGTAAATAGCTTTTTGTATTCATATTGTAAATATTCATTGGGGTTAATTTTTAGAATTGCTATCTTATTCCCCACCCCCACAGACAAAGAATTGTAAATATGGGGACTAGTTAGTATTTTCATAGAGAGAAAGAGGCTTTATGGTGGTTGTAGTAAGAAAGGTACGTATGAATGTGTTGTTTTGGTGTCAGCAGGAATATTGTTTTGTACGATTGGGTCAGTATTTGCGGCTAGCTAAGTTATAGTTAAGACAGAAGAAGACCGTCCTTTCCCCAATCCCCTTTTCGGCCTTGTGCCATATTTCTGTAGATAACAGAATAAATATTGCTCTTTTAAAATTTTATTTCCCCCCCCCCCACATATGGGGACTAGTTAGAATTTTCATAGAGACAATGAGGTGGATGTAGTAAGAAAGGTAAGTAAGAATGTGTTGTTTTGGTTTAGGAATATTGTAGTATATTTGGGTTAAAACAGATGAAGACCGTCCTTTTCCCTATTCCACACTTTGGCCTTGTGCCGATATTTTGTAAATATTTACAAATAAATATCACTCTTCGCTATGGTACCTAGACTTTATGAATTTAAGCGCAGTACTAGACTGACGACTAATTTACAGTTGAATTAGCTGGTTGCAACCGTAGTTTCTCGCTTTTGGAACTCTTTTTCGACTGCATGCTTTCCAGTGAAATTTAAACTTCAATAATTTAAATGCAATGTCAATCGCTATCTACTGTCCTCCTGATTATTTTTCTTTTGCTCTCGGTCCTTGGTAATGTTTTTCTGTTCTAATTCTTCCGCACGCAGTTAGCGTCTTCTTGTGCCTTGGTGCCTTTACGGAACACGATTAAAATAAAATAATAAAAAGAAATCTTTAAAACTTAATATGACTTAACCCCCAAGTTTAACACCTCATTTAGCCACTCCTCCATTTCTTATTTTTGGGCGTACCACTTATTAAAAGTATATTAAAATGCGACAGAACTTTCTGAACACATGAAAATAGTCATTTCAATGCAAGGGAAGTAACTGCGTATATCATTAAGCTTTTTTTTTTCACAATGAACAAGAGGAGAAATAAAATTAAAGCGCCAAGATGTCCCTCTCACAAACCAAATGTATTACATTCGATCCTTAGAAGGCGTCTTACTTTGCTGACCTTGTGCCAGACTAAGCTCAAGTGAGTGAATTGATACCTTATAATAACTTAATAACTATTTCCAATTAGCTCCAGAAGTCGGTGTTCGAACTCAGGCAAAATTTCTTAATTTGAAATGCTGATTTTCAAGGCATGAACACCCGTTACTACTTTTCCAAGGAGTGCTACACAGTTTCCCCGCTCTTTTATTCATTTAATACCATCTCAATCCAGGACGTCGGTGACCATGACTCTCCACAATTTCCTTTTCTTTCTTAACAGTGAATTACCACGATGTGATATAGTTTCCTTTCATTTTCTCTATCGTTTTGAATTCAGAGTTCTTTTCTGTGTCATCTTTATCCTAGACTAGCTGCCGCCCACTGGCTGCTACTAGACCCCACACTAACCTGCTATTTAACCCATAGCTGGGGGAGACGAAATTGATTCTTGTCTTTTCCAAAAGCATTTCTGCAAAATGAATACAACAGACCATTCTGTAACTAAAACTTGGTCTACAGATTTTTTTTTCTAATCATTTAATAACTGGAGAGAGAAGAGGTGGATTCATACCATTTCCAATGGTATTTGCGCATAAGTGACTATAAAGAACCCAACTTGAATTGAACCTCGGCTCCCCAATTAGCAATTCCGAGCCATTATCCATTGTACCATCCGCACATCCAAGCTTACAGCATCTGGTATTCACAAGCAGTCACCCATCTAGATACTGACCAGGCTCGACATTGCTTAACTTTGATGCTCGTATGGGAGTCAGTGTTTTCACATGGTATATCCATAAGCCATATAAAAGAACAGGTTTCAGGAAGACAGCAGAGGGCAATTGACGGTGCATTTTAAATTTTTGAAGATTGTATTCCCGCAGCGAAACAAGAAATCCGAAGGGAGTTACCAAGACATAAATGTGAGAAGAAGAAACTATTAGAATAGAACTTACGGTTACATTTTTGCTATTTCAACAGTAAACCAATGAGACCTTGTTGTCAGTCTTAAATTCATACAGTCAAGATACTCGTATGAAGAGCTCGTTAGAAAAGGTGCCATAGAAATATTTATAGAAAAGACAGAGGGAAGCCACCTCATAACGATAGATGAAGAACCAATTACTTTACAAACCCTTCTTTGGATTTTGTTAAGAATCTCGAGATATATAACAGAACCGACTGATGCTGAATCGGTTGGGTTTCGATACTGGCTTGAGGCAATCGGATGTCTAGCCACACTGATGAGCTGTGATACAGCGAAACAGTCTGTCTGTGGATCACACACACACACACATACACACACAATATATATATATATATATATATATATATATATATATATATATATTGATGTTAAGTTTTGTCTATTTATTTTATGTAAATTCTTTTCATATCGTCTAGTAAGCTTAATAGCATTATCATTAAAAGTAGAAAGAAAATCACAATACTGATACATATTTTTTAATCATATCTAAGCTTTCGGCTTATCAAAGATGCCAATTAAATTACAATATATTAAACAATACACGGACAAAACAATAATGATAGTTTGTTTTTGTTTACATGGAAGATTTCCAAGCAACGAAAAACTCGTGCATATTTTATTTTGCCTTTTCACAAGGCTACATTCATAATTCCAAGTGTTGATAGTTTGGTGGGCTGCTGGATCATGTAATTTAAATTGTGTGTATTTATATCAATATTGTGATTTTCTTTCTTCTTTTAATGACAATGTTATTAAGTTTATCAGACGATATGAAAAGAATTTACATAAAATAAATAGACAACACTTGTCTATATTATTTAATGAAACATGCATCAATGAAAAAATGCTGCTTAAATACACACACACACACAATATATATATATATATATATATATATATATATATATATATATATATATATATATATATTGATCTAATTAATGTCATACTTAAAAAAAGAGAAAATAAGTTTCTTGAGTGTGCGGCTATCGAATCTTGCCAAAATCTTAACCTGCACGCTGGATTATTCCAAGTATCTCCTTTCATAAAAGAAATACTCCTTTCTCACCCCAACATACATAACCATAAAATTTAAAAACATTAAAAGAATACTTTTAATTAAAATCTTTTATTATTAAAATAAATACATAAATAATTTATGAAATTAAAATAAAATAGTACGTAATAATTATATTAATAAAAAAATTTAAATATATATATATATACATATTTATATAAACAAATAAGAGCATTTAAAAATCGACCACGACAATAACATTTGCTCATTTTCGTTTATTAGGCATCAGATTACATTACTTTGATTTTTTGTACGGTTTATCAACCTTTTTTGTACGGTTTATCAACCTTTTTTGTACGGTTTATCAACCTTTTGCAAGTTATCTACGACCAGAAAATATTTTCTAGAGTGTAAGAAATTTTTGTAAATAATACTGGTTTACTGATACAAGTTATAATGATTAACCCATAGCTGGGTGAGATTGGATTCATATCTTTCTCAAGAGTATTTGCGCGCAAGTGAATATAACGAGCTCTACTGGAATTGGAACTCGGCTCTCTGATTTCCAATTCTGAGCCATTTTCCATTACACAACCAGCACATCCAAGGTTACTGCGCCTAGTATTCTCAAGTAGTTACTCATTTAAGTATTGACCAGGCTCACAAAAAAGACTGGTACATGGATTTCTCATCAGCGGACATAAACCGTAGCAACAGATGCTACACAAATAATACTGCATTTTTGGGAAATTCAGAAAGAATACTAAAAGAACTATGGAACAAGAAAGGAACGAAAGCAAAAAGAAAGGATTAAGCATTAATTGTAAGAGAGAAGGAATGGTCGTCAGCAAAAGAGACAATTCAAATTGTGAGTGGCGTGTTGTAGAGGACAAAATCAAGTTTAGAAATTTAACTATCATCCCCAATATATAACTCATTCATTCATACTTGCTTTGAATATTGCTGTCACATCTGGTCTGATGCTCCCGCTATATATTTCTTGATATAATCCAAAGAAGAATTTGCAATGTTATTGGTCCTGACCAGGCATCTCAGTTTCAGTACATTTTCCACCGCCCGGATGCGGTTTCCTTAATAAATATTTTCATGGTAATTGTTCTAATGAACTTTCCTCTATGGTACCTAGAGTTTAAGAATTTAAACGCAGTACTAGATTAGAGTCAAAGTATTGTTATAGACAAGCGTATGGTTGCAAGAAAGAAATACGACAACAGCAGAAATAGATTTACGTGATTTATTTCAACAGTAACGTGAGGGTTTGGGACAGCTACCTTGTGGTATAGTTCATAACCCGGCTTAGAATCTAGGTCGATCTCTCATAGTAGTTCACACATGTTGACGGTGGTTGATGCTCCCCTGCTGACAGCTGCTGACCGCGACAGGTCTGTTCCCTGGCCACCTGTGACTAGTATTTAGTCACCCCCCCCCACGAGGGCATCATGTGGCACAAGGCCGGTTTAACGTGGGATCTCCGAGCCCGTGGGATCTCCGAGCCCGTGGGATCTCCGAGCCCGTGGGTTCGGCCAAAAATATACCCTTTGAACCCGTATAAACGGGTTCAGGGTCGGTTTACCTCCCCGAACGAGATTCCGCCCTTCGGCGTAGCCTCGTTCGGGTTCCTCCCCGTCCGAAGGAAGAGAGTTCAACCGTTCAGCCGGTCGTCCGACATCGACTGACCACCTGTGACTGAGTGTTGAACTTCCGTGTGACCCCTTTTATAGCGTTTTTTTATGGCTTAACAGGCTCGAAAAACGAAGTGAGTATAATTACGAGGGAAGCATTTTTATTGGACGAAAAATAGAACACTTTAAATATTATTTTATTTTTCGACCGGAACTCGTGTGTCGGGAACATTTGTAAACGAAGATAATGGTCATTTTGTGACGGGGCTTTGTCCCGTTCATATCCGGTTCTCGCTCTTGAGTATTTGCCTGTAAATCAGCCGAGATATGTCTTATTTTATTTTATAACAGTATCATCATTTTACAGTTAAAATGGTTAAATGTAAACGTAAGTTCTATGCTAAGAGTTTCTTCTATCGCACTACTTACTCGTGGAATTCTCTTCCAACTTTTTGCTTCCCAGTCAACTCTGATCTTCAAAAATTTAATGCAATGTCAATCGTTACTTCCTGTCTTCTTAATACTTGTTCTTTTATTTTCCTTTCTCTTTAATAGTAGTTTTCCTTGTAATTTTCGAACTCTTGCGTCCTAGCGGCTTTATTGCCTTGCTGTGGGTGAAATGATTTTTTAAAAAGTGCGGAAATTTAAATGAGTAGTGTAGTAGCAGAAGATGGAATGTGTAGAAAGGAATTCTAAAGTTGCATTGGGATAACTAAAACAACAATAATAATAATAATAATTGCAGCTCAGGAGCAAAGCCTCGCAACCAGATCCTATCACTGTTACATAATCAAGGATAACCCGATATGCAGAAAACTTGATGAAACTGTCGACCATATTACCTCAGGATGCCCGGAACTTGCAAAAAATGAATATACCCACAGACATAAAAAGGTAGCGACATATGTTCACTGGAAGATATGCAAGAAGCACAAAATCGAAGCCACTGAGAGATGGCATAACTTACAACCAGACACCCAAAATAACGATGTAACTATCCTCTGGGACATGCCAATTCAAACTGACGGGGAAATAAAAGCCATCAGACCTGATATTATCATAAAAGACCAGAAATTCAAGAAGTATATGCTTAGTAACATAGCAGTACCATCTGAGAAAAACACCTCCATAAAAATTATCAAGAAATTGTGCAAATACAAGGACCTGTAGATTGAGATTAACAATTCGCCGACAAAGTCCCATTGAAAGCGAACCCGAGACAATGGTAGAAGGCGTGTGCAGCCGTTTCTTCTAAACCAAGGTCACATCGTTGGCAGTCTGGCAAATCCGCCAAGCTTCATATGAAGGCCTTGTCATTGAGAGATAGCCTATTCCGAGCCAATCACCAGTGTAGTGGATGTGTTAATTATAATGGGTAAATACTTGTTAAGAATAGGCTTTGTGAAAATTAACGATTTCCACTAACATTAAAATCTCTATAGTCATACATGGAATAAGATACAAAACTCAACGGAATGATTTCAAAACATAACAATTAGATTTATTAATGTTTGATGTACAAGCATGCAAACTGAAAAGGTAGGACAGAGTCGTGTCCCTTTGATTTGGTAATAGTTGTACCGGAGTTCATATTAAGAAGAAGTAATATTGAACTTGTAATTTAGAAGAATAAAGTTTAGAATTGTGAGTTCTAAAATTGGTAAACGTTCAGGAGTGATTTCAGAGGTTGGTGAGTGAGTGTATTGGAGTTGTTTCGTGTTAAATAAATTTAACTTTGCAACTTTTTTCAAAAGTGTGAGTGACGTGAAGTAGTTTAGCAATTGGTTATCCGTCACGTTGCTCACTGGTAAACTTGTGTTCGTGCATTCTATTTATTTACATTCCTGGTCACGTGCGTGGCTCGCGAACATATTTCAAGATTTTTGGCGGTATTTTGTGTTTAAACACGTGTGCGTAGGCGTTGTTATTACTTTGAGATATATTGGCCAATCAGAAGCAATTATTGTAAAACTTGCGTCTGGAGCCTGGATTGTGTTTAGCTTGCACAAAAATCTATAACTAACATGAAAATGTAAATTAGAAATGTTTTTAGCATTTCTTGTCCAATGAGGATGTAGTGCACTCAGTAATTGGTTCTGATCCACTGGCATATGGAGGTTAAGCTCTATACCAGGTAAGAGAAAACTCAGAGTTGCTGAGGTAATCCGCCTAATGTAACTCTGCTCAACTCTTCTTAACTCCGCTTATTTACATAAACGGACAATTTATTTATGTCCTCCATGACAACGTGCGACAACAAAAATTTAATCTCTTTTTCCTTTTAAAGGCTATGCAAAAATTCCGGGTAAGAAAAACCCAGACATTTCTTGTATTTTCTAACTAAATTATTTAGACACTCATTGTACACATCTACAAAAAAAAAATAAATAAAATAAAATAAAAAAACTAAAGAAAAATTAAAGAAAAATGTATACATTTTACTTATTCGTTATCATATCTTTCTGTTGGATTCAAATCCATATTTGATCTACAATTTGATCCCAGATTTACAATTTTACTCAGTATTACTGTCTGTCGTGTCTCCAACCCCATATAACCACCAGATAATAAATAACACCCATTTTATTGTTTCCACGTCTTGCCCTCTCTCTCATTTTTACGAGTATTTTTGTATATATAAATGTCGGTGGGGTTATAATTATTTACTCGGTGTTATAATTCCCCTACAATGTTTTATTTAGGTGTCCCTGCAGTCACCTCTGGTGGGCAGCCCTGAGGCCACATAATGATTCAGATTTTGCCAACTCCTCTCTGCCCGCGTCACGGTTGAAACTGTCTGTTTCTTTTACTTCGGGCCTTCTCATCTTACAAACAAAATTCAACATGAGTTACAAAAACCGAAAGATTAACCCTAAACCAGCATCTCAAAAACCACCTAAACCCCTCAACATTTCGTTCTCAAACATCCGGGGCATTAGGACAAACTTCTGCAGTCTGGAATCCTTCCTCACTGTTAACGGCCCGGATATACTGGCTCTCTGTGAGACAAACCTTGTCTCGTCTATCCCCTCTTCCGATCTCTCGATCCCCGGCTATCTTCCTCTCCTCAGAAAAGACTCTCTAACCCACATGCACGGTCTTGGTGTCTACGTCAAGGAACATCTCCCTCTGGCCAGAGACTCCTCTCTCGAATCGCCAGACCAGTCATGCATATGTCTCCGACTCTCTCTCCTCAATGCGGTAAGCTACCTCTTCTTCCTTTACCGCTCTCCATCCTCTCAAGACTGTGAGATACTCGATTGCATTTCTGACAGCATTGACAAAGCTCTCTCCCTCCACCCGTTTGCTCACATTTTTGTGTTTGGCGACTTTAACGCCCATCACACCTTGTGGCTTAAGAATGCTACTATTGACCACGCTGGCATTCAAACGCTCAATTTTTCAATCTCTCATTCCCTCACACAGATAGTCAACTTCCCCACTCGTTTTGCCTTCAACCGGGAAGGTAAAGACTCTCTTCTCGACCTGTGCTTTACCTCCATCCCCGAATCCTGTAGTGCCTCGCAACTCTGCCCTCTTGGTAACTCTGACCATGCAGTAGTATCAGTTAACATCTCCTTCAACTCCACCCCCTATAAAGAACCTCCTACCACTAGAACCTCGTTCTACTATCAACGAGCTGACTGGGACGCATTCCGTGATTTCCTCCGCGATGTCCCCTGGGCTGGAGTCTTTAAGCTCCCCGTCCAAGAGTGTGCTTCTGAAGTCTCTTCTTGGGTTAAAGCTGGAATCGACGCTTTCATCCCATCAAGGAAATATAGGGTCATGTCGCGCTCCTTCCCATGGTTCTCCGTTGCTTGCTCAGCCGCCATCGCCCATAGGAACCACTACTTCCACCTATTCCGTAGCGACATGTCTGACTGCAATAGACGTCTCTTTGCCTCCGCCCGTAACGAGTGTAAGCGTGTCCTCAACGATGCTAAGTCACTATTTGCGGCTCGGATGAAGGAACGTATTGCATCTCGCAAATTTGACTCCAAAGATTATTGGCGTCTCTGCAAGAGCGTATTGAACAATTGCAAACCCTCTATACCTCCTTTATTCAACCAGTTTGAAATCCTGACCTCCTCTACCGACAAGGCTGAATGCTTTGCTCGGAAATTTTCATTCAACTCGACGCTCGACTCTTCCGGTGTACCCATACCTGACTTCCCTCTTAGAACTGAGGCCTTATTAAGCGGGTTAAACATAACCCCATCTTTGGTACTGGGTGTTATCTCCAATTTAGACCCCAACAAGGCTAGTGGTGGAGACGGGATACCAGCCATTGTCTTGAAGAAATGCGCGCCCGAACTGGCGCCCGCCCTTTCTAAACTATACAACTACTGCCTCAAAGAATCTTGTTTTCCTGACTGCTGGAAGTCCTCTTCCATCGTTCCTGTCTTCAAGAACTCCGGCGACCCCTCTGACCCTTCCAACTACCGCCCTATCAGTCTCCTTCCCCTCTTCGGCAAAATCTTCGAAGCCCTAATCAATACCGGGGTGGTTAACCACCTCACATCCCATAATCTGCTCTCAGACAAGCAATATGGTTTCCGCTTTGCCCGATCTACAGCCGATGTCCTTACGGCCATCACTGAAACAGTCTACCGAGCTCTTCAAAATAACGGGGAAGCCCGAGCCGTGGCACTAGACATCTCCAAAGCATTTGATAGGGTTTGGCATGCCGGCCTTCTTCGCGTGACGTGCATGGATTTGGTGATGGCTAAAACTCCTTCATTCTTTGCCCCTCGGTCTCAAGTAGGTCGGGGGCCTACAGAGCCTAATAGTACTGAGAAATGTGAGAAAGGAAGACATTTTAAATATGTAAAAACAGATGAAACATGAAATAAACACTTTATTCAAATTATATTCAACATAAACTAATTTTTTTTATTCCACGATTAGATACCCTCCAGATATGGATGCAAGGAGACGTCACAAACTCAACCAACACCCCTTATGGACACTACTTGATTTAGAAAAACTTAAATATTTCCCCTTAAAATTTAATTTAGATATTTTAAGTTTTCACTACATTTTAATTAACTGCTATTTCTTTAGATTTTGTACAAAGACCAAATAATATTTATTTTTTTAATTATGATGCTTATACAAATAAAGCTTTGGTTAAGAACAAAATATACTATGCGGATCTATTACGCACGAACATACATACATACATACATTCAAAAAATCACATACAACGCCAAGCATTCATCGGTTAATTAATCACCACTATGTTATTATAGACAATTTACAAATCGCAGCAATGCGACAATTTTGTAATCACTCTATCTATTTTTATGTAGTCAGTTTTGTGCACTTATGGGAGAAACGGATCACAGAAGCTTTCTTAAGTTTCCCCAAAGCTCGCTCGATGATTGGTCGATGACAAACAATCAGATAGTCTGCACGTGAAGAATAATTCTCCCTGCGCAGCGATCTGGGGCCTACAGTCACTTATTTAAGCAAGAATTTTCTAACCCTCTTTTTAGTGAGAATTCAGTTCCCAAACGAATCCACGACAGTTGAAACCATACGTCAACGTTCTCACTCACACACACCACTCACATGCTGAACATACATTGTATATACTCACATAATCTTTTCTAACACGGCAAATCTTTTAAGAACAGTCATTATAAGAGACTCACATGAACATTATTCCAGTGAACTTTGAAATACCAAAATTACAAATAAAGAGAGACAACTCTTGTTTATTTCAACCTCTTCTTACTTAAATGCATGCTTTCTTTCACATCGTTGTTTGATATTGTACATCTTGTTAAGTACATATTTTATGGATAACAATGTCTTTTGCTTGTCCTTTTCTGCGTCAGTCCTGTTTACTAATCCAAAGTTAAATTAATGTGGTGAAGTCTGCCACAATACTTTTAAAACTTAATCAATCTGGATTTTCAAAAATGGTCCAGCATTCAAACTTAAATTAGAGGTTTTTTTTTTTTTGTTTTTTTTTTTGTTTTTGTTTTTTGGTTTGAGTAAATATGTTTTTCATGAATAACTCTTCAGCATCTTGTGTAAGGTAGAATATTATTTTATATTAATATTATAAGAAGAATGAAATTATAGATAGACTTTTAATGAAAAGCAAACATCTTCCACATATAAATAATATTCTTTCATCCAATAATGATACATAATAAGAAAGAAAGAAACAAACAAAGAGAAAGAAAGAAAGACGGGATGGATGAAAGAATGAAAAAGAAAGGAAGGAAAAGAGTTACAAGAAAGAAAGAAAACCAGAAAGAAAGGGAAGACAGTGGAGGCAATAAGATCTGCTTCAATGAAATAGGAAATCCAAGTTTTAATTTTGCAATCTCTTACTTGATGAATAATGACATACATTCATACGTTATGATTTTTATTGCAATATTTTACTAAAGTTGTTAATGTAAAATATTTAACAATATAATAAGAGGATTTGTACAGGTATATTATATTAGTTTGGTGCAAAAATAATGACGTAATAATGTCGTTTTTTGACGTAACGTCAAAAAACAACGTTATTACGTCATTATTTTTGCACCAAACTAATAGTTGTGGAACGTATAAGGAGCTTATTCAATCATTAGCCGAATGATTCATCAGAAAATTCAAATTGAAAATCTGTGAAATTTTCACAGGTATTACTAGTTACTAGTATAATTCCTCTGAACTGTAATAATGAGTGGAGTAATAGATAGCGGCTCGGATTGAGCAATTGGAGAGCCGAATTCGAATTCCAGTCAAATCCATTACATTCACTTACCAGCTAATACCCTTGAGAAAGGTATAAATCATCTTCTTCTCCCTCCAGCTATGAATAACTAGAAGGACAGACCGGATTCTATTGCCTTGAATGGCAAGTGGTCGACCACAGAAAAAAATGGCAACCTACTGCGGGGAAAAATCTCCCTCGTCAGTCATGTATCGAAAGATAGATGATCGCCTGAGCGTGTATCACGCATGGCACATAACTGAATGGACTAATATTTTTCAACACGTTTGGTTTCCGTTATTAAAGGATATTGAATCTCATCTCAATTTCACGTTCTCTCAAAGAAGTACCAGTGTAATCATCAAATCACTTCTTAACCCTATAATAATTTACACTATTCGGATTATTGTCAGCACCTTTGTTGTTTTGATTGCAAAAGCATTAAAGATGAGGATAATAGTGTAAATAATGATAACTTCTCATCCCGGAAATTCAGACAATAAAACATCCATAATAATTTAAATGTAAGACTTCTAAAACCAAAAGAAAAAATTCAACTTGAGTTGTTTCCCTTAAATTGATTTTTTCCTTTAAATAGATATTTTCAAATGATTTTGGTCATTTTTTATTTAAAACTTACGAATTCTGATTTTACATTTATATATATATGTGTGTGTGTGTATAGTAAGGAAAAAACTTAAAACATCGGTTATGAATTTATTTCATCAGATATACATACATGCCTCATCAAACCGAATGCATTTTATTACAAGTTTTGCCAGACAGTTTGAAAATAAACCAGACAAAAAAATAAATAAATAAAAAAAACGAAATTAACTTGACCTTGAAATAAATTATAACCGATTTTTATATATGATTTTTTTTTTTTTCCTTATTATTGCTTTTGTATTTATTGAGTTGAGATCTTTTCATGGATTTGACTTATTAATATTGTTATATTAAAAAGACCTCAATGGAATAAATCCCTACCACTTACTGATTTGGTATTAAAAGATAAGAAAGAAATAATAAACGTTTATTAATCTAACGTTTCGCTTTTATCAAAGTTTCATCAAAGAATAAAATGTGAGAAAAAAAATTCTGGTATTCTTAATTTTGAGTTGTTTTTCCTTGGTTTAGCAAACATCACGCGCATCAGCCTTTTCAAGCAGCGTTCGTGTGTATGTGTATCAGAATTCTAGTTTGTCTATATGAGATTATGATCTTGTACTAACTTAAAATGTCATTAGTGGATACTTCGTAATTTAGATGTTCCGTTTTTTTATTAGACAGTACCGTAAAATCAATCATGTCAGCCATTATTGACAGTTTTGTAAACAAAAGTGAATTCCTCCGTTTAAAAATCTTGTAAAATTCAATTATACTTTTTCAAAAAATATTTTAGGAAAATTAGAAAATTTAAAGTATACTTAATGTAATTTGAAGCAAACATTACTTAATTTTTTAGTAGAAAAAATTTAGTTGGAAATAAAAGAAGTATCTCTAATAGTGATGACTGGTTTTGGTTTAGGAAAATTAGAAAATTTAAAGTATACTTAATGTATATGTGGAGGTGTGAATTGACTGATTTACATCCGACGACTAACGTTAAGGCAATTTATCGAACGGAAGGGCAAAAGTGACAGTATTTTTAATTTTTAAGTGAACCAGCTTATTTAACTATAATGTAATTCTTAAAAATTAAATACTTTCAAAAGTCTAGTATTTATTTTTTTTTAACGAAGATATGTCCAAAGCCTTACTGTTCCCGTCCCTAAAATTAAATCTAAAAAAGAAAAAATAATAATTGCAGTATATCTTTGACTGAAAAAGAAAAAAAATTATATTTAAAAAATGAAAATATTTAGTGAAATATGTAAAAAAAAAGAAAAGAAAAGAAAAGAAAAAGTAAAAGACAATTAAAAATTTTGTAAAAATGCGACGATAATGGTCTGTCAGTAAAATAATTTAATACGCTATCAGGAGAAACAACTCAAGTATACATGACATTATTTCAGGATCGTGCTTCCGTAGTTTCACCGGGAGCGTTTTTAATACATTTTTTCGTATATTAAAAAAAACTATTGTAAAAATAGTTTCGCAGATTGAAATAAGTTTCAAATTTAAGATCTCTAAAAAGTAGATATTTAAATAAGAGCATTTTCTGAGCCACACAGCATCAAATTTGAAAACTTTAACAACTTTCACATTTATTTAACATTTAAAATTAAAAAAAGAAAACAATTTTTGTAAAAATTCATTTTTTCTATGATAAATTTTATCATAGAAAAAATAATTTTGGCTTCATTAAATATCCTTATTCAGAAAAGCCATTAAAAGCTTATTTAAATGTCTTTGGGGTTTTTTGTATTTTATAAATCGGGGCTAAAGTTTGGGTAGACCGTAGAACAGTTCATCGATTTACAAAAAAAATCGATGATTTATATATTCTTCAAAGTCTTCTGCATTTACAACAAATACAGAGATTTTTGGGATTTTCAAGTTTTCATAAAAATTAAGTGGTGGGGAGGGATAACAAATGTATAAAAAAATTACCATGAATTTCTAAAAACAAACATTTCTAAAATAATTTAAATTCATTTTTTAATAAGTTCTGAAAGTTTCATTAAAACCCGACAATTATTTGAGTTTTTGCAAGAATTTCCAAATTAATGTGTTTTTCAACTGAAAAAGCGCGAAAATATGACGCGACCGCTGATCTAAATAAAAAAAAATTTCAACCAAAATTTCAAACGTACTAGGAAGGAATAAAAAAAAATTAAAAATGATCAAAAACTACTTTGGTCTTTCATCATATTAAAATTAATTAAATTAATAACTAACTAAACTTTTTCACGATAAAACTTTGTTTTTAAAGTTTGGAGTCTTTTTTCAGCATGCTATCGGCCTGTGCATTCGAGAAGGAAATAAATAGAAAAATTGGAGTTTATTTCAAATACGAGGTATCCACTATAATAACATTTGAACTATAAAAAAAAAAAGTCGGGTTAAAAGTCCATTAATTCTTTAAACGAAAAGAAATAATCGGTCAAATATAAAAAACGTAAAAGACAAGTAAATAAACTAAAAAAAGACAATCTCTAATGAAACTGTTTACGCTGTGTAATTATCTCCCTTGTCCTACAATAAATCTTACTTAAAAAAATAATTCTCTCAGTTTTATCAAGATAGAAATCTCAGAATTTTTTGCTTTTAATTCTTATTTTTCTATGTTCCGTGTCCCTTTATGATCTAGGCAATCTATTTCCTTTCGTTTGAAAGCAAATATTTCCTTTCTATTGTATTAATTTAATCAGTTTTCATTTTTTTTAAGTTATTACTAAGATCTTCCTCTATCGCCCCGTCGTTTGCCCCCCTACACACACCCATCACTCTGCAATATATTCATCTTTATGATCCCTGGCACTTGTTCATCCAGTCATTTGCATAAACTTATCAAGTATGTTACTGTTTTTATCTATTTCTCTTGCCTTTAATCATAGTGGGTCCTGTGCATGTTAAATTCTCCAACCCTTCTTTCTTAATTATGGGTCCCCAAAATTTCAGCCGTATCTTTTTGATTATTATCAATAGTATCTTTATAGTTCTTTCCAAAGCTGGCATGTACTACCCATGAAGCCCCTGACCAGGGGAGAAACCTGATTGGAGTACCCGGGCTGTGCTTTGTGACCCTTGCTATCTTATCATAATTTGCTTTTTTCTATCTCCATTTATATACGTTACAAATTAAACTAAGCACAACTGACTATTAAAGGATGAAACATTTTTGCAGATTTTGATATCATTCTATATATTCTGTGAATTTGTTTTGCATATGTTAAATCTTGAAAAAACACTTTATAAAATTCACTATTTTTAATTCATAATGTTGAATGTGTTAAAATTTTTAAACTTTCTAACAAGAAAAATCTCAAGTTGATGTTAAAAATTACCACAAAACATTGTTGATTTATTTAAGATGGAATGATCGATTGTGACATGTCTCTAATTTATATTTAGATACATTGTATTTATTTAAAAGTTTTCTATTTGAATTGTTCACCTATATTGCATATGATCCATTGTTGTAAATAATTAGGTTGCAATAAAATTTGTATTTTATGTGAATACCATCTTATGAAAATTGAGATGTAGTAGAATGAGGATTCCATTTCATAGATTTGGGTTATTATGAATTGGTCAGGTGGGGGCACAGGACCATTGCACTGGTCTTGGTTCTTTTTCTCTTTACAGCTTCCTCTATTCACAGATCACATACAGTCAAAGATATGCATCCCTAGGCAATAATTTAAACTTAGAGAGTAATAATTTTTTAATTTCATTTTTTTTTTCTTTTTGGTCTTTGATGGTTTAACAGTTAAAATTCTCTCAATATAATACTGCCTTTATAGGTTATAAATTCAAAATTTTATGGATCCTTACAATATATTTAATTATTGAATACTAACAGATTTTAATAATTTTATGCGATAGATTTTATACATGATTATTACATTTCAAAGAAAGAATATTACAGATATTATGTATTTTATATGTTAATTTCTTAATGGAAGCATTTTTAACATACAGACTTCCAGAAGTCAATTCTAAAATCAGACTTATAATAACAAGTTTATAATAGTGTAAACACTATAATTCTACTCATAAAATTTTTTCACTCTAAAAGTATCACTGCAAATGAACTTGTTGATACCTGCAAATGAAAATGTGCCAGGAAATGCAAGACACAAGACAACTTATAGATAGCACCAAATAAAACCTGCCAACCACAATTCAACTTGTTGGTAGTCAACATGTTAATTTTTGCCAAATACTGCGTATTAAGTTTATTATGTCTATTACGACTGGACATAAACAAACAGGTAAAAATAGGATGAAAGAAAGACAGAAATTGAAAATAACGATAAATCAGCGAACCTGAAGATATTAAAGTATTAACAAGAAAGAATATACATTATCTTGTGCCACTAAACATCTCTTGTTTCTTTGCCTGTATCATTGCATTCTCACTATTATCCTTTCCAGTATAAATAAAATTATACATTATTCCGATTCACTACTGTTCTCTAACATTTTGCCATTATCTTCTCGAAAGCTTCTTTATCCTTTACAGTATAAATAAGATTATATATTATTCCAAGGCCTCTGGTCTTCTCTCATATTTGCCTGTATTTTCTCAATCTCTTTCTTATCCTTTCCAGTATAAATAAGATTATACATTATTCCAATGCCTCTGGTTTTCTCTCATATTTGCCTGTATTTTCTCAATCTCTTTCTTATCTTTTCCAGAATAAATAAGGTTATACATTATTCCAATGCCTCTGGTCTTCTCTCATATTTGCCCGTATTTTCTCAATCTCTTTCTTATCATTTCCAGTATAAATGAGATTATACATTATTCCAATGCCTCTGGTCTTCTCTCATATTTGCCTGTATTTTCTCAATCTCTTTCTTATCCTTTCCAGTACGAATAAAATTATACATTATTCCAATGCCTCTGGTCTTCTCTCATATTTCCCTGCATTTTCTCAATCTCTTTCTTATTCTTTCCAGTATAAATAAGGTTATATATTATTCCAATGCCTCTGGTCTACTCTCATATTTGCCTGTATTTTCTCAATATCTTTCTTATCCTTTCCAGTATGAATAAGATTATACATTATTCCAATGCCTCTGGTCTTCTCTCATATTTGCCTGTATTTTCTCAATCTCTTTCTTATCCTTTCCAGTATAAATATGATTATACATTATTCAAATGCCTCTGGTTTTCTCTCATATTTGCCTGTATTTTCTCAATCTCTTTCTTGTCCTTTCCAGTATAAATAAGATTATACATTATTCCAATGCCTCTGGTCTTCTCTCATATTTGCCCGTATTTTCTCAATCTCTTTCTTATCATTTCCAGTATAAATGAGATTATATATTATTCCAATGCCTCTGGTCTTCTCTCATATTTGCCTGTATTTTCTCAATCTCTTTCTTATCCTTTCCAGTACGAATAAAATTATACATTATTCCAATGCCTCTGGTCTTCTCTCATATTTGCCTGCATTTTCTTATTCTTTCCAGTATAAATAAGGTTATATATTATTCCAATGCCTCTGGTCTACTCGCAGATTTGCCTGTATTTTCTCAATCTCTTTCTTATTCTTTCCAGTATGAATAAGATTATACATTATTCCAATGCCTCTGGTCTTCTCTCATATTTGCCTGTATTTTCTCAATTTCTTTCTTATCCTTTCCAGTATAAATAAGGTTATATATTATTCCAATGCCTCTGGTCTTCTCTCATATTTGCCTGTATTTTCTCAATCTCTTTCTTATCCTTTCCAGTATAAATAAGGTTATATATTATTCCAATACTTCTGGTCTTCTCTCATATTTGCCTGTATTTTCTCAATCTCTTTCTTATCCTTTCCAGTATAAATAAGGTTATATATTATTCCAATGCCTCTGGTCTTCTCTCATATTTCCCTGTATTTTCTCAATCTCTTTCTTATCCTTTCCAGTATAAAAAAGGTTTTATATTATTCCAATACTTCTGGTCTTCTCTCATATTTGCCTGTATTTTCTCAATCTCTTTCTTATCCTTTCCAGTATAAATAAGGTTACATATTACTCCAATGCCTCTGGTCTTCTCTCATATTTGCCTGTATTTTCTCAATCTCTTTCTTATCCTTTCCAGTATGAATAAGATTATACATTATTCCAATGCCTCTGGTCTTCTCTCATATTTGCCTGTATTTTTTCAATCTCTTTCTTATCCTTTCCAGTATAAATAAGGTTATATATTATTCCAATGCTTCTGGTCTTCTCTCATATTTGCATATATTTTCTCAATCACTTTCTTATCCTTTCCAGTATAAATAAGGTTATATATTATTCCAATGCTTCTGTTCTACTCTCATATTAGCCTGTATTTTCTCAATCTCTTTCTTATCCTTTCCAGTATGAATAAGATTATACATTATTCCGATGGCTCTGGTCTTCTCTCATATTTGCCTGTATTTTCTCAATCTCTTTCTTATCCTTTCCAGTATAAATAAGGTTACATATTATTCCAATGCCTCTGGTCTTCTCTCATATTTGCCTGTATTTTCTCAATCTCTTTCTTATCCTTTCCAGTATAAATAAGATTATACATTATTTTAATGCCTCTGGTCTTCTCTCATATTTGCCTGTATTTTCTCAATCTTTTTCCTATCCTTTCCAGTGTAAATAAGTTTATACATTATTCCAATGCCTCTGGTCTTCTCACATATTTGCCTGTATTTTCTCAATCTCTTTCTTATCCTTTCTAGTATAAATAAGATTATACATTATTCCAATGCCTCTGGTCTTCTCTCATATTTGCCTGTATTTTCTCAATCTCTTTCTTATCATTTCCAGTATAAATAAGATTATACATTATTCCAATGCCTCTGGTCTTCTCTCATATTTGCCTGTATATTCTCAATCTGTTCCTTATCTTTTCCATTATAAATAATATTATAAATTTATTCCCATGGCTCTGCCCTTCCCTCATATTCTGCCTGTATCTTCTCAATCTCTTTCTTATCCTTTCCAGTATAAATAAGATTATACTTTATTCCAATGCCTCTCGTCTTCTCTCATATTTGTCTGTATTTTCTCAATCTCTTTCTTATCCTTTCCAGTATAAATAAGATTATACATTATTACAATGCCTCTTGTCTTCTCTCATATTTGCTGTATTTTCTCAATCTCTTTCTTATCCTTTCCAGTATAAATAAGATTATACATTATTCCAATGCATCTGATCTTCTCTTATATTTGCCTGTATTTTCTCAATCTCTTTCTTATCCTTTCCAGTATAAATAAGATTATACATTATTCCAATGCATCTGGTCTTCTCTTATATTTGCCTGTATTTTCTCAATCTCTTTCTTATCCTTTCCAGTATAAATAAGGTTATATATTATTCCAATGCCTCTGGTCTTCTCTCATATTTCCCTGTATTTTCTCAATCTCTTTCTTATCCTTTCCAGTATAAAAAAGGTTTTATATTATTCCAATACTTCTGGTCTTCTCTCATATTTGCCTGTATTTTCTCAATCTCTTTCTTATCCTTTCCAGTATAAATAAGGTTACATATTACTCCAATGCCTCTGGTCTTCTCTCATATTTGCCTGTATTTTCTCAATCTCTTTCTTATCCTTTCCAGTATGAATAAGATTATACATTATTTCAATGCCTCTGGTCTTCTCTCATATTTGCCTGTATTTTCTCAATCTCTTTCTTATCCTTTCCAGTATAAATAAGGTTATATATTATTCCAATGCTTCTGGTCTTCACTCATATTTGCATATATTTTCTCAATCACTTTCTTATCCTTTCCAGTATAAATAAGGTTATATATTATTCCAATGCTTCTGTTCTACTCTCATATTAGCCTGTATTTTCTCAATCTCTTTCTTATCCTTTCCAGTATGAATAAGATTATACATTATTCCGATGGCTCTGGTCTTCTCTCATATTTGCCAGTATTTTCTCAATCTCTTTCTTATCCTTGCCAGTATAAATAAGGTTATATATTATTCCAATGCCTCTGGTCTTCTCTCATATTTGCCTGTATTTTCTCAATCTCTTTCTTATCCTTTCCAGTATAAATAAGGTTACATATTATTCCAATGCCTCTGGTCTTCTCTCATATTTGCCTGTATTTTCTCAATCTCTTTCTTATCCTTTCCAGTATAAATAAGATTATACATTATTTTAATGCCTCTGGTCTTCTCTCATATTTGCCTGTATTTTCTCAATCTTTTTCCTATCCTTTCCAGTGTAAATAAGTTTATACATTATTCCAATGCCTCTGGCCTTCTCACATATTTGCCTGTATTTTCTCAATCTCTTTCTTATCCTGTCTAGTATAAATAAGATTATACATTATTCCAATGCCTCTGGTCTTCTCTCATATTTGCCTGTATTTTCTCAATCTCTTTCTTATCATTTCCAGTATAAATAAGATTATACATTATTCCAATGCCTCTGGTCTTCTCTCATATTTGCCTGTATATTCTCAATCTGTTCCTTATCTTTTCCATTATAAATAATATTATAAATTTATTCCCATGGCTCTGCCCTTCCCTCATATTCTGCCTGTATCTTCTCAATCTCTTTCTTATCCTTTCCAGTATAAATAAGATTATACTTTATTCCAATGCCTCTCGTCTTCTCTCATATTTGTCTGTATTTTCTCAATCTCTTTCTTATCCTTTCCAGTATAAATAAGATTATACATTATTCCAATGCCTCTTGTCTTCTCTCATATTTGCTGTATTTTCTCAATCTCTTTCTTATCCTTTCCAGTATAAATTAGATTATACATTATTCCAATGCATCTGGTCTTCTCTTATATTTGCCTGTATTTTCTCAATCTCTTTCTAATCATTTCCAGTATAAATAAGATTATACATTATTCCAATGCCTCTTGTCTTCTCACATATTTGCTGTATTTTCTCAATCTCTTTCTTATCCTTTCCAGTATGAATAAGATTATATATTATTCCAATGCCTCTGGTCTTCTCTCATATTTGCCTGTATTTTCTCAATCTCTTTCTTATCCTTTCAAGTATAAATAAGATTATACATTATTCCAATGCCTCTGGTCTTCTCTCATATTTGCCTTTATTTTCTCAATCTCTTTCTTATCATTTCCAGTATAAATAAGGTTATATATTATTCCAATGTCTCTGGTCTTCCCTCATATTTGCCAGTATTTTCTCAATCTCTTTCTTATCCTTTCCAGTATAAATAAGATTATACTTTATTCCAATGCCTCTCGTCTTCTCTCATATTTGTCTGTATTTTCTCAATCTCTTTCTTATCCTTTCCAGTATAAATAAGATTATACATTATTCCAATGCTTCTGGTCTTCTCTCATATTTGCCTGTATTTTCTCAATCTCTTTCTTATCCATTCCAGTATAAATAAGATTATACATTATTCCAATGCCTCTGGTCTTCTCTCATATTTGCCTGTATTTTCTCAATCTCTTTCTTATCCTTTCCAGTATAAATAAGATTATACATTATTCCAATGCATCTGGTCTTCTCTCATATTTGCCTGTATTTTCTCAATCTTTTTCTTATCCTTTCCAGTATCAATAAGATTATACATTATTCCAATGCCTCTTGTCTTTTCTCATATTTGCCTGTATTTTCACAATCTTTTTCTTATCCTTTCCAGTATAAATAAGGTTATATATTATTCCAATGTCTCTGGTCTTCTCTCATATTTGCCTGTATTTTCTCAATCTCTTTCTTATCCTTTCCAGTATAAATAAGATTATACATTATTCCAATGCCTCTGGTTTTCTCTCATATTTGCCTGTATTTTCACAATCTCTTTCTTATCCTTTCCAGTATAAATAAGGTTATATATTATTCCAATGTCTCTGGTCTTCTCTCATATTTGCCTGTATTTTCTCAATCTCTTTCTTATCCTTTCCAGTATAATTAAGATTATACATTATTCCAATGCCTCTGGTCTTCTCTCTTATTTGCCTGTATTTTCTCAATCTCTTTCTTATCCTTTACAGTATAAATACGATTATACATTATTCCAATGCCTCTGGTCTTCTCTCATATTTGCCTGTATTTTCTCAATCTCTTTCTTATCCTTTCCAGTATAAATAAGATTATACATTATTCCAATGCTTCTGGTCGTCTCTCATATTTGCCTGTATTTTCTCAATCTCTTTCTTATCCTTTCCAGTATAAATAGGGTTATACATTATTCCAATGTCTCTGGTCTTCTCTCATATTTGCCTGTATTTTCTCAATCTCTTTCTTATCATTTCCAGTATAAATAAGATTATACATTTTTCCAATGCCTCTGGTCTTCTCTCATATTTGCTGTATTTTCTCAATCTCTTTCTTATCCTTTCCAGTATAAATAAGATTATACATTATTCCAATGCATCTGGTCTTCTCTCATATTTGCCTGTATTTTCTCAATCTCTTTCTTATCCTTTCTAGTATAAATAAGATTATGCATTATTCTGATGCCTCTTGTCTTCGCTCATATTTGCCTGTATTTTCTCAATCTCTTTCTTATCCTTTCAAGTATAAATAAGATTATACATTATTCCAATGCCTCTGGTCTTCTCTCATATTTGCCTTTATTTTCTCAATCTCTTTCTTATCATTTCCAGTATAAATAAGGTTATATATTATTCCAATGTCTCTGGTCTTCCCTCATATTTGCCAGTATTTTCTCAATCTCTTTCTTATCCTTTCCAGTATAAATAAGATTATACTTTATTCCAATGCCTCTCGTCTTCTCTCATATTTGTCTGTATTTTCTCAATCTCTTTCTTATCCTTTCCAGTATAAATAAGATTATACATTATTCCAATGCTTCTGGTCTTCTCTCATATTTGCCTGTATTTTCTCAATCTCTTTCTTATCCATTCCAGTATAAATAAGATTATACATTATTCCAATGCCTCTGGTCTTCTCTCATATTTGCCTGTATTTTCTCAATCTCTTTCTTATCCTTTCCAGTATAAATAAGATTATACATTATTTCAATGCATCTGGTCTTCTCTCATATTTGCCTGTATTTTCTCAATCTTTTTCTTATCCTTTCCAGTATCAATAAGATTATACATTATTCCAATGCCTCTTGTCTTTTCTCATATTTGCCTGTATTTTCACAATCTTTTTCTTATCCTTTCCAGTATAAATAAGGTTATATATTATTCCAATCCCTCTGGTCTTCTCTCATATTTGCCTGTATTTTCTCAATCTCTTTCTTATCCTTTCCAGTATAAATAAGATTATACATTATTCCAATGCCTCTGGTTTTCTCTCATATTTGCCTGTATTTTCACAATCTCTTTCTTATCCTTTCCAGTATAAATAAGGTTATATATTATTCCAATGTCTCTGGTCTTCTCTCATATTTGCCTGTATTTTCTCAATCTCTTTCTTATCCTTTCCAGTATAATTAAGATTATACATTATTCCAATGCCTCTGGTCTTCTCTCTTATTTGCCTGTATTTTCTCAATCTCTTTCTTATCCTTTACAGTATAAATACGATTATACATTATTCCAATGCCTCTGGTCTTCTCTCATATTTGCCTGTATTTTCTCAATCTCTTTCTTATCCTTTCCAGTATAAATAAGATTATACATTATTCCAATGCTTCTGGTCGTCTCTCATATTTGCCTGTATTTTCTCAATCTCTTTCTTATCCTTTCCAGTATAAATAGGGTTATACATTATTCCAATGTCTCTGGTCTTCTCTCATATTTGCCTGTATTTTCTCAATCTCTTTCTTATCATTTCCAGTATAAATAAGATTATACATTTTTCCAATGCCTCTGGTCTTCTCTCATATTTGCTGTATTTTCTCAATCTCTTTCTTATCCTTTCCAGTATAAATAAGATTATACATTATTCCAATGCATCTGGTCTTCTCTCATATTTGCCTGTATTTTCTCAATCTCTTTCTTATCCTTTCTAGTATAAATAAGATTATGCATTATTCTGATGCCTCTTGTCTTCGCTCATATTTGCCTGTATTTTCTCAATCTCTTTCTTATCCTTTCCAGTATAAATAAGATTATACATTATTCCAATGCATCTGGTCTTCTCTCATATTTGCCTGTATTTTCTCAATCTTTTTCTTATCCTTTCCAGTATCAATAAGATTATACATTATTCCAATGCCTCTTGTCTTTTCTCATATTTGCCTGTATTTTCACAATCTTTTTCTTATCCTTTCCAGTATAAATAAGGTTATATATTATTCCAATCCCTCTGGTCTTCTCTCATATTTGCCTGTATTTTCTCAATCTCTTTCTTATCCTTTCCAGTATAAATAAGATTATACATTATTCCAATGCCTCTGGTTTTCTCTCATATTTGCCTGTATTTTCACAATCTCTTTCTTATCCTTTCCAGTATAAATAAGGTTATATATTATTCCAATGTCTCTGGTCTTCTCTCATATTTGCCTGTATTTTCTCAATCTCTTTCTTATCCTTTCCAGTATAATTAAGATTATACATTATTCCAATGCCTCTGGTCTTCTCTCTTATTTGCCTGTATTTTCTCAATCTCTTTCTTATCCTTTACAGTATAAATACGATTATACATTATTCCAATGCCTCTGGTCTTCTCTCATATTTGCCTGTATTTTCTCAATCTCTTTCTTATCCTTTCCAGTATAAATAAGATTATACATTATTCCAATGCTTCTGGTCGTCTCTCATATTTGCCTGTATTTTCTCAATCTCTTTCTTATCCTTTCCAGTATAAATAGGGTTATACATTATTCCAATGTCTCTGGTCTTCTCTCATATTTGCCTGTATTTTCTCAATCTCTTTCTTATCATTTCCAGTATAAATAAGATTATACATTATTCCAATGCCTCTGGTCTTCTCTCATATTTGCTGTATTTTCTCAATCTCTTTCTTATCCTTTCCAGTATAAATAAGATTATACATTATTCCAATGCATCTGGTCTTCTCTCATATTTGCCTGTATTTTCTCAATCTCTTTCTTATCCTTTCTAGTATAAATAAGATTATGCATTATTCTGATGCCTCTTGTCTTCGCTCATATTTGCCTGTATTTTCTCAATCTCTTTCTTATCCTTTCCAGTATAAATAAGATTATACATTATTCCAATGCATCTGGTCTTCTCTCATATTTGCCTGTATTTTCTCAATCTTTTTCTTATCCTTTCCAGTATCAATAAGATTATACATTATTCCAATGCCTCTTGTCTTTTCTCATATTTGCCTGTATTTTCACAATCTTTTTCTTATCCTTTCCAGTATAAATAAGGTTATATATTATTCCAATCCCTCTGGTCTTCTCTCATATTTGCCTGTATTTTCTCAATCTCTTTCTTATCCTTTCCAGTATAATTAAGATTATACATTATTCCAATGCCTCTGGTCTTCTCTCTTATTTGCCTGTATTTTCTCAATCTCTTTCTTATCCTTTACAGTATAAATACGATTATACATTATTCCAATGCCTCTGGTCTTCTCTCATATTTGCCTGTATTTTCTCAATCTCTTTCTTATCCTTTCCAGTATAAATAAGATTATACATTATTCCAATGCTTCTGGTCATCTCTCATATTTGCCTGTATTTTCTCAATCTCTTTCTTATCCTTTCCAGTATAAATAAGATTATACATTATTCCAATGCATCTGGTCTTCTCTCATATTTGCCTGTATTTTCTCAATCTCTTTCTTATCCTTTCTAGTATAAATAAGATTATACATTATTCCAATGCCTCTGGTCTTCTCTCATATTTGCCTGTATTTTCTCAATCTCTTTGTTATCCTTTCCATTATAAATAAGATTATGCATTATTCTGATGCCTCTTGTCTTCGCTCATATTTGCCTGTATTTTCTCAATCTCTTTCTTTTTCCTTTCCATTATTGTTATGATCCAGGTTAGGACCACGAAAAACAATACGAACACAAGAGTAGAAATAACAAAGGTATATTACATGAAATAATAATACAAGATGTTGTAATGTGTTAGTATGACTGTTAGTCTGGTTTAGAGTGAACTACTATCTGCTCAACTCGATTCAACCCTCTCTCTTGTGAAGTGTAGTATACATAGTGTTACGAATTG
Source organism: Acanthosepion lycidas (assembly GCA_963932145.1). NCBI lineage: Eukaryota > Metazoa > Mollusca > Cephalopoda > Sepiida > Sepiidae > Acanthosepion > Acanthosepion lycidas. The sequence continues at coordinate 59,795,389 of OZ010585.1, read as the reverse complement.
TTCATTCTGTAGTTATACGTATGGACCCATGACAATTATAAATATGATTATACACTATTCTGATGCCTCTACCCTTCTGTCATATTTTGCCCGTGTCTTCCAATCGCTTCCTCATGCTTTACAGTATAAATAAGTTTATACACTATTCTGATGTCTCTGGTCTTTGCTCATATTTGCCTTTGTATTCTCAATCTCTTCCTTATCCTTTCCATTATAAATAATATTATACATTATTCCCATAGCTCTACCCTTCTCTCATATTTTACCTGTATCTTCTTAATCTCTTCCTTATCCTTTCCAGTATATATAAGATTATACTTTATTCTGATTCCTCTGGTCTTCTCTCACATTTTGCCTGTATTTTCTTAATCTCTTCCTTATCCTTTCCAATAAACTAAGATTATTGCATGTCTCTATTCTTATCACATCATTTTTCTGTATCTTCTCATTCTCTCCCTTATCCTTTTCAACACAACTAATATTATCCATTATGTCCTGCCTTTGCTCTTAGCTCACCCTTTGTCTCTCTTTTTAGATTTTCTTCCTTATCTGTTTGTAACATTGTTGCCTCTGTGTTTATCAAATTGAATTTCATAGGCAAAATGAATGCCCTCTAAGCATTTCTACTGCATCCACTCTTTAATCTTTCTTTTGCTCTATCTCTCCATAAAGAATTTTGATATATCACAGGTTTTATGCTTTTCATCAGTAGCCTAACTTTCAATTTTCTGCTTATTGTCTCTTGATCTCCAATCAACAAGACTATGTTTCTTTGACCTTCATCCCTTCTCCCTTTCTATGAAGGGATCATGAAAAGTTCTCAGCCTAACTCACCACAATATTATCAAATTTTTGTAAATCCTTTCTTTATAAGGCTAAAAAATTTTCATCACTTTCTTATACATACATACATACATATATATATATATACATAGATATATATATATATATATATATATATATATATATATATATATATATATATATATATATACTAGCAGGCTTCACCCGCTTGCTATTGCATTGTGAAGTAAGATATATTCACTTCTTGAAATCTTCGAAACAAAAATTTTAAATGAAAATTTCATTCAAAACTGTTTATAGTTAAGGAAAGTTTTTCAAATAGATGCCAACTTGTTGAAGCCAAGTAAAATGCAAATTTCAAAAACTTTTCTGCACTATATAAGCTGATATTCCTAAACAGAACTATTTTTGACATGAAAATCAAAACATTTCTCAAATAAAAGAACAGAAATGAAGGACAGTTAATAATGAAATAAAATTTCTAAAATCAGAATTCAAATAAAACTGGAATAGTGATATTGCCTAGAAGTAGATAATATATAATATAGATATTGAGCTTTTAGTGTGTCTGCTGCTCTCTCAAGTAGTTTATACACATTGATACTTACCAGATGCAGAGATCCGTCCCTGCACTGGTAGTATCACGGCTATGACTAGCTTGAACCAGCTTTGACCAGCTTTGACCAGCTTGGACAAGCTATGACTAGCTAAGACCAGTGGCCCAAGTGTCTTCACTCAGGTCCCCATGTTAAAAACCAACCTTGTGTCACAATCTGACTCAGTGGGGGGCAAATAAATACAAACTGCTCTCTTGAGTAGTTTGTAACACGTCTATTTATCATCCCTGTTGCATCTCTGTCTTTGGGCAGAGTGCACTCAGGAGTGGCTCCATCAAAGGACAGAGTTGCAAATGAGGAAAATTATACTGAGAGGTGCCCAACTCTGGGGAACAGCTGCCCAAGGCCACATTCACTAATTGCACCAGAGAGAGGAATCAGTGCTTGCACCGAGGCCAGTGCAATCGATGGTTGCAAGGACTCTTTTTGTTCCTGGACCGGGTGTATGCACTCAGGCTCCCCGCATTAAACCAACTTTGTGTCACAGCCTGACCTCTTGGGGTGTTGAGTAAGTACAAATTATTCTCAAGTAGTTTGTAACACGATTATTTATCATCTTTCAGTTGCATCTCTGTCTTTGGAGAAGAGTGTGCTCAGGGGCACCTCCATCAAAGGCCATGGTTGCAACTGAGGAAAATTATACTGAGAGATACCCAACCCTGAGGAACAGGTGCCTGATGCTGCACCCTCTCATTGCACTAGAGAGAGGGATTGGTGCTCACACCAAGGCCAGCGCAACCGACAGTTTTGGGGGCTCGGGGAAGTTTTGTTCATAGACTGGTGTACATGCTCGGGCTCTCCACATTAAACTGACCTTGTGTCACAACACAACTTCATGGAGTGGGGGGTTGAGTAAATACCAAATTATTATAAAGTAGAGCTGGGGTGTTTTAATCTCAGAATTTGTGGAATAATTGAGCTCCTATTTTCGCATTTATATATATAAGATTCCATAATATAGGTTTTACTTAATTAGCTATTATGTTTCTCTAACTCCTCAAATGTTGAATGTATAATTCTAATTTGCCATCTTTACACTATATTAATTTTATCTTATAAATTGTCTCCTGTTCTGTCACCCCTGAACCTGGAAAATAAGGATCTACATACATCAAACTGTCTTTAAATTAAGTGACAGTAGAAGAATCATTGTTGAACTTTTAAAAGGTAAGCTTAAACATTAATTCAATACTTAAATGCAGCGATCAATTTTGTGTTCTTCTGTGGTTTATTGATGCTTATTGCATCTACTCCTCCCTAGCTATTGTGATTATGGCCAAACCAAGATTTCTCCACAGGGGCTAGCTTAAATGCTGCCCAATAGGGTTGCTTTTAAGGTAGCTGCAATTTTGGATACGAAAGGAAAATAAGAGTTACTCCCCTTGAACTATGAAAACAATGATAATGGCTAGTATAATATATTAATATATATTTTTAACCTCACATAATCTGACATTTGTTTCAATAGAGCATCTTTACAAATTTAATAGCAATAGAAAATATTGATGGATTTTTAAACTTGAATACATGTACAGTAATATGTTTTAATTAAATAAATACACTGAAGCATACTTCAATAAACAAAAAGTTCAATAAAATGCAATGTATAATTTAATACACAAAATTCTATAAATAAAAAACAGAGTAAAAGTTTTTTCCCTCCCCATCTGAAATTCCCCACTGCAGACAATCCTCTCCTGGTTGAGAACTCCTGCTTTAAACATTCATGGATACATGTGTTCTAGTAAACATCCTGGTTTATTTAAACAGTGTAGGTTTATGTCTACCAAACTGCTCATTTGAGATTATTATTATAATTTTTCAGTTTTTAAGCATATACCATTATTAAATTATTTTGAAATTGTATGCCCTTCAAATAATGCACATTCAAATTGAGCTGAGCATTTTTCTGTTAAATATGTGCATGTATTAATGTCTTTACTACTATGTTCATATGCCTGGTATAAATAAAAAGACAGTGCATCAACTCAGCAGTCCATGTGATAGTCTGTGTAGCAGTTGGATGCAACAGTCCTAGTTAAAGTAGTAAGACGAGTCATTAAGAAATCTTACCATGTCTAGTCTATTTTATATTATATGAAAAATTGTCTTCATAAGAATCTGAACTAAAAAAAGAAACAATTTTTATAAATCCTCTCAACTATTTTGGGAATATAAAAATTTTCAATTTACTCTTTGTCTATGTTCTTTTCTTTTCCTTTTTCTTTTATGGACAAGGTGAATATTTTTAAAAGGCCAAATTTTCACCCTTTCAACCTTTCCACAATAACAAAGCTTAATTTAAGAAAGACAGTTAAAGACTATACAAGGTGACAGAAATAAGATGAAAGAAAGACTCGGCAACAATTAATAATGAAGATAAGGCTTCGTTGAAAGAATTCAGATCACTGGTGGACCTACATTTTTGGGGCTCTGAAACTTGAACAGATATGGTGGCCTGTTTGCAACTAGCAACAATAGATTCAAGGATCCAACTGCCAAAATGAAGCTCTTGGATAGATTCTGGCAAACTCAATGAATCCACACAGCTGAGGGTTCGGGCACTGCAAGCCCTCAAGAATATTTTGAAATTAGACCAATTACAGGGGAATTTTGACGCCATATGAAAAGGGTATTAGAACATATTCTAATGTCAACATTAGCTACTTCAACCCATTGGCTTATGATTCTATTACTAAAATAACCTTATTTTAATAACATGGATTTTGTTTAAATATTCCCTTTTTAAAAATGTTGCTTCTGGGATTAGGTGCCCTGAAGCTTAAGCTTCATTAGTCTCAAAGTAGATCTGTCACTGATTGAGATAGATAATTACTAATAATACAAGGTGTAAAAGCAATAGATATTAAATGAAAGACTAGTCAAAAATGAATAATAATGACAATGTTTTGTCTAAGAAATTCTGACAACTAAAGACTATTAAATACAAGACAACATGCAACAGAAATAAGATGAAAGACTATTCAAAAATGAATAATAATGTCAATTCTTCATGTAAGATTTTCAGACAACTAAAGACTATGAATACAAGATCTAAAAGCAGTAGAAATAAGATGAAAGAAAGATTAGATGAAAATCAATAATAATAACAATGCTTCATCTAAGAAATTCAGACAATTAAAAGCTAGAAGAAATGCTACTAATACAAGATGTGAAAACAACAGAAATAAGATGGAAGAAAAACTTGTCTAAAGTAATGATAATTAACAATTCTTTGGCTAAAAAATGTATACACTATCATATATTAATTTAAAATATATTATTATTATATTTAAACTTGCATGCCAACTGGTTACCCAAACTTGCATTAAGCTGGTGAACTGATGCATGTTCACCAGGTACTAGAAGAATTTCATTGTCAACAATATCAATTTATAGTAAATTAAGGTCAAATTTCTGGGTGGAGCAATGCAACCCCTTCCCCTTCTATATATCAGAAGTGAATTTGTTTCTGGATGCTTGAACTCGCAAAGTTTGTAACTGCTTTGCCTTTCAGGGAACAGCTTGGCCTATTTTCTTATTTCACTTCTCAACTTAGATTTCCATTTTTAGCATAAAAAAAAAATACAATTGTACTGTACAACATTTTTCTAAGGTCAATTTCTAATTTGATTATATTTGGAGACCCTGGTTTCATGAGAGTCATTATTTAATCCCATTAAACCTAGGAGATGTTTTTACCTTCATTGATTAAAAAAGATTACTATTTAACCTGAATAAGATAAATAATTAACAAAAAATAGTAAATAGGAGAGTGGTGAATGAAATGTTAATAATTATTATTAATTTATAAAAATAGTAAATACAAAACCATAATATTGTAATTGATAATAATTAATAACAAATGCAAGAAGAAAAGTAAAGATTTTGATTGATAATAAACAGAATGAAATATGGTTAAAGACAAAATGAAAACTTATCCCAACCGACAAATGTAAGAATTTTATTTTGCAACAAGTATTTATAAACAAAAGTAAAAATGTTGTTAGTTTTTCAAAATTTTTAAATTTAAGAGACGTTCATAAGTATTTATCAGGTTAGCTGAAAAGTCTAGGTAAATTATGGAGGATGCTAAGTAATGTAATTTAGTGTCTAATAAATGAAAGTGAGTAAATGATGTTGAGTTTTTGTTTTTTTATTTGTTGGAATTTAATTTGAGAACAACAATTTCACAAGTTCACATTCTCTCTATTTTTCCTATCCTCATTCCAACCTCTTTTTAATTTCAAAACCGGCTCCCAAGGCCTTGATTCTTATCAGAGATAAGAATATATTTTCTGACTAAGGAGAGAGCTGGAAAATAAAAAGGAATTCCACCACCATTATTCTTTCCATAGAGCCATAAAGTCTGTGAGAAACCTCACAGCTTCTTCACTTCAACCTGTCTTCAGTACCTTCGAAACCGGCTCCCAGGGCCCTGATTCTTATCAGAGATAAGAATGTGTTTTCTGACCAATAGAGGGGCCAGGAAATTTGTACAACAATTTTGGAGGGAAAAGTCCCTGATCCATTAGAGCCTCCCAAAATTCCATAAATTTGGAGAATCTTGCCTATTTTGACAGTGAGATTTCTGCCCACCGTCTGTGAGGTCGACATTAGGGAGCTCCAACACCTCTTTCACCAAAGAACTACTACTAAAAAGGGCTGTCGAAAACGAATGTCGGTCCACTATTCAAGACCAATCCAAAAAGCTGCATCCCTTCACCACTCCTTCTGACGAGCCCACTGGACTTCTGTCGTCGACCAAAAAAAAGCTCACTCAGCTGCAGTCTTCTTTCATCTGCGAACAAATTTCCAACTTTACAAGAACTGTGAGTGTTTCTATCAAAACTTTGACAATAACATCTAATCGCTTAAAGAACTCTTTACGCGCTCAGAGAAATATTTTGAGCAAGCCTTTTTTAAGTTAAGAACATTTTCACTTTTCCCTTTCTTTCTCTCCTAATTGTCCTTTCATCCTTTTACCTTTTTTTTTTCTGTATGTTGTAAATAAACACTTTCTTCTTTTGTTGTTACTCACCGAGCAGAAGTTTTTTCTTTATTCGTACGCGCATAAAAGAGAGAGTTTGTGCACTCTAATCTTGCAGTTTTACTTGCATTTTTTTGCAAAAAATTTAAACCTCAACCCTATTTTTAACCTCAACCCTTTGATGCGGGAGGGAAAGCCAGGACAAATTTCCTAGCATATTCAATTAATATTTAAATTATTTTAGTTTGGGATAAATTTATGTATTATATATTTTTTAAATAACAGGAGATTATGTATTTAACTGTTTTCTTTTAAGTTTTTAACATTTTTATAGTCATGTATGTTGGCTTGAGATAGGAGTAATTCTTTCAGGAATGGAGATATTTGAAAAAATCTGGTGCACGGATTTATATTTTACTAAGAATAAGATTCAATAGCAGCACCTTTGAGAATTTCCTGTTTAAGTAAGTTACTTCCTCATTTGATAAGTGTAGCATTCTTTAGATCAAAGTTGTGGCTGAATTTATTTCGATGTATAACTGTTAAAAAACGACAAAGATTTATATTAATAATAACAAATAATATAAATAAATGAAAAACAATTATAAAAAGCTATTTTAATTTTAATACACTGAATAAATACACTGAATAAATTGAGAAGCAATAACATTTTAACAATAATGACAAATAAAACTAATAATAAAATAAAAAATAATAGAAAAAACCACAACGAATAAAAAGACCAATTATAATATCCAAATTTGTTACTAATATTAATTATTGAAAATAAAATTTTTTAAATCTTTTATTAATGGCAATATAAGTTAAAAATTAACACGTTTTATTAATTAACTAGCAGCATGGCTCGGTGTTGCCCATGCTTGATTCAAAAATCGTACGACTCATACAGCAATCGCTATCACTTGACTTAAAATATTTTTGCCCTTCCTTGCCTTTAAAGGAGTGCCCTTTGCCGTGCTGATGTTGCTACATGCCTTACTTCTGGCCTATCTCGCACGGCAAATTTTTTCTAAGCTCTATACTAAACATTAAATCTGTTACAAAAAAAGAACTAAACAAAATGAACACAAAACGATCAGCTTTAAAAAAGGACTCGTAACTGGAAAAAAAAAGAATGTTAACAGCAAATACTTTTTCACACCCAACCCAGTTCTGCGGAATCAGAATTAACATTGAGTTTAAGCAAGCGAATGAGCCAACTGGAGTAAAGTGCCATGCAGATTTTAATTTTTCCCACTTGTGATGAATGCAGCTATCAATTTTTTTTGCATGCTAGTTAACATTCCATTCGTGTCAGTCAGCTGTTGGCTCTCACACTGGCCAATAGAATCTTCCTGCCTATTCGTGGCAGCCAGCTATAGGTTCTCACTCTGGCCAGCAGAAAATGGCTGCAAACTACATGAAAACTGCCATAGAAGCATGAAAAATCGATTATTTCCACTATCGATGGGAGTTGGGAAATGCAAAGTTGGTCTTGGCCTTCTTGCTAACTTGGAGCATGTGCATGTAAATTTTGGTGCAAATCCGTCAAAAATTGTGGCCGTGCATTCGTTACACACACACACACACACATCCTGCCTTTTATAGATAGAGATAATATTTTATATTTCATATGATTTTATAATATCCGATGGTGTGTGTAGCTTACTGACATATCATATTGAAACACTGAGTCCCGTACAATCACTGAAGATAAGCAACATTGAGCATAGATGGGTGACCACTTGGAAATACCAGATGCTGTAAACTTGGATGTGTGAGTTGTGTAATGTATAATGGCTCAGAATTTTGAATCAGAGAGCTGAGTTCCAGTTACTTATATGCAAATGCCCTTGGGAAAGGTATGATTCCATTTCTTCTCCTCCCAGCTATCGGTTAATCACTAAATCATTATTATCTCTCAAAAAATTCTTAAAATCTAAAAATATTTTCTGGCTTTAAATAACCTGCTGAATATTGATGGGCCATAGAAAACAAATCAATCAATTAATGATGTGTGCCAAAGTGTCAAACTGATTTTTCATGAAAATATTTGTCTTTGCTTATTTATAGCTGGTGTATGGACATAGTAGTAGACAAAAAATGAGCGCAAATATTTAGCAAAAACATACTCAGCTCTATTTAAAAGTGTTTTATTTGAAGCATTAACTTGGAGCATGTGCATGTAAATTTTGGTGCAGATCCGTCAAAAATTGTGGCCGTGCATTCGTTACACACACACACACACACATCCTGCCTTTTATAGATAGAGATAATATTTTATTTAACTATACATGCTTAAAACAGAAACTTTGCAGATTAATAAGTTGATATGTTTTAAATGCTGTCTAAATTTTATCTTTCTTCATAAATTAGTTAAATAAGTTAAATTTTAAGTTGGTATCCACTGAATATTGTATCTTATTAATAACTAGCAGAGCTACCTGGTGATGCCTGGGATTTTAAAAGTTAAAAATAAATTTATAACATCAGTTCAAATTCATTTATTCAATCACAATTTCTGGTTTATGCTAAATGAGAAGGTGTACTCAATGAAAATCACAGGTGCAACACACTTGATTGAACACATAAAGAGTGAATGTGCTAAAATTGACAGCAATGTGCAGTTATCGTATCGAGTTCATGTGAATCTTGCAAAGTGCATCAACCTTTGCATTACAAACGACGGAAATCATATTGAAAATGTTATTTGTTAATATTCCAATTCAATAAGATGTAGCTGTAAATTTAATTTCTTGAAAATATGTATTTTGCCTATGTGTCCAGACATTAGGGATATTATATCTTATTAATAATTTTCAATAAAAAGAAATTTTTATTTTGTTTGAAATAGATTAATTAAAGAAATATATTCTAATAATGTGCCCACTATAATTTGCATCTATCTAATTTATTCCTTTTACCAAATCTTAATTTATATAGATTTTTAATTTTTTTTTCTTGACAAAAACTACATGTCTTTGCTTTTTAATATCTATCTTCGAATCTGTTTCAGATTATCGCAGTCTGTTCATATCTATCAATAATTTGAAATCCACAGCAAATTTTATTATTCATAATATTTTTTCATATTTCACAATATTTGTAATATTAATTAACATAAAAAAATAAGCATTAATTTTAATAAAAGTAAATAAATGCAAGCAAAAGTTTTCTTTGGACAAAAAGAAAATTTGAGTAGAGAAAAGAAATAATATTTGTTAATATTTAAAAGACATCAGTTAAAGAATTTTTGTGATGACAGTGGGTGGCAGGAATCTTTATCAGTGCAGAATATAGAAACATCCAGTAGCATTGGAATTTCATTCGAGATTGCTTACATTCATTTTAAAAAATATACTCCTCATTATATTCTGTTTGATCATCACCAAAAAAATGTCCAGTCCTAGATGGAGAAGAACACGAGTGAGTAAGCACTTGTGAAATATCACTCTCTGATAACTACATTACTTGCAGGTCAAGTAGTAATCTCACAAATATATGTTCACTTAAGAAATAATATTGAATCTTAAACAAAATTCATCAATTACTTACAAATTACTTTGTTTACATTTTGGGTACGAAAATAAAGTTAGAAGATGCCCTAACGAGAGATATGCATTCCTTAAATAGGTTAACTGAGCCTTTCTTTATTGTAATGGCTTCTTGTGGCCTAATTGTAAGACACACTGAAAGATGTTTTCCTTGACTGGAAAAAGGGAACCCAATACCTGTCAGGAGGCATATTTTCTTTAGTAGGACTCAATCTCCAGATCTCTTTCACAACATGCAGTCTTGAGTTGTCAAGCTAGAAAATGACACCTTTTCAATTTAACAAAATTGGCATTTTCTCATAAATAGCCACATTGAGATTGGTGAGTCAGTCAAAATACCTCTTTCCATTTATTGTTTTGCCAGCTGGAAGAAACTCAAAATAATTATCCATTCACAATTACACCAAACAGACAGCAGCACCTTCATTAGATGCAAGCCAGCTTTAGCCAAGGGTTCTGCACATTCACAAGTTTGTTTCCATTTGTGTTGAATCATAAATCATCCATTTTTCATCACCCCTAACATTTCTGTCCAAAGATCAGATCTTTTCATGGCATAACAGCAAAGAAATCCCCACAGAAACACAATCAAGTTTGTTCTGTCATGTCAGAGAATGTGGCATCCACATATAGAGTTTGGAAACAAACCCAAGTCTCTTCAAATGGCAAAAGGCAGTTGTGATATCAATTTCAAACTCTTCCATCAAAATGTTTGGTTTATTCTCCACAATGGCAAGCAGTGCATCTTCATCGATGTCAGGAGGTTTCCAAGTGTGTGGGTTATCGTTTAGGTTAATATCTGCAAAAACAAATATTTGACAATCCAAAGAGCTGGAGTACAATCCAAATAAAACTGTGGAGTGGAGATGGAAATAAACACCAAGACAGTCAATCATCAAATGACAAAAAAAAAAAAAAAAAAGGTTTCTGGGTTGAAGGACTGTGCATTTTTCCGGTTCATAAATTAAACCTTTGAGAATAAATATTTAACATTTCCCAACCAACAGACTGTGTTCCCATCGCTAATAAAAAATCATGATTTGTGATCCCTTTGAAGAGTATTTAAGCAAAGATTCTAGACCAGACAAGACAGTAGGGAGATAGAGACAGTAACATACAACAATAGTTTACAATGCACACTTACTCATTCACTTATCTTTCTCACCAAGCTACATGACACTTACACTTTCTCCCTTGCCTCTTTTATCTCACACATACATGCGAAGGAATCACATTTCTTTTCATCTTGACAAACAGCTACAAACAAAGAACTTTAACACTCATACACACTGAGAAATATTTAGTTGTAAAAACACGAAAATAAAAATATTTTATATTTAAAAACCTTTCTCACCTTTTTCTTTGCTGTAGGTTCATTTAAATCCGCAACAAACCTTCTGAATGTTTTTTTTTTCTTGTCACAGTTCCAACAATTACTCCTTTCCAAAATTCATAGAGCATAATATGGCGAAAGTGTAACTTTTGATCTTCCATCTTTATTTGAAGCATTCATTTGTGGACAAAAACTTTAACATTCAAGAAAGTATAACTCGTAATTGAACAATGCATGGTTTCAGTTTTGAGCAACACCAGTAATCGACACGAAAACGGATACCAGTTGCGGTCATTTTATATTAACAATGAAAATCAGGCACACATTTTTGAAATCATATGATAGTAAAAGAAAGCAAGAAGAAAGGACTAAACATAAGTTGTAAGACAGAATGTATTATTGTCAGTAAAAGGAACAGCTCAAGATGCGAACTACGAATTGGAGATAACAAACTCATGCGAAAATTGAATTATCTGGGAATTGTTTTAATGGAGGATGGAAAATGCGACACCGAAAAGATGGCTTCCAAAAGTTAAGTATTAAGTTATAGAAATATTTCATTAGGAACAAAGAAAAGAGTACTGGAGTGTGATGTAATATCGTTCCTACTATATGGCAGTGAATGCTGGACAATCTCCTCACAGATGAAGAAGAGATTTGAAGCAACAGAAATGTGTTTCTACAGAAGGATGCTATAGACCGATTATGCGAGCAACAACAAAGTTTTGAAAAAAATGGAAACAAAAAGGAAACTTATACTTTAGAGACAGGAAGAGGCAATTGAAATATCTAAAGTACATAATGAGGAAAGAGGACTTGGAAAATCTGATACTCACAGGACAGATTGAAGGCAAGATGTACAGAGGAAATCAAGGCATAACTTAGTGTGTTTGTGTAAATGGATGGCGGAACAGAGTTTAGGAGAAATAACAAAAAACAAAAAATTATTAAGTGCTACAAGAGACAGGAATAGAGAGACATGATTACTTAAGACCTGAGGGGACACTGCGCATAAAGAAGATACATTGAAAAAGTTTGGCACTTGCAGATACCTTGAAAAAAAAGTCTGGCACAAGATGATATCTTTTATAAAGGTCTGGTACTGGAAGATATTTTGAAAAAAATGCCCGACATTAGATATTGTGAAAAAAAAATTCTAGTTCCTGTTTAATGGAGAAATATGTGAGTATTTGAACAAACTATCTAATTACCTTAGCTATCCAGGTAACCCTAAAGAACCTTTGAAATTTATGCAACACAGAGTTGTTCTTTAAAGATACAGGAAGTTAAATGAATAGATTTAATCAATAAATCTTCCTAAAAGCAGGCTTTGTGTAAAGTCAATCAACGAAAAGATGAGGAAGGAAACCAAATGAATAGAGGCAATCTTTTCAGTTTTTTCAATCTCAGCACCTCCAGTTCGGGCATCATGGTTATGACGATAAACTACATCCGACAGCAAGGCCTCTGATCGGAAGGTTTTGAGGAGCGTGGAACCACCTCTTAATTGCTGTTGTTCTGAGGTTCACCCTGACTCGGGGTGGTAGCACCTGTTAGGGTCCCAGCTATGGGCAAATAGTTAACCTCTAAACTGGGATCAACACATTATGAAAGTGTAGAAATATATTTTCATAGTAAAAAAAAAAAAAATACCAGCAATACGTTTTTGTAAAAAAGAAAGATAGTACCAGCAATACATTCATGAAAAAAGTACCAGCGATTAATCTTTGTCAGGGAAATTACTAATGCCCCCAAGAAAATTAAGTTTCGGAATTAAATGACCCATAACGAGTTGATATCCCGCTGAACAAACAAAATAAACCTGTTCGGAGTGGGGTAGGTAATAGTAGCTTATATGACTTCAGCACGTTTTGAATCGATCATCCGAGACTTTACTTATCATAACTGAATTATTACCTACTTTCGCTGACTGAAAGAAATCCGAGTATGATATTCGTTTTTATGAAAACGGCGAAAATAACATTCAGCATCTACTGCCATTGTAGAATCAGTGCGCATTCCGAGCTACGGGAGTGGTGTCGTCGAGCACCTTCCCTGGGGAACTACATTCAGCGTCTCAGAATGAAGACGCTGCAGCATTAAAAAAAAAAAAAAAAAAAAAAAACCTTAATTATCTCCCTTTGACTCCCCTATAGTTTATGCACACGTTTAAAGAATCAGAAATACGTCAAGTGACACCCTGGTTAAAGGCGCGAAAGGTAAGTCGGCTCGTCAGTTCTCGAAACGATTGCATGTCAATCGTAAATCTCAATTTTTCACGCTGTTTATAACCTAGTCATATCATTGATGCAATACAGAACCAAGTCAACTATCAAGTAAGACTTTAATTTATTTCTCTTTTCCGTATCTGCTAATGTGTTTCTGGTTTAATACTTGATAAACATATTGTCGTGTTCAAGTTCTGTATGTATATATATATAAACAAAAATTCTCTCATACATGTTTACATGCCCTTGTCTGTTTAGTGACTAGCTACTTCAATAATTAAATGCGTAAAGTTTATTACGAAACATTTTATAGTACATGAAATAATGGTAGTGAAAAAGAGTATATGCACAAAATAACAGACCAATTGATTTGCAATGCAAAGATAACATTTATTAGACAAATTAACAAAAGGAAAGTTTAAAATGTTAAACGTAAATTATACTCACAACGAAATGTTCATTAATATGTCTGAGTGAGACTTACTTTGTGTGTTTTATGTTTGAGGCGTTCACAGCCCTTTTAGCTTCAGTTTAGAAAGTTCATGACACCACTTCGAATACTGAACTATCTCATCATAGATGGAGAAGAGACATGCAGCAGCAGAAATATGGTTCTACAGAAGGATGCTGAGAATATTGAGCAGGTGAACAACGATGAAGTTTTAGAGAAGATGGAAACAAAAAGGGGACTCATACTTAATATCAAAAAGAGAGAGTTGAAATCTCTAGAGCACATAATGAGGAAAAAGGGCTTGGAAAATCTGATACTCACAGAATATATTGAAGGTAAGGGGAGCAGAGGAAAACAGCTCATAACCTATCTAACGAGTTTGTGTCAAATGCTTGTAGAACAGGGATTAGAAAATATAGCAAAAAGATAAATTTTACTAAGAGCAACAAAGGAAAGAAAGTTGTAGAGAGCCATGATCGCCGACGTCCGGAAGGGACACTGTATGGATGCGTAAAATAAATCCAAAGAAAGCCCACACACTCAATAACAGTTCAAATCTATGGCGGTATCGCAATGGCTGGTGGAGATAAATTTATCATATCCAATATATCACTTTTTTCATGGGTGAAAACAGCTGTAGTGACCTTAAACATAATAGCAGTAACAGCTCTAAAATAAAATTCATATCAGCATCAGCTGTCGAATAATAAAAACATGTGAACCCTAAAGTAATTCTTTCACTTCTGGGTACAATGTAGAGGATTCGGAAAGAGTTGTATGAGTCTAATGGTAATTACAAAGGTACTGCAGCTCGGAAAATTCATTCTGATCGTTCCAATAAGAAAAGAACTGAATTTGTTGGTGGGGGCCTCAGACTCAACATAGAGGGCTACATCAAGTGCCTTGATGAGGTAGTGCTGCTTTGAGCCAAGAGGGTGACTGCTGGAAGACACTATGCTTGCCAACATGACTCTGTATCATGCCACACAGGCAGGATAACCTCGTTGTGGATGCCAGACAATTTTTACAACCACATCACACCTTCCATCTGTCTGTCTAACTTTCCAGACTGCAACCTCCTTAATTATTATGTGTGGGGGTTGTTGAGCGACAGACAAGCTGGAGACCGTCTAGAAGAGTTGCAGGCGAGTCCGAAGTCGTCTGGAGACCGTGGTTGAAGTCAATAGCAATTTTATTAAATAAAATTACTCTTTAGTATTTCAAGATATTTTTGTGTAATTTTAGTAAATATCTCTGTTCAAATGAGATGTCAGTGTTATTTTCATTTTTGCGTAATTTAGACGGCAATTCATCCATCGCACCTAGTTTATATATATATATATATATATATATATATATATATATATATATATATTGTGTGTGTGTGTATCTGTGTTTGTGTGTGGACATGGAAATCAATAGCGAAAGGTAATTGGTAGTTTCATGCATTAAGCAATTATCAAAAAAGCCCACCCAGTTTTCGCACCTGCCGTTTCTGAGCCATTAACTGGCTATAAAGCCAATGTCGTTTCCACCCACGAAGGTAGATCTGACTCGCTTAACCAGCCCATCAGCAGCGGTGACACAAAGGCACTTCCGTCAACAGCGATGCCTTCGGCCAGCAACGAAACCAACAGAGACTAACTCTCGACTACATACGCGTGTTGATTCTCTCCACGTCTAACTCGACTACTACCTTGGGTTATACCCTGAACAAACTCTCTGCCTCCCACGACTGGTGTACGATACCCCTGATTGAGCAAGCGATCGAAACTTGTAACTCATGGAAAAATATAAAACTTTTTTACTTATCTCAACCACATTTTATCTGCATTTGTTCTTTTGTCACTTTTTTTTCTTGTTAACGGTAAAGTATAAACGGTGTGTACTTAAAATCAAAAGAAAAATTTTTTCAGTTTATAACGGATCTAAAAATTGTTTATTTTATATATTCTTTTTTTAATCAATTCACCCCAAGCAAGGCGATAATACCAGTAAAGACACAAGGGGCTACTGTGAGTGAAAGAGAATGAAAAAAGTTTTTAGAACGAACCGGAAACAGAATCATAATCTGGAAAATAAGGGATAAACAATAGACCGGGGCAAATTATGACAATCCGTTAGACCAAAGATGGCCAACCTGTGGCGCATGCGCCATAAGTGGCGCGTTGCATCCTTTTGATGAAAAGAAACTAAGCCACTTCTGCTCATTCATTTCAGTGATTTTATATTCATTGCACGTCCTTTGCGAAAGTGCTAAATGTTTGAGTTGTGTTCGTCCCATTTCTTTTTGTTAAAAATGCTTTATATTTAATATTTAACTCCTAATATTGCTGATTTGGCGAAAACAAAGCAGAATCAAAAGACACATTAAAGTTATTTATGTTTATTTTGCCTATGTAAACATTATAAACTCTGCCATGATCCCCCCTCTGTAAAATCTGAAGAGAAAAAAGTCAAAGCATTGATTGATCCACCCCCCTTTCAAAACTCCTGGATACGCCCCTGGTCATAAGCATATATTTTTCAAATAAATAGATTTTATTATAACTTTAAGATATATCGATATTACAACACGTACTGAAAGGAAGTGAATGTTTGTATGGCGCATTTAAATTAATCGTACAAAATATTGGCGCATGGAATCTAAAGGTTGGCCACCCCTGCGTTAGACAATATAGAATTAGGTATCTTTAAAACTTATCATTTGATTTAGAACGCCATCACCACTTTTAACATTTAATTTCGCCTCTAAACGTTTTGGTTTGTGGTGCTCTGCTTGGAATATGACTAAAGCTTTGGTCTCCCTTTATCCTTTCGTTAACTTGCTGCATTTACTGACGCGACCATTCTTTAATTGTTTCCATAACATCGCGTTTATTTTACATGCAACAATCATTTTATCTTCCATGCAACAATCATTAAGAAGTCACATTTCCTATGAAAAGTGCAAGGAAGCCCATATTTACAATTTCATATAGGGAGAGAAATAAAAACAACTGATGTCCTAAAATCTAAACATTTTCCCCCGCAGTGATTTAGATGAAACAATATATTTATCAAGAAAACAAAATACGTTTAGTATGTATCCCCCTCCGAGCAAATTCTAATATAGCAGGAAAGTAAGTTAACTGGTTGAAAATGATGTGAGAAAATGTAAAAGATAAAAGAAAAGTCAGTGAAATATTCCCATACCGCTGGAGAACTTTACCTTCTGCCATTTAATGGGAAGGGGAGGAGTAAGTGAAAACGGAAACGTGGGAAAGTAAAAAAAAAAAAAATGTAACGAAAAAAAAAAAAGCGAATTCAATAAGCATACACTTCCTTCTTTTTGTTCATATACCATAGATAAAATGGCTTTGAACGAGTGAAGTCTGCGGGTCTTGACAAAGGCCACCCTTCTTTGAACATTGTGGACTGGTGCTACCGAATCCAAAACAAAGAACTCTGCCAAATAACAGAAACTACATCACTTGAGCACTACCAACAGCAGCAACAACGAACATGGATAAGCGCCTGCAACCCGAAGAAAAAATAATGACATAATCAAGATGTTAACATTCCACACTACTTCAAACAAAAGGTTAGTAAGGAAACTCCCATCAGTACTGGAAAGAGCGATAACAGCTACTGGACTTGAGAAACCTATTTTCAAGAAAAAATGTTTTAAAAGAAAGATTTTATAAATTTCAACCGAAATCAGTACTGAATGCCAAATGTTTCCTTATATGGAAACGGCTGATATTATCATTACCATGTCTTGAACTGAACGATTTGGTGCAAAATAGCTTCATGTCTCGCACTTCCCGTCTGTGGAACTCCCTTCTTCTTACTTGCTTCCCTGATAGCTCCAACTATTCAAATGTAATGTGAATCTCCAACTATTCAAATGCAATATCAATCGACATGTCCAGATGCCTTGTCCTTTTCTTCATCCTTTCCTCTATCACGCCTCTTTACTCTTGCTCCCACTCCCTATAACCCTTTACGTGCTAGTGGCATTCTCGCCTTGCTTGGGATGAAAAGCTTAAAAAAAATATAAGCTGTCCTCATCTGTTCATTCTACTCACATTAGATGTTCTTTTTGACATTCGTCAACCAAAATTTGGCAACAACTCCACGAAATGTTTTTTTTTTTTACATTCAGGGGAACGTTTGTAGTCTATCTCTATTTCTATGGAAAATGTTCTGGCGAGCGACATTTCTTAGTTCCACCAGTTCTGACCTTCACAAGTAAGACTCGCTCTGTAACGTCCACTGAGATGAATCATCCCCCCACTCCCTTCGTATTCCATTAGTAAGAAGTAGGTTCTATTCGGACAGCTTCTTTGCGTATCAGACGCCCGAAAATATGCTTTCGCGATCACAACAATCTTAATTTAATAAAATCTGGAATTATCTTTTCCACATATCCTCATAAACTGCACTTCTTTTCTGGTCCTCTTACTTTCATATAGCTTTATTCAGTAACTCTTCAGTATATCTTGAGCCTTTTATTGGCGAGAAAACTAATTAAAAAAATGAAAAAGGTTAAAAAAAAAAAAGAAGAAAACCTCTCCCATTGGGTGCAGAAGCACACTTTCTCCTTCATGGTAACATCCACCACCTATAGTCTGCCGGTGCAGAAGCACACTTTCTCCTTCATGGTAACATCCACCACCTATAGTCCCTGCCGGACCTGCGAAGACAAAGTTGCACTGAACGAGTTGTTTACTCGTCAAGAAACTTCTCGAATGACTATCAAAACAGGCCGGGAAGAAGCAAAACCATAACAATATTTTCACAGTCACTCGCCATGAGTCACATGTACAACGTATATATCAACACCGAAGCACTGGGAGCTGCGAACGGGTTTAGCCCTTTTAGACGCCAACCTCAGCCCTCGTACATTCAAACTAGCTAAACATCCATAATTGGTTTAATGATCGATTTTGCTCAGATGAGAAAAATATGCCGAGAAGAACACAGACGGCTTGTCTCATAAACCCCAGGCCCATTTCAGTTTTGATATTTCTTTCCTGGGGCAACACCCACCACCTCCGATGTATCTGGGTAAAGTTAACTAAATGACCTATGGAGGGATAGGTACATAAAGAAAGCAGCTTTTCCTAAACAAAGAGACCCTTCAAGAAAGAAAACTTTCATCGGTTTAAAAGGTTAGGAATTTTTTTTTAATCATTTTACCCCAAGCAAGACGATACAGTCACTAAGACACAAGGATTTCTTTTTCATCTTCTTCTTCTTCTTCTTCTTCTTCTTCTTCTTCTTCTTCTTCTTCTTCTTCTTGTAGAACTACTAGTAGTAGTAGCAGTAGTAGTCGTCCTTAGGAATTTTTTTAACCATTTTACCCCAAGCAAGGTGATACAGTCACTAAGACACAAGGATTTCTTCTTCGTCTTCTTGTAGTACTACTAGTAGTAGTAGCAGTAGTAGTCGTCCTTAGGAATTTTTTTTTGATCATTTTACCCCAAGCAAGATGATACAGTCACTAAGACACAAGGATTTCTTCTTCTTCTTCTTGTACTACTAGTAGTAGTAGTAGTCCTTGTCCTCTTCTTCCTCCTCTGTTGAATGTAGGCCTACTCCAGATTCATGGGAATGAATAGGTTATTATTCTACCTTGCTGGCCCAATGCAGATGTGACACACCTTGGCAACCATGTCTCTTCTCGAGTCATGATCGCCTAAGCATATTTACGTAAGTAAATGTAACGGACCCGACTGCAATTGGAACTCAGCTCTCAGGTATCTTACTCAAAACTAGTATCCATTACATCACCCGTACATCCAAACTTAAAGCACTTGGTATTCACGAGTGGTCACCCATCTAGGTACTGCCCAGGCTCAGCGTTGCCTAACGTTGGTAGATCGAACAAGGAATATGTTTTGGTGTGATATGGCCGCAAAAAGGAAATAAAACTAAATAGCTCCAAATAAGGTAAAAAATTAAAATTTGTTGATGAAAATTGAAAAATGCAGATAAAATTTACTTGAGAAGTGAGATTTAAAATATAAATGTTACCCGTGTGTGTTTCCTGTGATGTGTACTTTCAAGGCCGGTACAAAGGCCTCGTGCCCCCGTCCCTGAATCTATGATATCCCACCCACTCTATTACATCACAATTTTCATAAAGTGGTATTCACATAAAATACAAATTTTATTGTAACTTAATTATGTACAGTAATGGTTCATATGCAATATAGGTGAACAATTCAACTAGAAAAACTGAAAATAAATAGTGATCTAAATACAAATTAGAGACATGTTAAATAATTATTCCATCTTAAGTAAATCAACAATGTTTTCTGGCAATTTTGAACAAAGTCTTTTTTCATTCTCTTTCGCTCCCACTAGACTCCCTTCCATTTTAGTGGCATTATCGTCTTGCTTGAGGTGAATTGATTAAAATAAAAACAATGTTGTAAGTCCCGATTAAGTGTTTGCCATCAGTCATCATAAAAATAAGGTAATATAAGAAAATTAAGAAAGCGGTTTCGTTTATCAAAGTAAATGGACTGTATCTGAGTGCCTTTTCATTTGACTGTAAATTGTGAAACATAGAGGATACAAATCCTATATCATTCCAACAAATGACTAAAAAACACAAAGTAGATTTGCACACCCGCAAAATCGGATCAAAACGACTAAAAACAGATTTCGCAATAAGGTGTGAAATTATTTTTCTGACCAATGAAAGGAGGCGATTTGTTAAACTAAAAAAAAGATAATGAGCCAGTGTGAAAAAAAGTCAACAATAAATAGAGAGTCTCAAGTCAATCACCAGTCAGAAGGGCGCAGAGATCATAGAAGACTGACAGTAAATTCTATCACTGACTCAACCCGACACTAAGAGCCGAAAGTGGATTAGGAAAGGACAACAACAATAACAACAAATTTACAACTGACTCCAAAACAATTTATAAGTACATTTTCCTTTTATCTTTTATTCCTCATCCACACTCTCTTTTTCAACTTAAATTGATCGCCCCTTTTTCCTTTACACCTATACAAAAACAAAAGAAACAGACATTATTCTGCTACTCTGTTGAAAGACAGCGAACACAGACATTTTTGTAAAAATCACATTTTTGCTTAAACGAACATAAGCATTAATCTTTTTTACCCTATTCACAGGGTAATAAATATACAATGTTCCATTTTCTACAAACGTTCCTTATCGTGTTGTTTCTTCTTGAAATTTGCGTTGTATTTTGTGGGCAGGGTATCCCGTATTAAATTCTCCTTTAATCCGGGTACGCTGAACCCCACAAACATAACGAATTATTAATTATCAATTTGGTAAAAAGGAAGAATTTCCCTATAAAAGGAATTTCTTCTTTAAATTTTCAATTTTCAGCAAAAGACCCCCCAAACCACCCTTAGTATCTTGGACCCAAGAAAGCAGCGGAAGTGAACATGACCATGCAACAAATTCGGTCATCAAATAGGACTAGATAGGTTCACCCATCATCCGGTTCACAATCCCCCACTGTCTTTTGAGTAGTGATTTATCCCTTGTTTCCTGTTTAGGTTTGGGTTTCCGGTTACTTGTAAAGTCTTTTCTTTCTATTTCACTTCTGGTAGCCAGTTGCAACTTGGGTTGCATTGTTTGGAGTGAATTGATTAAACACAAAACAACGATCAATAGTTGTACGAGAAAGTTGGTGGCAAAACTAATATGCCCGATCGCAACCTATTAACCCGGATATAAGAGAGATTTTCTCTGGTCCCAAATTAGAGCCTGTGTTAATGTATATAAATTAGACCAAACCGCATATAAGATAAACCCGGATATAAGAGACTTCTACTCCGGTCCCGAAAACTCTCTTATATCCGGGTTACACTGTATATAGTGACAACATTTAGATACGTCTTTACGAATCATACATTGCCTGCCCTGAACATATATATCCGTTTTCAAGATACTGTGAAATGCTAGTTCCTATTGTTTGTATTATCAAGTAACTAGAGCTTATTGTTATTTCTAAACTAGCGTAGACACATAGTGTAACCCGGATATAAGAGAGATTTTCTCTGGTCCCAACTTAGAGCCTGTGTTAATGTATATAAATTAGGCCAAACCCGGATATAAGAGAAACCCGGATATAAGAGACTTCTTCTGCGGTCCCGACAACTCTCTTATATCCGGGTTACTATAGAATCTGTTTTCTGGCTTCTTTTTTTTTTTTTTTTTTATTACAGTGTAATTATATCCGGGTGTCTCTTATATCCGGTTTTGATCTATTTTGTTTAGTATGGGAATAATTTGGGACCGGGAAAAAAATTCTCTTATATCAGGGTTTCTCTTATATCCGGGTTTGATCTATTTTGTTTAGGTATGTATGGGAATAATTTGGGACCAGATAAAAATCTCTCTTATATCCGGGTTTCACTGTATATTTTGTTTGGGTGCCGGTATGCTTAGTCTGAGCTGGACAGTGCCAGATCGATCCAATATGTTACATCTCATGAGAAATCGCCATCAGCATTTTTATTGTCATTTATTTCTAATAAGTGAGCAAAATCAGACTCTGGTACCGCTTGATCCAGTTAAAATAGTGTACAGTATACTGTGAATTTAATGCGGTTTTGTAATCATTGACTAACAGCGTTACCATTATTGACACTACAGCATCGGTCTGTTGCGGGAGTTCATGTTGTTCGGATGTCACCATTATGTTGCGGGTATCACCTCTTTGCTTTTGTGATGTGTGTGGAGCGGAGCGAAGACACACATCATGACACCAAAGCACCAAAACAGTCAAACAAAAACACCAAAGCACCAAAACGGTCAAACAAAAACACCAAAGCACCAAAACATTCAAACACTAAATGTCACAAAAATGATTTCTGAGTATTATTCTGTCGGTTAATAAATTAATTCTTTGAAAATAAATATTTAATATTTTTCAACCAACAGGTCACGTTCTCACTAACAATAAAAAAAAAACCCAAAAAAACCCCAAAAAACAAAAAAAACAAAACAACATGCTTCATGATCCCTTTGAGGGATATTTAAACAATAATCCTAGACGGACAAACCAGTAGAGAGAAACAGTCCACAATGCTCAGCTTAAAAAATTCCCTTACTTATTCACCCGTCTTCCTCCACAAGCTACGTGACACTTACACTTTCATCCTCACTTTCTTACTTGTCTCTTCTTTCTCACATATACACGCGAAGAAATCGCATTTCTTTTCATCTTAACAAATAACCACAATCAAAGACTGTAAGATCTTTAATACTCATACACGCTAAGAAAAATTTAGTTGTAAAAAAACACGAAAGTAAAAAATATCTTGTACTTTTATATTTAAACACTTTTTTCGCCTTTTTCTTTGTTGTGAGTTGATTCAAAGCCACAACAACGTATATAGACATTTTATATTAAATATTTGTGGGCTTCTGGAACATTATCCCGCAAAAAATATTGGTGGATTTATGTGAGTTTGGGTAAAAATAAGTCACAAAACAATGAATTTCAAACAAACGACAATTAATGCAAGTATTAATAAAGTATTTGCATGTGTACATAATTGTAATGAAATAAAAAACTTTAAAACTAGCTATAAGAATGTGCTTGTTTTTATGTGTGTGTGTGTGTGTGTGTGTGTGTGTGTGTATGTGTGTGTGTGTGTGCGCTCGCTCGTGCGCGTGCGTGATAGACGCGGTGGGTATGTGTGTATGTGAGAGTGAGAGAGAGAGAGAGAGAGAGAGTTCAAAAGTCAGCAGAAGAGCAAGGAAGCTAACGCGCTCCATCGGTAACGTTCTTTGTCTACGTTCAACTACATCTGAAATCAAGCATAACAAACAATATTTGGCGGAGCCAAATGAGGTAACCCACAGGTTACAGTGGCTCACATGTGCCAGAGAACATCAACATTGACCTGTGAATGAGTGGTGCCATATTGCTTGATCAAACAAATTACCTTTCCAGTTCTATCAGGCGAAATTTTCATATTAACATGTGGATGTGACCATGTGAGGCTGTGGCGATTTTGTAAGCATAGCTTAGATGTGGTACAAGGCCGAAAATATGGGGCACCCGTGAGGATCGAACTCACAATGTAGTCGTAATTTTTCTAACATTACACCACGTCGAGGTGCCCAACGAAGTGAGGCTATGGATCAAACCTGTCAGCGGGGTATTATTCAAGCTGGCGGTGGGGTCTGTAATAGTCTGGATGGTGTTTCTCTGTTGAAGTTCTTAAGGTCCACTAGTAAAACTCAAGACGTACGACATAAATAAATCTTATAGTAAGTCATTTGCCCTCCAATGGCGATGATTTGTTCCAGCAAGATAATCCACATTATTTGAGATGACATAAAACTGTTTCCTGGTTAACTTCCATATACTCTCTCCGCGCACACCATATATATATATATATATATATATATATATATATATATATATATATATATAATTTGCTATTTCATATTCCTTTGTAGCTGACGTTTTACTTTTGGTAACTGATGAATGACTAATTCCTTGACAGAGACCCTCCCTACGCACAAAAAAGAATAAGGAGGGTGGATCGCCAATAGAAAACCCTTCACCTCCCCAACCTGTCAAGTAAAAGATACTTCACCACCCTATAACCGCCACACCACCAATCGCAAGTGAAAGATTCTGGACTCTTCAATCTTCTATCTGTAGTGCCACATTGTGCATAGATAGGTATCCCTGCATATATTTCCGGTGGGCAACCCTGAGGCCACATTATGCTCTGTTCTCAGCCTTACCCTGGCTTGTTTGTATTGCCATTGACGACAGATAGGGACAATTATGCTGGTCTTTGTTCTCTCTCGAAACGTATCTTATGGAGAATACAACAAAAAGAAATGCAACTAAACCAGTAAAAAAAACCCAAAAAAAGCAAAAAAAAAAAAAAAAAAAAACCACCGACCCCGTCAACCTTTCTTTCTCTAATATACGTAGTATATGTTCCAACTTCTGCAGCGTTGAGTATTTTCTCTTGGAACGGTCGTCAGATATTTTTGCCTTTTATGAAACCAACTTAAATTCTTCCATTGCTATCAATGAATTCTTCGTTCTAGGCTCTCTTCCCCTTCGCTATAAAGATTCCAACATTCACATGCATGGCCTTGGTGTTTACATCCGGGATAATCTTCCGATGTCCAGAGAATTGTCTCTCGAGGACGCTGACTACTCTTTCATGTACTTCCGTCTCCCGCTGCTAAACTCTGTCAGCCATCTCTTCTGCCTTCATCGTTTCCCCTCTTCTCAGGAATGCAGTATATTATGCCTAATAGCTAACAGTATAGAAAAGACACTTTCTCTCCATCCATCTGCGAACATCTTTGTCTTCGAGGACTTTAATGCTTTCCATGACACGTAGCTGAATCATTCTAAAGTTACTGATGTTGCCGGTATACGGATATTAAATTTTTCCATTGCCCAATCCCTTACTCAAATCGTGGGCTTCCCTACCCGTTTCCCTAACAAAACCGAACAACAACTCTACTTGATTTATTTCTTACATCCTCTCCTCGCTCCGGTCGAGCTTAGAAACACTGCCCTCTTGGTAATTCGAAAGACTCTGTGGTAGCTATTGATATTTTGTTCCAATCATCTATTAAACAAGAATCCGTTATCCATAAGACATCTTTCTGTTACCAGCATACTGATTGGGACTCACTCCCTGATTTTCTTTGTGACGCCCCTTTAACCTCGCCATTGAGGTTTCTTCCTGGGTCAAAGTCGGCATGGACGCTTTCATCCCTTCTCAGAAATACCAGGTGGAACCTCAATTCTCTCCATGTTTCACATCAGCATGCTCGGACGCTATAGCACACATGGACCACTATTTTCGGCTATGCCAGCGTGACAGCTCTTGTCGCAACAGGTGCCTCTTCGTTACTGCTCGTAATAAATGTATGCGAGTCCTCGTATGAGCTAAGTCCCTGTTTGCTGAGAGAATGAGGCCCCGCACAGCATCTAACAACTTTAATTCTCGTGATTACTGTCGGCTCTGTAATAGGGAATAAAATAAATCTCCCCTCTTCAATCAATTTGAGATGTTATCATCATCTGCTGATAAAGCTGAATGATTTGCCTGTAAATTCTCCTCAAGACTCATCTGGAGTATCCCTACCTAACTTCCCACTTCGAACTGAATCTCTATCGAGGGATATGCGTATAACCCCTTCCATGGTTTCTGCTATCATCTCTAGATCCCCACAAAGCATGTGGATCTGATGGTATCCCTGTAATAGTCATTAAAAAGTGTGCTCTCGAACTAGTTCCTGTTCTTTTTAAGCTGTATAGTAAATGTCTTGATGCCGCCTGCTTTCCCGCCTGCTGGATGTCATCATTTGTTGTTCTTGTTTTTAAGAACTCTGAGGAACCGTCCGATCCTTCCAACTACCGACTTATTAGCCTTCTGCATCGTTTGAGAAAAGAGGCCTTAATCAGTGCTGAATTGGTTCTTTTGTCACAGGACCTTTTCTCAGACAAACAATATGGCTTTCATTTCTCTAGGTCACCTGTTGATGTACTGACGATAATTGCGGAAAGAGTCTATCAGCCTCTAGATAAAAACGATGAAGCCCGGGCTGTAGCATTGGACATCGCGAAAGCTTTTAACAGGGTCTGGCATACAGGTCCTCTCCATAAGATGAAAAGTTATGGTGTCTCCGGACACATTTTTGAACTGATCCAGTCTTTCCTATCAAATCACTAAATGAAAGGTATACTGAAAGGCCATTCGTGTAGATCCTGTCGTACTAACGCGAATGTCCCACAAGGATACATCCTTGATCTTACTCTGTTTTTAATTTTTATTAATGACCTTCTCGATGACATCAGATCTCAAGTTAGTATCTACGCTGACGGCACAACCATTTACTCCTACCTCGATAGTAAGGCTGATCAGCCTAACAAAGTCAAAATGACAGCCGATATCCAAAATGACCTCATGCCCGCCGTTAACTGGGACAAAAGATGGTTTGTTAATTTTAACGCCCCAAACTAAACTTCTTTCCATTAATCATCTGAAAGACACCTTGCTGCCGTCCATCTGCATGGCTGATGCTAACCTATATGAAAGTGACGCGTTGCACCGTCTCGGGCTCACGTTCTTAGCTGACACGTAGTGGAAAGACTATATTGAATCCATTGCTAGGTCAGCTGCTAAGAAAGTCAATTCGCTGTGTCGTGCGAGACAATTTTTCTCTCTAGAATCTATCTTACATATCTATAAATCTACTATTCGGCCATGCTTAGAATATTGCTACCACATATGGTCCGGTGCTCCCGCTATTTACTTTGAGCTCCTTGATAAGCTCCAAAGAAGAATCAGCAATATTATTAATCCTGATCTGGCGGCTCGGCTATCCACCGCCGTAAGGTTGCCTCTCTGTGTCTTTTCTATAAATAATTTCATAGTAATTGTTCGGATGAACTCTTCGTTACGGTACCTAGACTTCATGAATTTAAACGCAGTACTAGACTGGCATCAAGATCTCACCAATTTACAGTTGAGCTGGCTAGATATAGCCATAAGTTCTCTGCTAACAGTTTCTTTTCTCACACTTCTCACTTGTGAAACTCCCTTCTGGTTCCATGCTTTCCCGCCAGCTTCAAAAATTTAAATGCAATGTCAACAGCTTTCTACTGTCCTCCTGATTACTCTTTTCTCTTTCCACTCATTATTAATGTTTCTGTTCCTAATTCTTCTACACTCTGTAGTCTCTTGGATTTTAGAAACTTTTGTTGTTGTTCCTAATGATTTTTATGGTTATTGTGACAATTCAAATCTTATATATTTGCTGACACAAATGCAACTGGATCGAAATTCTATCTTCGATTCAAAAGCCATAAAACCCCATCAGGAACAACAAAACCAATTATTTCCGACACTGCACATTTCAACCAACTATTTCATACTGTCGATAACATCAGATGCGTCCTTTTAGCGTCTTCATTCAACACCCGAGAATAAAGATGCAGATCGAAGTTGATATTTATTTTCTAAATAAATTCACACATTAAGGAATTAAACAGGGATATGGGTTTATTCAGAGAGTATAATTTCCACCGCAAGACTTCTAACTAACAACATTCCTTGGAAGAGTAAGTCCCACTTCTTTGTTTATTCCCCGTATCGTTGAAAACAGGTGTGTTTGAAAATTCCAACATTAAATTCTATCTCTTCAATTCAATCAAAAGGATAATATATAATAAATAAAAATTTTATTGGCAATATTGGTATCATTTTGTTGACTCTTTATTCTTCAGATTTTATTAACTGGTCTCTCTCTCTTATTCTCTCTCTCTCTCTCTATATATATATATATATATATATATATATATAATAATGCACCTCAGTATTGGAGACCCTGTCATATATATATATATATATATATATATATATTTGTCAGGGTCTCCAATACTAAGGTGCATTATTAGTGGTAATCCGTCATTTCTGGTGCAATCCCAACTCAGATGGTCTGGTTATGTCTTACGGATCACCTGAAGACTGCATCTCCATGGTTCTGTTATGCAATCAGCTTCTTTGTTTTTGATTTTGTCACCTGTACAGTATTGTAAGGTCAGCTGGGCACCATCTGTGAAAAAAAAAACACCATGACACAATTCACCCAGCCAGAAATTTGGAAACTGGATGCTGTACTGCTTGGCATACATACCAGAAGCTCCAGTGCGAACATTTCAGAGTGGGTGTCAATTTGAGGACAGTGCAGAAGATTTGGAAAGAGCTGGATGATATATCCAATCAACATTATAGTATTTGCAATGATCACTAATAATGGCGACGTTATGCCTCAATTCATCTTCCCACAAGGTCTCAAACTCAACATGTAGGCTTACATCTTGAGGAGATAGTGCTGCCCTGGGTCAAGAGGGTGGCTGCTGGAAGACCTTATGTCTGCTAACAGGACCCTGCACCATGCCATTCAAGCAGGAGAACACAGTCATGGTTGTCAGACAATTTCTGCAAACCACATCACCCCTAACATCTGGCCACCTAAATCCTTAGACTGCAACCCCCTTGATTATTATGTGTGGAGAACAGTTGAGTGAGAGACCAACAAAACTCCTTGTAACACCAAAATTAAACGGAAGACAAGGATTATGGCAGCATTCACCAACTTAAACAAGGAGACTGTTCAGAAGAGTTGCAGGAGATTCCAAAGACGTTAATGGCGATTTTATTGAATACATTTTCTCTTTTGTATTTCAATATATTTTTGTTTAATTTTCAATATATCTGTTAAAATAAGATGTCATTGTTATTTTCATTTTTGCATAATTTAGACAAAAATTTATCTATCATAGACTCTGTGTGTGTGGATATATATATATATATATATATATATATATATATATATATATATATATATATATAGAGAGAGAGAGAGAGAGAGAGAGAGAGAGAAATAGAGGGAGAGAGGAAGAGAGAAAGAGAGAGAGAGCAAAATAATCTTATATAATTCACTTCATAAAGTCACTCTGCATCCTGTGATTTTTTTAGAATTGCCTTCTTGGTGAAATATTTAGGATTGCCATGATTACTGCAGTTGCTTTCTGTATTTCTTAGTTCAGTACCTGTGACTTTTCTGATGTCAAGGTGCTTGTTTGTCCATTTAAAATAATACATATTTATTGGAAAATATATTCATTTTAAATACAAAAAAACCCCTACAAAAACAACTACAAAAGGGTCACATATTTCAGTTTATACTCTTTTCCTGTTACCCTGTGGTTGTTACCAAACAGAAATGGAATTTAAACTTTGTGCACAGATGTCCATTTCAAGTTCATTGAAACTGTGTGGACATGAATATTTGTGCACATGTATATTTGAATTCAATGAGAGAGCTAAAAATATTTCTGCAAAATTAAAAAAGGAAAAACATTAAAAACACAAATTTTATTTATTACCAAATAATTGCTGAAAATTTTATAATTATCTGATTTTTTACGGTTTACAAAGTTAATATTTTTTCTTATTTCCAATTTTATTGCTCATCCAAGGGTAGGGGCTTTCAAAACTAAATGGGAGGAGAATGCATTATTTCAATGTCTTAATTCAAACTCAAATTGTGTATGTATGTCTGCGTAGGCATGTGCTCATGTGCACAAGCACATGTAAGTATTTGATGCACAACATAGACAAAGGCATACACATTACATATGCACATGCAAAGTCACATTCACAAAATATGTGATGGACAGAGAATCAAGTGTTCTTTTATAATATAAATTGTTTTGTTTAAAGTTATTACTTTGTTAAATCACCTTGTTTCCATTGTGTTAAATAATAACAATGTCAGTTCATTTGTGCTAAATAATAACAATGTTAGTTCCTTTGTCCTAAATAATATCAATGTCAGTTCCTTTGTACTAAATAATAACAATGTCAGTTCCTTTGTACTAAATAATATCAATGTCAGTTCCTTTGTACTAAATAATAACAATGTTAGTACCTTTGTACTAAATAATATCAATGTCAGTTCCTTTGTACTAAATAATAACAATGTTAATTCCTTTGTCCTAAATAATATCAATGTCAGTTCCTTTGTACTAAATAATAACAATGTCAGTTCCTTTGTACTAAATAATAACAATGTCAGTTCCTTTGTACTAAATAATATCAATGTCAGTTCCTTTGTACTAAATAATAACAACGTTAGTTCCTTTGTTCTAAATAATATCAATGTCAGTTCCTTTGTACTAAATAATAACAATGTCAGTTCCTTTGTACTAAATAATATCAATGTCAGTTCCTTTGTACTAAATAATAACAATGACAGTTCCTTTTTCCTAAATAATATCAATGTCAGTTCCTTTGTACTAAATAATAACAATGTTAGTTCCTTTGTCCTAAATAATATCAATGTCAGTTCCTTTGTACTAAATAATAACAATGTTAGTTCCTTTGTCCTAAATAATATCAATGTCAGTTCCTTTGTACTAAATAATAACAATGTTCGTTCCTTTGTCCTAAATAATATCAATGTCAGTTCCTTTGTACTAAATAATAACAATGTCAGTTCCTTTGTCCAAAATAATATCAATGTCAGTTCCTTTGTCCTAAATAATATCAATGTCAGTTCCTTTGTACTAAATAATAACAATGTTAGTTCCTTTGTACTAAATAATATCAATGTCAGTTCCTTTGTACTAAATAAAAACAATGTTAGTTCCTTTGTCCTAAATAATATCAATGTCAGTTCCTTTGTACTAAATAATATCAATGTCAGTTCCTTTGTCCAAAATAATATCAATGTCAGTTCCTTTGTTCTAAATAATATCAATGTCAGTTCCTTTGTACTAAATAATAACAATGTTAGTTCCTTTGTCCTAAATAATATCAATGTCAGTTCCTTTGTACTAAATAATATCAATGTCAGTTCCTTTGTCCAAAATAATATCAATGTCAGTTCCTTTGTCCTAAATAATATCAATGTCAGTTCCTTTGTACTAAATAATAACAATGTTAGTTCCTTTGTCCTAAATAATATCAGTGTCAGTTCCTTTGTCCAAAATAATATCAATGTCAGTTCCTTTGTCCTAAATAATATCAATGTCAGTTCCTTTGTACTAAATGATAACAATGTTAGTTCCTTTGTACTAAATAGTATCAATGACAGTTCCTTTGTACTAAATAATATCAATGTCAGTTCCTTTGTACTAAATAATAACAATGTTAGTTCCTTTGTCCTAAATAATATCAATGTCAGTTCCTTTGTACTAAATAATAACAATGTCAGTTCCTTTGTACTAAATAATATCAATGTCAGTTCCTTTGTCCAAAATAATATCAATGTCAGTTCCTTTGTCCTAAATAATATCAATGTCAGTTGCTTTGTACTAAATAATAACAATGTTAGTTCCTTTGTTCTAAATAATATCAATGTCAGTTCCTTTGTACTAAATAATAACAATGTTAGTTCTTTTGTGCTAAATAATAACAATGTCAGTTCAGTTCATTTGTGTTAAATAATAACAATGTCAGTTCTTTTATATTAAATAATAAGCATGTCATTTCCTTTGTACTAAATAAGAAATATGTCAGTCCCTTGGTGCTAAAAATAACCATGCCAGTTAACACAGGCAATGACTCCGGCACCACACAGACATTATGACATATAACAAATGGAGAAGCTACACATAATTATGTAGCAGTCCGTAATTTAAAAAGAATTTAATTTATGACTTCTTAAAATATCTTTGTGTGATAAATCGAGTTAAGGATTATTTAATAAAAACTCTAAATAAGTGCTTTTTTTCATAACTTATTGTCTCGTGTAAATTTAAAGAAACTGTTTTCTCTTATTAATACACATTCATTACAGTACTGTGGTTTCCAACATATTTTTTTAACCATTTCACCAAGGTGTTAATGTCATTAGTATGCATGTGGTTACAGGAAGTAAAAGAGAGGGAGGATTGAGGGAAGGACAAAAAAATAGGACAGGGTTCAAGAAGACAGAACATGCTGATTGACGTTGCATTTAAAATTTTAAAGATTGTAGTTATCAGGAAAGCAATGAAACAGAAGCGAGTTCCATGGTTGCAAAGTGTGAGAAAAAATGTTTGAGTAGAAGTGGCTGTTGTATTTAGCTAATTCAACAGTTGGCCATAGTTGCCAATCTAGATCATTTTATTTTATTATTATGTGCCATGTCCTTTCAGGTCATAGGCAATCAAGGCTCTCTACCCCCTTTATCCTTACAACTCTCAACCAGTTCCCAACCTCTGCTTCCTCCCTCAGACCACGTTCTGTAATCCACTTGCTTAAGCTTGCCAGGTATGTCATGTGTTGTTTTTCCTTGTCTCTCTTTCCCACTATTCAACATGTGAGTATCAGATTCTACGGGCCATCCTTCCTCATTATGTGTCCCAGAAACTTCAATTGCCTCTTCCTGATGTTAAGTATAAGCCTCCGCCTTGTTTGCAACCTCTCTAAGACCTCATCATTGCTCACATGCTCATTCCATGATATCCTTAGCATCCTTCTGCAGGACCACATCTCTATTGCCTTCATATTTCACTGCCGTAAAAAAGGATAAATGTCACATAACAGCTCAGTACTCTTTTCTTTGTTACCAAAGAAATCCTCCTGTTTCGCAATATTCTGCCCAGCTTTTGGAATGCATCCTTGGCCATCTCAATATGTTTTCAGATTTCAGTGTCACAATTACTGTCCTCTGTTCCCTCTGCCAATCTAGTAGGACGCCCAAATTCACATAGTTGGAGCATCAGGGGAAAAATTCTCATCAGAGCAGTTGATTTGCTTTAATATAACTATCTGCAAGTAAGTAATCCAGGTATACAATGATACAGCTGCCAAGACTCTAACTCCATGGTTCCCAACATGGGACATATGCCTCCACAGAAGAGCAATTTGATTTTTTAGGGGGGCAATTCAAAAATGAGTTATTAATAGCAATTTTTTTTTAAGGTTGTGGTGTGTATGAATGTGTGTGTGAGTTAATGCTGGTTATACAGTATGCAAACATAAAAATATTTGTGTGTATGTATCTACAGGTGTAATTACGTATGTACTGTATATAATAAATATATATATATTTATATTAGTAACACAGTATTTTTATAAATATTGTAAAATTCTAAAATTAAATGATAATACTATTGCATATATACAGTCTCAAGTTCTTAAGGAAAGTTAAGCTATTGACCTTTTCAGCTTTTTCCACATAAATAGGAGTTCACTTTTTTTTGAATAATAAGAATTATATGTCACAGGAGGAGTGAGGGGGCATCAGAATTTTAGAGATGCTTAGATGAGGCATGGCTAAAAAAAGTTGGGGACCACTGGTATAAGTTTAACCTCAATAATTAAAAGCATTCACACAACAAGCTATAGCAGTAGCAAGTACAAAATAATAAAAACTTTCTTTACCTAATCCATTCAAATTCAGAGTACTGAGGAAAAAGACAAAGCAATTCACGAGCCTATGTGAAATTTTCTTTGGACCAATGGGAACCTTGCCTTCACAGAGATTGACTGGTGAGCTGAAAAGATGATGAAAATAATTTTGTGAGCCTATGTGAAATTGCTTTTGGACCAATGAAAACATTGTCTTCACAGAAATTAACCAAGAAGAAAGAAAAGAAAATAGCAAGCCTATGCAAACTTCCTTTTGATGTAAAATGAGGAGAAAAATTAAATTAATAAAAGAACATTGTCTGAAATCATGTGAAAGGCTTAGTTTCTTGTGACCAGCGTTCAAGTACTTGCCAGTGTAAAATTATTCTCCAGTTATATTATCAGCTTTTAACAAGCATATGGCACTTCAAAGAATATTCTCTCAACAATCCAAGAAAGCTAAGTATTTTAAACTATCTCTCTTCATCTAATTTTGAAAGTATGCAATGATATATCCTTTCGGTGAGCAACAAACATTCTTACCTTTGTTTTAAACATTTTTAGTTTGTTTGTTTGTTTGTTTGTTTGGGTTTTATGGCATATCAACCACTGTGGGTTATTTAATGCCAAATCCAGTTTATATGAATTTTAAATGCCTATTTTGTATGGAATAAAAAATGTATAGCTGGCAACATTATTGTTTCAAAAACTTAGTGCTGGCAACATTATTGTTTCAAAAACTTAGAGCTGGCAACATTATTTTTCTGAAAACATTATCTGAGACCTTGCTGTTGGATGCAGTTTATCGCCATACCCGGGATGCGGATGTAGTTTACCATCATACCCAGGACGCGGATGTAGTTTACCGTCATACTCAGGACATGAGTAAGACTTGGAAAACTAGGAGTTCACTATTTGCCCATAGCTGGGACCCTAACAGTTGCTACCACCCCGGGTCAAGGTGGACCTGGGAACACCAGCAATTAAGAGGTGGTTCCACGCTCCTCAAAACCTCCAGATCAGAGGCCTTGCTGTTGGATGCAATTTAACGTCATACCCGGGACGCCTCATTGGGGGGGTCTTACCCCTCTACAGAGGTGCAGTTGGCATATTCTAAAGCCCCAGCCGACAGGGCTTAAACATTTTTAGATATTATTTTGTGTTAGATCATTTAATATGTTGTGTGAATATTTCCACTTCATGATAATTTGTTAAAGCTATGGACTTTAAAAATTTCTAATTTATTTTTCTAAAATGAGCTTGTAAATTTGTGAATACATTCTTTATCCTGTTTTTTTAAAATTAGCCATGTGTTTCTTTGTCATTTACTATCCTTGGCATAGGTAAATCAGCTGTTCATTTGAACCAATAAGCCCCATGCCACTATAAGTACCTCCTATATTAAAGTTGCACTGGTAAAAAAGAACAGAGTTAAGGCAACACAGTTAATGTCATGTGTTTATGTTTTGTGCAATATAAAAGAGACCAATGGCAAGAAATAAGATATGGTGGCAATAGCCAACCAGCAGCCAGATGGCTAGAAACTGCGGGACATATGTTGCACTTTCAATTAAATGTTTTAAATACATCTAAAATTGCAAAAAGATTAACAAATGTCTGTATAAAATTTTTTAACTTTTCCCAATCAAGGTTCAAAACATAAAATCATTTTACTACTCTGTTAAAATGACAGTGCTTCCTAAAACTTTGTTGAGTACTTACAACCCTTTTAGAGTCCATAGTGCCCCCAAGATGACATTACTGCCTCCATTGAGAATCACTGAAGTAAAATAACATGCCTCCATATGGCATCTTATTATTTTATATGCTGTATCCCTTCAGGACATAGGTGATCATGGCCGTCCACATCTTCCTGTCCCTTGTAGCTCTTAATAAGTTTTGTCTTTTTGTTATTTCTCCCAAACCCTGTTCCTCTATCCATTTACTCAAGCTCACTAAGTATGTTACTATTATATTCTGTGCTAAGGGAATAAATACTTAACACGAGGTGGATAATAGAAGAAAGGTTTATTGTACACAACCAGTACAATATGAAATACGGTACATTTATGCACACAGGTCAATCTAGTAGTGAGTGCCACTAATTGAAAGGTCAGACGTGCTTGCGTCTTCTCTCTCTCACTCTTCCTCAAGTTTCTCATAGACAGTTGACTTTATAGGTACTTACTACCTATAGTGTAATCGTTCATGGCAGTGACTGGTTATTCCATTACATCAGTTACATACTTCTTTCCTCTGTCCCTCTTTCCCTCAATTCGTCCTGTGAGTATCATATTTCCCAAGACCTCCTTCTTCATTACATTTCCCAGAAATTTCAATTGTCTCTCCCTGATGTTAAGTATAAGTTTCCTTTTTGTTTCCATTTTCTCTAAAACCTCATTGTTGCTCACATGTGCGGTCCATGGTATCCTCAGCATCTTTCTGTACAACCACGTTACTGTTGCTTCAAGTCTCTTCTTTATCTTTGAGGAGATTTTCCAGCATTCACTGACATATAAGAGGACAGATATTGTGTAACAGTTTAATGCTCTTTTCTTTGTTTCTAACAAGGTTTTTTTTTATATCTCTTAATACTCTGCTTAGCTTTTGGAAAGCATTACTGGCCATCCAAATACATTTTCAGATCACAGTGTCACATTTTCTGTCCTCTGTTAGAACAATTTCCAGATATTGAAATTTTCTACTTGTTTGATTTTGCTATCCCCTTTTTGTAATTTGCATTTTGGATTCATCCATTTGCTGATATCCATGCATTCTATCTTCTTGTAATTTATACTTAGTCCTTTCATCTTGCTTTCCTTCACTACCTTCTGTAGGAGCTTTTGTGGTTTCCTTTCTGTGTCTGCTATCAATACTGTGTCACCTGCATATCTTATGCTGTTAAGATTGTAGATGCCAATAATGAATCCTGGTAGAACTTCTAATTCTCTCAGAATTGCCTCACTGTATCAATGACTTTCACTAAATATTCCAACCTTTCCTTTCATTCCATCAACTAAAGATCAGTGAGTTAAAACCTGTCAATATTTCATGGCTGCCACAACTACACTAGCTCTTTACTTATAATATCATGGCAAACATGGACCTTCATGCCCACAAAAAAATGGTGTTTCAAAAATTGACACTGCTACTATGTTCATTTCCTTGGCAATGGTTATTTACAAGATTATAAAAAAATTATTTACCTTTTATAAACATTTAGTATTTATTATTTTATAAAGAAATAAATGTGAAAAGAAATTTTTTATTCCAAAGTTTTAAAAAAGTTACAACATTATCAAAATATATAAACCATATATTAGGTTGGTGCAAAAATAATGTCGTTTTCTCACATATGTTACCATGTGAGAAAACGACATTATTTTTGCACCAACCTAATACACTGCGATCATTTTTAAAACATCGACTAATTGCCAGTTTTACTTACATTCACTCTCTCAGCAATGTTTGCTGTTTTTAAAAAAACGATGATTAAAATTTTAAATGGAAAAATTAAAGAAGAAGTAATCTGAGATATAAAAATAACCCGAGAAAAGAAAATGTATCATGTTCAGAAAATCATATGTTTATTCAAATTTTGTTTTATAATTTATTGATATAAAATAATGAATAAAAAACTTGTTTTCATAGTTATTTATAAAATGGTAAACAATAAATTTGCATTTATTTTACGTGATGGTTGACATATTTTCATAATTTTGTAATGTTTTTTTAATTTTTGAATAAAAATATTTCTTTTCATATTTACTTCTTTATAAAATGGTAAATAATAAATCTTTGTAAAAGCTAGATAATTTTTTTATAATCTTGTAAATAAATATTGATGAGAGAATAAACATAGTTAAAATAATAGTGGTGTCAGTGGAAATAATGTCCTTTTGAAATACTGTTTTTTTTGGACATAAAGGTCCATGTTTGCCACATACATGTCATGCAGTTCATTTCTATAAGGTGGGGTAAAATGAAACGATCTAGACTTTGGCAGTTTTACTTTTGTTTATTTCAGTAATTTATATACTCAGTCCAAAGCATGGCATTCTATAATACAAGCCTACTCATGGGGCAATAAGGGTTAGAATATGAGGCCTATTTCAAAAGCTCCTTGTTTCAATGGTAGTGACACATTTTAGTTTTAGTATGGATCTGCAGAAGTTTACTGTTGTGGCTAACTTTAGAAATTCAAAGATATATTTACTTTTACATTTGGAATAACTTTAGCCTATTGAAATTGATTGGTTGTTGGCTGATTTTGTTTAGCATATCAACTTCTTACATTATTTAATACTGAAATCTAAATAATTCGAACACATGGCTTCAACTAAATATATTTTGAATACAATTGTATGCCTTCAGCTACAGATAAAATGTATTGTTGGTCATTTTGCCAGAAAATGTATTGTTGGTAATTCTATGATAAAATGTATTGTTGGTCATTTTGCTCCAAAAATGTATTGTTGTTAATTTTACTGTAAATATGTACTGTTGCTAATTTTACTATAAACAAGTACTGTTACTAATTTGTTTTATATAAAAATGTATTGTTATTTTTACTGCTTTCATAGTGTTTTTTTTGGGGGGGGGGCACTATTTGCCCATAGCTAGGACCCTAACAGGTGCTACCACCCTGGTCAGTGGCCTTGCTGTCAGATGTTGTTTATTGTCATAACCAGGACTAATTTAATTGAAGTAAGCATAACATTCATTTATTTAATTTCTTTCAGACTTGGTATATTATTTTTATATTTATTACATAAACAAACTTTTCATGCAAAATTCGATAAAAAAATAGGAATCCCGGTCTTGTCTCTTAGAAGATAATTTGACAATTTTCATTTAATGTTAATTTAATATTCTTCTCTAAAATTTTTATTTATAAAAAGGAAATGCACTAATGACAAGCTTTCATTTTTTGTGCAGTCTGTCTGCATTTCTGAGATGACATATTGTTACTATTTACACTATTTATATTGTTTGGACTCTTATCCCCATCTTTATTGTCATATTCACAATATTTTTGCTATTACTCTGGCCTTCTCTCAGATGATATACATTCAAGTATAGACATGAATACAGTATGGAAAGCAGTAATACAGAGAGTAAGAGAAAAACAACAATAACAAAAATTGTATAAGAGATCTGGTAAAAAAATGATTACTGAGAAATTAGGTTTATAAGTCCCCAAAATTCATTCATTGATGTCCCTAAGGTTGGATACTGTTATATTTTGTGCTAATGGAATAAACACATAACACCAGGTGAATACTAGAAGAAAGGTTTATTGTACACAACAAGTACAATATGAAATACGGTACAGTTATACATATAGGTCAATCTAGTAGTGAATGCCACTAATTGGAAGTTCGGACATGCTTGCATCGTCTCTCTCACTCGTCCTCTAGAGTCTCTCGTAGACAGTGGACTTCATAGGTACTTACTACCTATAGTGTAATCATTCATGGGGCTGACTGGTTATTCCATTACATCAGATATAATGGTTGAAGTAATCCAAAAGTGACTTGACCCAAACAGTTGTGAGTTCAATACTTGACCACAGCAGAGATGAACAAAAACTTGGAGAGTTACTAAAAAGAATTAACTGAAACTGAGATATCCAGAAAAGGCATGGCACGTGGAACTAGAACAATTACCCGTGTAGATTAAATTAAGGGTTTTGGTTCAAAATTCCAAAATATATCACCTGAAGAAGGCTAGAATGTATAACAGCCAAAATGTTGATAATATGACAATAAAAATGAGGACAACAGCCTGAACAATGTAAATTGTGTAAATAGGTAAAAAAAGTATGCGGAATTTTTATCAGTTTTTATACTGTAAGATTAAAGAAAATTTTGAAGATCTAGACAAGACATTATTTTAATTAAGGAAATAATTTATTAAGCTGATTTTTTTACCAGTTTTTTTTTTCTAATAAATGTTACAAAAACTCTTTCAAGAAATTTCATTTTAATGTTTCACTATGTTTAATTTTTAATAGAGACTTTGTTTTGAAGAGTTTTCCTTGAATTCTTAATGCTGCAACATTTATTTAAAAATTCCATTATTTGTCATATGAAGTTAATTTAATATTTTTCTATGATATTGTTATTGAAAACAACAAACATCTTGATGATAAATTTAATTTCATGAGTAATCTGTATTTTTCTTTCTAAAATGAATTTTAAAAAATGTATTTTGAATTTTAGTTTACCATAAGACAGAAGCAAATGTAATATTTTTATACTGAAAAATTAATGAAAAAGTCATTTATTAAGAATTTTGCTTGACTTTTAACATTTCTCACAAAATTTCTGAAATTCAGACATATGTCCCTTAGTTGGAGCATGAGTAGGCTTGTAGTATAGATTGGCATGCTTCAAACTGAATTGTTATCACATAAATCTTCATGAAACTATAATATTTAATAGAAATAATAATTATGTTTAGTTTAGTTTCTCAAAAGGCTAAATAAAGAGGAAGCTGTAGTAAAATTGTGTCCCCCAATTTTCCATGTGTAGGTCTGCCTGTTTTGTAAATCAGCATTTGAAATCCTAGCTTTTTATCTAAGCCAGGTGTTGGAGAACTACTTGCTTATTACACAAAATAGTTACAACAAAAATCTGAGTTAAATTATATTATCCCTCTCCTAGGCTTCAAAGTAAACAAAAGCAATCCACTTGCTCTTAAAATGAAAATAATTTATTTTCAAGGTCTAGAAATTACAGTTATACTGTCTTATTACAGTTTATGTTTAACATAGTGTGGCACAAGGCTAAATAAAGGGAAAGATGTTTTAAGAGTCCCACCATTTATTTTTACTACACTGCGATACAAGACTTTTTATTGAAAATATCGTATGTTTCCATTTAAGTAATTATACAAGTTAATTACAAGTAGGTGGTGAAAAGTTTTCAGCACCTCCTCATAGAATAAAATCTTACTATTTTACAGATGTTTTTGGAGCTTACAAATAATTTTTATGCCTGACTCTATGAGTTACTACTGGTCTTTCCCATTACGAATGGATTCCAACAAAACAAAATTGTTGTCCATATACTGGTGTATAGGTCAACTGTTGATTTCTGCTTGAACAAATTATCAATTTATCAAAGGTCTCCTGTAGAGGCTGGCCCCAGTTTTTCAGGGATTGGGACTGACAAATTAGGGAAAGAAACCAACCAATTTTATGACCAATAAAACAGATTTCAGGAAACTCTCATGGAAATTCCCCTATTATCTATAAATTTGCATTGAATTTGGAGCCAACTATACCAAATGTAAAAATTTTCCCATGTATTATAAAGGTTATCTATCTCTCTTTCTCTCTCTCTCTCTTTATA
Source organism: Acanthosepion lycidas (assembly GCA_963932145.1). Classification (NCBI taxonomy): domain Eukaryota; kingdom Metazoa; phylum Mollusca; class Cephalopoda; order Sepiida; family Sepiidae; genus Acanthosepion; species Acanthosepion lycidas. Next base: position 59,754,173 of record OZ010585.1, on the reverse strand, counting down.
TATATGTGCGTGTGTGTGTGTGTGTGTGTGTGTAGAAAACTCTGTCAGTATATATATATACAAAATACTATCAATATATATATATATATATATATACATTTTTATAAAAATCTATCTATAGCTATTTATCTCTCTCTCTCTCTCTCTCTCTATATATATATATATATATATATATATATTAATATTAAATATGCACATTTTTTTCCTCATGAGTAGCACAACTCTTAATTTCATTGATAATGTAATCATCAGGTCAATGTGTGATATGTTACATTCATTCATATATATATATATATATATATATATATATATATATATATAGAGAGAGAGAGAGGTGATAAAATAAAGAACAAATAGGAAACATATATCAATCAAACACATTTCACTTTTAATAAAACTTTCAAAGATTGATAGAAAACAGACAACATGACACAGATTCTAGTATTTTCAATTTTGTTTGGGTCAGTTCTCATTGGTCAGTCACATATCACATACATTAAAACTATAGATAATTCTATATATATGCAAGTTTGTGAGATTCTTGTGTGTTTAAGTGGGCATCAGATGGTAATGTGTATTTGTAATTCTGTATGTGTGTTTGTCTAGTGGGAGTACTAATGTCTTCATCTTTGTGCAGTCAGTCAATGCAGTGGGGTGTCACTTCATTCTGATCTATGGCTGGTTTCTTTAAGTATGTATTCTTTATATATATATATATATATATATATATATATATATATATATATATATATATATATATATATATTATCAATATGTATATTGATATATCTCTATAAACTTACATGCACACAATTCTGTCATTATTGTACTTACATATATAGATAATTTCATCAATATCTATCCATCTATGTAACTAAAGATGATAGGCCAAAAGATTGGGGTCACCTTCTGGATTTAATAATTAGTAAGTTTCATACCTTCTTTGTTTTAATCAACTCCTACTGAGCAAGAATACTGTAACTATTTAACCTATTAGTGTATGGCATCCAATTTTTTTAGAGATGAGTTCACCTAAGTTTTTAAATCCACTAAACCTAAATAAACATAAAAACTGTCCAACATATGGATATTTTTTTATTATGCTCATCCTCGATCTAAGCTTTTGGTTCACATGACCCATCATTAGAATGATTATGTGGACATTACAACAGAGATATTTACTATCAAAGATGACATCCTGTTATACTCACATAGAAGTTTGCTTTGTGATAACAGTCATGGAATAGCAGATGCAGGTCATAAATTCATAATGTGGTTCTATGAAGTCAAACATTACCATTTCAGAGAAAGAAATGTTAGCAACAGACCCATGCTTTTAGATGCAATGTAATATGTTGTGACTGGTTTGAAATGTAATTTTGTTGAGTGTGGGTTGCTTTGTTTTAATGTAAAGATAACACGATGTCATCTTTGATGGTGAACATCTCTGTTGTAATGTCCATATAACCACTCTGATGATGGGTCATGTAAGCCCAAAACCTAGGTCACAGAACAGCATATAAAAAAATATCTAGATATTGAACAGTTTTTGTCGTTATTTTCTCCCAAAAATTTAAGCCACTAGATGAAGCTTAGAATGGCTCATGATCAAACATAATAGACATTTGTTATGTGTTATATTTAACAATATATGTTTCAATATATAATATATATATATATATATATATGTCAATATCTAGCTGTCCATCTATCTCAGTTTAATCTTATAACAGTATTTTCAGTATTTTGTATCTAGTGAATATTTTTCATGTCTAAAGCTAAAAATTTCTCTTCACCCACCCCATTGTATATTTTAACCTCAAAGAAACTGTTATTCACATCTAAATTGACCTCCCTCTTCCCTCACAAAATGTTTGCCAAAATAATTGGTCTCAAGAATCAACACAGAAAATGGTAATCCAAATAGATGACTTTATTTCTGATCGCAGCTGAACGCACATAACTGCTGGTATGTTTCCTTATCAAGAAAACATTCAATGGATTATTATTTGTTTAATACAAATACAAATATTGTAGCCACCTGTTGCTTACATCAAGTTACTTCTCTTTCATTCTTTGGGTGAGTTTAAAATTTTTATTTTTTTAAATTTGATCATGGCTCTCCACAACTTCCTTTTTTTAAATTTCTGTAAATTTTCAAGCTGTAGTTGGGAAAGGTGGAGTGGTTTCTTCATGGTTTTCAATTCAGAAGTATTGACTGATTGTTCTGGTAAGGCTAAAGACCCCAGTTTGCTCAATTATTTTATAGTTGGGAAATGAAGTGATGGATTTTAATGGTGAATGTTCAACCATAATTTATACTGAGCTGGCTAATTCCATTTTCTTTACAAATAAATGTTATGGCATATACACATCTAATTTCATTGATTTTTGTAACATATTTTAGACTTCTGATAGGGTTAGAGCAGTAGTTCCTGACCTTTCTTTGGTCATGCCCCATCTAAACATCTCAAAAATCGTGATGCCACCACACCACAACATATGATTCTATTATTCAAAAAGTGAACTCCTATTCACATGGAGGAAGCCGAAAAAGCCATTAACTTAACTTTCCTTAAGAACTTGAGACTGCATATATACAATAATATTATCATTTAATTTTAGAATTTTACAATATTTATAAAAATATTGTGTTGCTAATATATATATATATATATATATATATATATAGTTAGCCATTTTTATTACAAATGCTTGCTCAGGCACATTTGTATTTGTTTCAACACCTACAGTGTCCACCTCTGGTTTATACTGCAACTATGATGAGCACACCTTAGTTAAAGTTTCTGGGAAAGAGTGTGTTATCTAGCATGAACATTATTTATTATAAATTATTATAAATTATTATTTATTATAAATATTATAAATTCAATAAATATAATAAAAATATATTTAAAATATAAATTAAATATATTTAATTATTAAATAACTTAATTATTTAATATTATTTAAAAATATTTAATAATTATTAATAATATTTACAAATTATTTAATATAATAATATATATATATAATTAATAATATTTAATAATATCTAATAATTTAATTATTAAATAAATTATATTTAAAATATAATAAATTTATTATAAATTATTATAGATTATTATTTATTATAAATATTATCATTTAATTCTAGAATTTTACAATATTTATAAAAACATTGTGTTAATAATATAAATATATATATTATATACACTAGATATGTAATTACAAATGTACATACATACATACATACACACAAATGTATGTATGCATACTATATATGCCCTCCCCATATGTATTAACTCACATATACATTAATACTCACACAGTCTCATTAGAAAAAAATTCACTATTAATAACTCATTCTCAAACTGCTCTCCTTAAGAATCAAATTGCCCTCCTGTGGAGAATATGCCACATTTTAGGAACCACAGGGTTAGAGTCTGGAAAACTGTGTCATTGTATCCCTGGATTACATACTCACAGATAGTTATATTAAAGCAAATCAACTGCTGTGACCAGCTTTTTTTTTTCCTGGTGCCCTGACGACATGAATTTAAGCATGCTACTAGATTGGCACCTAGGTCCCACCTGTTTACTGTTGAAATAGCTAAATGCAACTGTTACTTCTACTCCAAAGGTTTTTTTTTTTTTCTCATACCGCCCACCTGTGGAACTCTATTCTGTTTCATTGCTTCCCTAATAACTACAATCTTGAAAAATTTGAATGCAATGTCAATCATCATCATCTTTCTTCTTGAACCCAATCCATTTTTGCTTTTCCCTCAATCCTCCCTATTTTCTTTTCTTCCACTTTCATTCCCTGTAACCCCTTGCATTCTAATGGCATCACTGCCTTGCTTGGGGTGAAGGAAAAAAAGCATATATAATGGTGTGTTGAAAAGTCTTCGGGCTAGCATACTTCCCCAAATTATTATCCAGATATTTAATCAGTAAAATATGAATTTTCAGGAAATTAATCTAGCTAGAAGCCTGGAAATTCTTATCACTTTGTTGTTATATCATTATCATAATGTAAAATCTATTGACAGTGAAGAACATGATAATTCAGTGCACACCACAAGGGCACCATCTTAAACCCCGCATCGTTTTTTGCCGTTTGTCCCAAAACAGTCCTGATTTTGCTGTAGCCAGGAAGTGAAGGTCGGGGTTGGCTAGATGTAATCATAAGTTCTATGCTAACAGTTTCTTTTCTTGCACTTCTCACTTGTGGGACTCTCTTCCAGCTCCATGCTTTCCAGTAAACATTAATTTAAATGCAAAGTCAATTGTTAGCTACAGTCCTCCTGATTCCTCTTCTATTGTTCCAACTCTCTCTGTTTTCTAATTGTTTCACACCTAGTAATCCCTTGTGTCTTATTGACTTTACTCCATTGCTTGATCATGACAGAGTATCCTTCAGACACTGATTGCTGGATATGTTAAGATGTCAGTGGCTGCACCGTGTCAACCCAGCTGCACCTGAGATATGCACTGACAGGCAGAAACTATTAGTACTTAATGATTGTAAAGACATGAAACTCTGAGTCCTACCCCTGACACAGGTAGTATGTATAGTTAATTATATATTTTAGCTTCCATTTTTGAAACATGGTTAGAACTGTGTAGCGAAAAAACATATTTTAAATCAATTAATTTATAATATTAATGCTCTGTAAATTTACATTGAGCACTATTTTGTAAAAATAAAAATATCTATAAGAACACCGGATTATATATCTTACTGTTCTTTCTTTATATATATATATATATATATATATATATATATATATATATATATATATATATCTGTAATCCAAAGAGAAATCAGCAGTATTATTGGTCATGCAATGGCATCTCAGCTTCAGTCACTTTCCCACCGCCATAAGGTTGCCACCCTGTGCCTTTTCTATAAATACTTTCATGGCAATTGTTTGGGTGAGCTCTTCACTATGGTACCTAAACTTTATGAATTTAAGTGCAGTACTAGATTGGCAGTAAGGTCTCATCAGTTTACAGTTGAATTGCCTAGATGTAACCGACATTTCTAGGATAACACGTTCTATGCTATGTTTCTTTTCTCGCACTTCTCGCTTGTGGAACTCTGTTCCAGCTCCATGCCTTCCAGTCAACATTAATCTTCAAAAATTTAAATGCAATGTCAGTCGCTAGCTACAGTCTTCCTGATTGCCCTTCTATTGTTCCCACTCATTATTAATGTCTCTGTTTTCTAATTCTTCCATGCCCAGTAACACCTTGTGTCTTAGTGGCTTTACTGCCTTGCTTGGGGTGAACTTTGGCCTAACTTGATTAAAAAAAAACTTAAAAGAAACATAAGTATTTATTATAAAATGACACCACATACTGGTTCCATCTTTATGAGTATAAATATAAACAACAATTTCAATAAATGATTCTACATAAAATTATAAAAGATATATTTGATGAATAAGGATGAGTCATGAATAATGACTGATGATTCAGAGGGCTGAGTTCAAGTTCCAGTTGAGTTCATTGCATTCACTTACATGTTAATACCCTTGGGAAAGGTATGAATCCATCTCTATTCCCCCAGATATGGGTAAATAGCAGGACAGACTAGGCCCTATATCCCTGGTTGGCAACCAGTCTAGAAGAAGGAAATCTCTGAATTCAAACCACTTGCTGTCTTGTAAGTCATGTCTCTTTAACTTCTGAGATGAGGGACAGAGTAACCTCAACATTACTGGTGCAAAAGGAATGGGAAAACCACTGCACTGTTCTGAATGAATATCACAATAAACCACAGCTGTGAGATGAAAGAGAGTCGTTTCTACAGTGTTGTAAAATGTGCTAATTGAATAAATAATGATGAATGTTATTTCCAAATGATGATGCAAAATTAATTGATTCTGTATTAGGTGTAGTATTGAATACTTTTTTATATATTTCTTTTAGAAAGTAGGGTGTGCCTAGTATTTTTTCAGCCCCCACCCTCCACAGTTAGGGATAGATGGATGCAATCTATTTCTTATTTCTTTATCTATTCCAGCATTTTCCTTTCTAATAAATAGACAGATAACAGAGATAGCTAAATATGAATAGGTATACATTTATATATATATATATATATATATATATATATATATATATATATATATATATATATATATATATATATATATATATATATATATATATATACATATATATATACATATGTGTGTGTGTGTGTGTCTGAAGAATTAACGGATTTATAGTAATCTGAGATTTTTTATTACTTCAGGCGTTATTTTTAGTCATTTCTTGTGTTTGATAGTGTGTATTACGTCTATCAGCCCGCACACTTGAGAAAACTTAATAAAGAAAATTTATTCACGAGTATCAACTAAAAGTACCATTTAAACTAATTATATATATATATATATATATATATATATATATATATATATATATATATATATATATATAATTAGTTTTATATATTTTAGATATATGATTGCATATGTATGAGTATATTTACCACTAATATTATCAATATATATATATATATATATATATATATATATATATATATACTAGCTGAATTACCCACGCCTTGCTGTGTGTCACACATTTTTGGTAAAAGATGATAATTGATGTTAAATCATTGTTATAATTTGTGGAGAAAATTATGCATTTCAAATTACTCGATGATCTTGTCAATGTGACCTCAATCTTTTGGTTTTCTCTTTCTATATTTTGGATAGGAGTCATTCCCTTGTTCAAATTTAAATTTAATTTAAGTAACTGGTAAAACATTTTCAATGGTGGGTTTTTACAAAAAAATAGCTTGATCTGACCCCTTTGATATGTATTTGATACAATACTGGATTGAATGAATTGATGAGCAGATTTCAACATTGATATGACAGTTGAATTGTCACAACAAGTATGTACTGTAAGGCTCTATCCACTGATTGGTGATTTCTTGCTCAACTTGACGTCCATATTGTTTCATTTTTGATCTTGCCGATGTGAACTCCATGTTCTGGCTTTCTATATTTTGGATAGGAGTCATTCCATTGTTTAAATTTAAATCAAAGGGAAAAAAAATTTCAGTGGGGTTGTCCCAAACTGCTTTGATCAAAATGAAATATACTTATCCAAGTACCCTAGGTGTCATTTCCTTGTTCAAGTTTAAATTTAATTTATATCAAAGAGAAAAAAATTCAATGGGGTGTTTGTGCCCCCTCGGTGACCCCTTTGATCAAAATTAAATATACTTATCTAAGTAGCCTGGGTAATGTAGTTTTAGAATATATATCGTTATGGGGGGTCTATCTCCAAAACCCTAGGAGAAGTTCGATAACAGACAGAAACTTCAACTTTATATATACAGGGTGTCCCAAAATAATGTATACACTCTTTGAATCATTATAACTTATTCAATTTATGTATTTTGACTTGTAAATAAGATTAAATACAAGAGAAAGAATACACATTTCACGAATTTGAGAGTAAAATATACAAAAAACAGAGAAAATTAACTTTAATAAAATAAAAGCTACTTGAGGCAATGGCCGAATGTTCATATAATGATGAGTTCACATCAAGTGCTCAAAATGGTTGCCGTTCTGTTCAATACATTTTTCATATCTTGAAGAAATAGACCTACAAACGTCCAGTATCATTTCCTCTGGTATTTCAGCACATTCTTCTTTAATTGCTATTCTCATTTCAGTTATTGTTTCAGGTTTCCTGCTGCAAACTTTGTCTTTTAGAAAGCCTAACAAAATGAAATCCAAGGGTGTCAAATCTGGTGATCTATGTGGGTATTATACTGACCCTCTTTTTCCAATCTATCTGTTTTGCATATTTTCATCCATATGTTTTCACATCACGGTAATGTATTATTAACTATTAATATTTAAAGAGTGTATACATTATTTTGGGATACCCTGTATATATATATATATATATATATATATATATATATATATATATATGTGTGTGTGTGTGTGTGTGTGTGTGTGTATGTGTGTGTGTGTATGTATGTATGTACACTGAGAGAGAGATGCATGTAGATATCTATTTCACGTTTTTCATAGATAGATACATATATAGATCTATCGATTTCTCCATTTCAAGGTTTTAAATCTCAGATAGATAGATAGATAGATAGATAGATAGATCTACATACAAAGATCTCAAAATGCAGCTGTTATATCGAGAGGAGGTTTGAAACTTAGTACTTAAACCCTGAAAAATTATAACACAAACCCAAATAACAGTGACTGATCCACAGGTGGCACCTGCCAGCTATATACTTACTTGTATAAATATCTACTGAAGCTCTTCCAAACCATCCCTAAAAAAATATTAAAATTTACCCATGTGCCCATTCCAGTATAACGATGATAAAAGCAAAATAGGGCAGTGGGCAGGGAGAAATAACATATGTCTTCACAAATATTTAAATACAAAAGTATTCATTACCCATTAATGCCATCATCCCCTATAACTAAAATATGAATTTTATAAACTGTATTCCTTTACAGTATTTATAAATTTTATAAATTAATTATAAACTATAATAACTCCACTTGGTCTGCCCAAACACCGTTAGATGGCGATGTTTAAGGACTATAAAAGAAGAAACACTATCTTTTTCTTTCTCTTACCTACTTACAAGACCTGCTTCGGCAATTAGTTGGAGATTCGTCTCCAGCTAAGCTAGTCGAACTCTCTGCCTTCGGGCGGAGAGGAACCCAGACGAGGCTATGTCGAAGGCCAGAGTCTCGTCTGGGGTGGTAGACAGCTACCCGGCCCCGTTTTTTACAGGATCTACGGAATTTTTGCCCGAGCCTACGGGCTCGGATACCCCACTTTAAATTCGGCTTTGTGCCACATTTGACCGCGTGGAGCGGTTAGCAAATATCCTTACCTACTTACAGTTGCATCTCTGTTGGGCAGAGTACGACTCAGTTGCAGCTCCGTCGGAGGACAAAGGCGCAACAAAAACAAATTTTGTCCATGGCCCATATTCATAAATATGCGTATGGTGTTCCCCATGTTAAAACGGCCTTGTGTCACATCCAACCTTAGTGGGGAGGCCGGATAAATAAATAACCTCTTTTCAACTTAGCTTGTGATAGGTTACGAAACCAACCGTGGTTTTGTACCCACTGGGACGTCTTTTCCACCAGGCGACTGAACTTTTACATAATTCCTAACAGTTAAGTTTCATGTCTTTCCTTCCTTTTTATCTGTGTACGCACACACACTCACACATACACTCAGACACACACACACACACTCACGCACATACACACACTCACACATACTCACACACACACACACACTCACACACACAGACGCACACACACACACGCACACCCACTCACACACGCACACATACTCACACACACACGCACACACACGCACACCCACACACACTCACACACACACGCACACTCATGCACACACGCACACACACACACGCACACATACTCACACACACACTCACACACACACACACACACACGCACACCCACACGCACACACACACACAGCTTCTATATTTCTGTTAATCCTTTATTGGTTTATATAAAAATACAAGAAAATATCTGTGTTGAAATTAATTTCTTCCACTCCTTCCACATTCACTCCGTTTCCCCTACAAAAAAAAAAAAAAAAAAAAAAAATGGCAACCCGTCGTCATTTACATGCGAAAACTTTGGCTGCCACTTTGGATCAAAAATAGTATCCGTAACATGTATTATTTATCAGCAAGTACTGTGTGTAAAGAGAAAGAAAACCCTGACTTCAAAGTTTTGTTGCCTTACGGCCATACCGAATCATGGAAAAAAGCTTCGAGAGTAAACCCTGAGGACAAATCTAGAGCCGTGATCCCTAAGACAGTCCTATGTTATGTTCAACTTCGTTCTGGTAAGCCCTGCGGTACTGTCACTCACATGTGGGCCTGTACAGTTCAGTGGCGTAGCTAGAGTACGGTCCGCTCAAATGTCACCCCAATGACCCCGATTCACCCTATGCTGAATGGTTAGCTGTAGCTAAATTTTCATACATGCTCTACCTCTACTTTACTCTACTGACCGGTACGTTACTGTTTACATGTATGATCCAAGACAAAATCCAATACCACAAAATAATCAGTTCAAATCAAAAGATTTTTAAAATGCAACTGTTCACTTTCAGAACAACTAAATACAAAACACGGCAATACACAAAAGAATGACATTCGATACTATGGTCTTAGAATGAATGTTTTCTTGTTTTCATTGTGGCAAACTGGTCAATGACATCGTCAAAATCTGTTTGTCTTGTAAGCTCGTTTTCAATGGACAGCACAGCCAGATCCGACAATCTCGACTGGCTCATGGTTGACGTAATTTTCTGTTGCTAATTTTCTGGTGTCCAATTTTTCGTTGCATCATTTTCTGGGTACCATTTAATTATCAATGATGTTTGAAAGTATTTTTCTTGACAAAAATGTTCTATTTAATTTTTAAGCATTTTTCGGAACATTGTAAATCAACTGCATTCTTTTAAAGGTTACCTAGAGAATTTATGCAAAGTTTATTTTTTTGTTTTTCTTTATACAAGTAAAATAAATTTACATCGTATTTTGATGTTATTATGATTTTAGTTTTAGTGATAATTTAAAAACAATAAATATTTATCATTAGTACCAATAATGGAAAATTAAGTTAAAAATTTAAAAGAATCGTTTTTGGAATCGGAAAATAGGCACAAATTTTTTCGATAGCCCAAAAAGTTCAAATTTTTCCGATTCTCGATTCCAATTCCGATTAATCATCCCAACACTAGTAGATATATTCAAAAGTATATCGCTCACTCAATGGAAAATTGTATCTCAGCGAATTGATACACAGGCAAGACTGAAATTGTTGCACTTTTTGGCTTCGTATTTCGCTTTGTTGTTATTAATGATGCAGAGTTAAAACACCATATCATCCGATAAAATGTTACAACAATGTCTCTTGTTAGTAACCAAGATTTTAGCAACTGAAACACATGAAAGCTGAAAACATTGCCATTTTTTCTACTCACAAATTTCCCGACAATTTATTAGAAAATTTCTGACGGGGGGACAAAACTGGGGGGTCATATGCCCGACTGCGAAACCCTGTGTCTCCACCACTGTTTTCAGACTATTTTTGTCAACTTAGCCTGGTTGAAAAATTTTGTTGGGGGTGACATTGTGTCACCCCTCCTGTGCTGGCACCGGGGGCGGTCCGCCACCCTCGCCCCAACTTAGCTACGCCACTGGTACAGTCATAACAGATGCTGCCTGCGCCGCCACCAGCAGCTGAGTCGTAATGTCCTGGGTGTAGATCTATTGTCGCTTGAGACTCCGGATGTATAAAAACTGGTCTGTCCGTGTAAGAGAAAGAAAACTCTGACTTCAAAGTTTTGTTGCTTTGCGGCCATACCCAATCATGAAAAAGGCTTCGAGAGTAAACCCTGAGGACAAATCCAGAGCATTGATCCCTAAGACAGTCCTATATTATGTTCAACTTTGTTCTAGTAACCCCTGCGGTACTGTCACTCATATGTAGGCCTGTACAGTCATAACAGATGCTGCCTGCGCAGCTGAATCATAATGTAAGCACAGAGAGAAAATGCAGAGTATTAAAAACATTGGCTAACGACATGAAAGCAACCAAACCACCACAAACATCACATAGTGAAATGCCTAAGTTGGCAAAGTATATGAAAACTGATTTCTGAAAAGTAATCTTTAGAGATGAATGTAAAGCTACACTGGATGAACTTGATAGCTGGTCTAGAGATTGCGTCCTTCATGGAAATGATCCACTGTTCTCTTCTTGTTCTTGTAACGGCATTCGAGTTTCATGGGAATTTGGAATTCACAAGCGGTCCCCAACCCGCATGTATAGCACATGAGATTTGATTATAGGACCATCCACACTTTTTGAAGGGTCGATTATAGAGACCTGGTGCACTACGTGCCACAAGGTTCCCAAACAACCCTCCGCAGGTTTTGAATTCAGAGTTTTCCAGTTGCCATCCAAGGCTATAGAACCCAGTCTGTCCTGCTATTTACCCACAGCTGGAGGGAGAAGAAGAGGATTCACACCTTTCCAAAGGGTATTAGCACGTAAGTGAATGTAATGGATTCGACTGGAATTCGAACGTGGCTCTCCGATTCCTCAATCCTCAAACGCTATCCATTACTCCACTGTGCCTCCTTATATGATTTAGAAAGCAAAAGGGACAAGATGCAGTATTATATATAGTATGATAGTGTGATAGTAAAATTAAATATCGTTTCAAAATTGATGACAAATCCGGAGTCAGAGTCCCTAAGGCAGTCAGATGTTATGTTCAACTTCGTTCTAGCAAATTCTGCGAAGACGCCGGTGCCAAGCTGTATTCGACTCTACCTTTCCCTTGGACAACATCGGTGGTATGGGAAATCTCTGATCTTTCATAAAACCCTGCCTAGGTCTGCGTCCTGGTAACAGTAAAACACTCACTGCGACAGCAAAATACGAGAAACAACAGTCTACTGATGGGAGGATTTCGAAGGTACTTCTGTATGAAGAACTGGCTACTAGCAAGAGGGCACGAAGGCGATCTCATCTTCGCTTCAAGCACATCTGCAAAAGTTACATGCGGCCAATGAACATGAACGTCGAGAGGTGGGTAGACGTCGTAAACGATCGCTTACGCTGAAGACGCGATTTTCACCGAGGACTGGAGCGAGGAGAGAAGAAACGGAGGATGGGCCAGTATGCTCGGAGGAAAGAAAATAACACAGCAACATCGGAGGAGAGCGTCTTCACATGCATTCGTTGCAATCGAGACTGCCACTCCTGTGTTGGCCTGTACAACCATAACAGATGCTGCACCGCCATCAGTAGCTGAGGCATAAATTTTATGGTCTCTAGAGACCGACGGATGCCACATACATACATACATACATACAGTGTATAATCCTCAAATTCAGCTGGTACATGACCTCTCCTGCTACCCTGTACCTTTACAAGAGCCAGATCAAGCTGAAAATAGAGTACTGCTGCCATATATGGACAGGCGCTACTCAGTCTTCATTTTCCAGTCTCAATAGAGCCCAAAAGCGTCTCCGCGTCCTTGTAGGCGATGAATTATTTTCTACTCTACAGCCCCTTTCTCACAGATGAGACGTTGCAAGCTTCTCGCTGCTCTGTCGCTATTTCCATGATAAGTATTTAAATGAACTACACTCCTTAGTTCCATCAGTCCTACCCGCCATGCCACGCACATTGTAACGAACCCCCTTCATTCCCTTCGTATTGCCCCGGTGAGATGTAAGTTCCACTCAAGCAGCTTCTTCCCGCGAACTACTACCTTGAGGAACCGACTACTATAAGGTTGCTTTCCCGATGACTACAATCTTAACCTTATTTTATTTTATTTTAAGAAAGATAAAATGCGAAGGAAACGCAAAAGATTTAAGTTGGTGGACAAGATTTTATGGATGGTCAAATGTGTCAAAATTGGTTTACGAAGATTGTGCTGAAGATTAATTCCTGAACAGTGCCACATTGAAATTGATACTGATCAAATGAAAACATTGTGAATAATCAATGACCTATGACTTAAGATGGGTTGAGTTGGTCGATTTTACAACATACCCACCCTTCTTGTGTCATTTAATGCGGAAATCTGTTGGGGTTATTTTGGGGTTTTTTTGTTTGTTTTTTTTTATTTGATTCCATAAAGAAAAATTAATCAGATTTATACTTGAGACTATTGATAAATATTGGTTGTGTTTATGACTGAGTCTATAAGCAAACATTGGCCGTGTTTATATTTTAGTTTATAGACAAACATTGGTTGAGTTTATACTTGAGTCTGTAGGCAAATATTGGTTAGACATACTTGAATCTATGGGTAAACATTGGTTAGGTTTATAGTTGAGTGTATAGGTAAAAACTGATTCCAATTAAACTTGATTCCTTAAGTAAACATTGGTCAGGTTTATCCCCGAGTCTATAAATACACATTGGTTTGGTTTATACTTGAATCTATAGTCAAACAGGTTGGATTATACTTCATTCCATAAGTAAATATTGGTCGGGTTTATACTTGAGTCAACAAGCAAATATTAGTTGGGTTTATAGATAAATAGTGGTTGAGTTTATACTTGAGTCGATAAGTAAACACTGGTCGGATTTATATTTGAATCTATAGGTAAACTGTGGTCGGGTTGACACTTGAGTCTGCAAGCATAAACCTAGAATGCGACCCCCTCTGCAGAAGATGTAGTTGGCCTATTTTAGGCCTCGACGACAGGGCAAAATGATGTAGGAGATAGCAAATACGCTCAATATATTGAAACAAAGCATTAAAAGCATTTTTTTTTTTGGTTAATTGCATGGGCGTACTGTTCCTCCATGACAATGTGGCGTGGGTGACCAGGGATACCACACGACAACTTGGCTGGGTGACACTGTACGATCCACCTTACTCCCCGGACCTTGCGCCAACAGATTACCACCTCTTCCATTCCCTGGACAACCATCTTCGTGGGAAATCCTTTGCAATTGAAGTAGACTTGCGGCAAACCCTTACAGAGACATCTTTGCGTCTAACACACCTGGTGACCTTATATATATATATATTATATAGACATGTGTGTGTGTGTGTGTGTGAGAAAGAGAGAGAGAATTTGCTATATTTATAAGGTAAGAATGCTCTATATCGAAAATAGAGCGTTTACAGATATTGACAATGTGTATATGGTCACATTGAAGCACGACACTGACATTCACCTTGCAGTGTTGATCCCTATGCCGAAAGTATCTATCTCCCCCCACCCCTCTCTCTCTCTATTAGTAAACAAATAAAATAAAAGTTTAGTCTTATCTTCGCAGTTCAAAGCTTCATAGGGGCACCTTTCATCGGCAGGTTAGATAGTTGAGTTAAATTTATTTACAGATATCATATATAACTTAAAGACATTATAAAATTTTCTCTAAAAGAATTTTCATTTTTTAAGGTCATTTTATTTTGTTCTTCTGCGAAACTTTGAGTCCGGAAGATTTGAACATTTATTTGATTACTAAATAAATACTTCATTACTTAATTAAGCACTTCACTTTAAAAGAGTGCTTGCCTTGAAAGCGCTATCCTCCAGAAATACATTGGTCGATCGTTTTATTTTATTTATTTATGTATTTATTTTGCGAAATTCAAACTTTGCTGATATATATATATATATATATATATATATATATATATATATATATATATATATATATATATATGTATATATATATATATATATATATATATATATATATATATATATATATATATGTAATGAAAAACAAACCACTTTAATGTACCATTACGATAATTTATTTCACCTAAATCCTTTTTTAAGGATTCAGGATCATCAGGTAAATCTTCCAACAACGAATTGAGAAAAAAAAGGGGATTAGAAATTGGTGGGTAGTGTAATTTTTGTAATTTAATAGAGGGTTAATATATATATAGTTTATGAAAAACTAGGTAATTCGTATGGGTAAACCTAAGGAGGATAAAATCCAGAGAGCTCAATGCAAATCCAGAGCAAATAATTTAAATAAAAAAAATAAAAACATGGAACCTTAAAGTGGTCTGTTTTTATTTAATATATATATATATATATATATATATATATATATATATATATATATATATATATATATATATATATATATATATATATCTTTTAAATGTATACAAAGAATAACGATTAAAAATGATTTATTCAACACACCAAACATATTTTTCAACTTATTCTCAGTTCTTGTGAGTAAATTTGGTGATGATTATTAATCAGACAGACAGACCATTATTATAAAGTTAAATTCGATTATATTTTTCCAATTTACGAATTAATTGTCGCACATCTGCAACCTATAAAATTTGATTGATTGGATTCTTTTTGCCTAAAATTTAAACTATATGAGCGTGAAGCGAGCAAGTTTACTAACATCACAGAATTCAGACTTACTCTCATGCATAAAACTATTTTATAACATATATATATATATATATATATATATATATATATATATATATATATATATATATATATATATATATATATAAGAAGTAAAGCACTTCTGGCTTGTGCAATTTTATTCTGGCTTCTTGCTTCCCTATCAACTTTGATCTTCAAAAATTTAAATGCAATGTCTATTGTTATCTTCTACCTTCTTAATTCTTATTCTTTTAATGTTCTCTCTACTTAATTTTTTGTTTTTACTTTTTCTCATATTCTCTCACACTCAGTAACCCCTTGCGTTTTAGTGGCTTTATTGCTTTGCTTGCAGTGAAATAATGAAAAACCTCTATATCAGCCAACGATAAGATCCTGCATATATTTTGTGTGTGTGTGTGAGAGAGAGAGAGAGAGAGAGGGAGGGAGATTTTCATTAAGCTTCTTTAAAATAGAGCGATTACAATCAAAATAAATATTTACTCTCTGTTCCAAACGAAACATTCCCACACAGCTTAAGGGTAAATTTGAGGATTTTTTTTTTTAACCCCACCCACTTTTTAATATTTTAGATGGTTCTTTTTTATTTAAAAATTTAATTATATTTATTATAACGTTGGAAAGGCTATCTGAGAATATTTTGGATTTTGTTAGTACACTGATGGCGATTTAGGTTTACCTTTGCTTTATTTCATTGAGGTCTTTTTTTAATAATTTTCTAACCTCGCCATTTATTGAAATCTACCTGTTTATATAAGTTTCTCATTTCCACGCCCACCACTTCACCGTTTACTAAACTGACCCCGTGTTTACTGCATTTTCAAATTTTTTACAACATATCCATGTTTTACGATCTCTACTTTTATTTGGCACCCAAGAGTGAATTTTGATTTAGATGCAAATGTATCAAAAGTGTTTTTCTGAGAATTCCATGCACACGAAAACACACACACACACACACACACATATATATATATATATATATATATATATATATATATTCATTCAAAATTATATCATAATTTTGCAATCAACACCATCCCTTGATAAAACAGCAGTAGTGTTGAAACAAAATTACAATATTTGAAGTGATGTTATAACATGCATATGTTATAATTTTGATTAAATATTTACTCTATTTGGTATTGAAAACTCTTTTAAGAATAGTGCATTTGGCTATCGGAAATTTATTCCATCTGTACCAACCCTGTACTTCATATATATATATATATATATATATATTAGAAAAGTCTATGACAAGTTTTCGTGTGACGTGTTTCGTTCTTTAGGACTTCACCGGACTAAATTTATATATATATATATATATATATATATATATATATATATATATATATATATATATATATATATGAATAAAAAAGAGGAGAAACTATACTTAACCGACGACGTGTTTCGTTTATCTGACGGACTTTATCAAAGCAAAATCCGTCAGATGATGAAACGCATCGGCTAAGTATAGTTTTTCTCGTCTTTTTTATTTTGTCTCTTCTACAGAAACACTCCACCTGAGAATATTAAAGTACACACACACACGCACGCGCGCACACACACACACACACACACACACACATATATATATATATATATATATATATATATATATATATATATAGCGGACCGTGGGTTTACATGTTGTTAAATTAGGAACACGGGTGTTCAGTCCTGCTAGAAGAAGGTCCACTACAAGAACATGGCGGACTCAGAGATTGAATCCACCATAAAGAAGTGTAAAGAAAACAAACAAGACCGATATATAGATACAAACAAGTATTTGTATTAAACAACAAAATTTACAATGGGCATAGACATTAACATTTGTGTTTGTGTGTGAATGTAAAGATTTTGTATTTTGGTGAATGTTCGTACGTACGTGTATGTGTGTATAATGTCCATGGCGTCTCCCACAAATGGGAAGAGGCAATTTTCTGCGAGAGCTTACATTGTAGATGCGTTCGCTGAAAATGAAGAAATGAAAAAGAGAACGAGGCAATAAATCGTCCAGTATTTATGGTGTAGGGAGAGCGTCTCCTAGTGAACAGTTATGAAATTAAGGAGGGGTTAACTCCGACATATACATAAAGAGAGAGGGATATATATATATATATATATATATATATATATATATATAATTAAAAATTAAAATTAAAAGTTCAGCGTCCCTTTTCATCATGCACATGTAGAATCCCATCAACATAAACGTCACTTTCTGATGAGGTCATAACCGAATGGGTAATTATAGGTAGGTATACGAGCGAGAGATCGTGTACATATAACTACTCTGTAATGTAAGAAAAGGTACTGGTCAATGTTAAGTAAAAGAGCTATTTAATATATGTATTAAAAACTGTAAAAAGATATACATAATATCTTACATTAATTGCACAACTCCGAGGTTCATGCCGAAGCAATTTTCAAGTGCAGTAAATATTATTTTTATTTATATTTTAGAATGACACCGGCGTTTTTTTTTTTTAATTTACTGGTTCACGCGATATATATTATTGTTGGGATGGAATATTATTGGAGTTAGAATATTTAAATGAATTGTAGTCTAATTTTGAATTTGAATTTAAGATCAGATTAACATTTAAGATTGTTAATAAGGTCGGAAATAATAAATTCTAAATTAGAGAAACGCCGGTTTTGAAAACGTAAGTACACAAAAAAGGGAAATTAAATAAATAAAATAATTTCAGTTCTTGAAAATTGCTTCGGCATGAAACTCAGAGTTGTGCAATCAATGTAAGATATTATGAATATTTCTATATATATATATATATATATATATATATATATATATATATATATATATATATATATATATAATATTATAAATTAATTGACTTAAAATATGGTTTTTCGCTACACAGTTCCAACCATGTTTCAAAAATGGAAGCTAAAAGCCCCGAATTTAATTTTGTAATTAAATTAAAGATATTAGTTCCATTTCATCCTCAAGCGAATTTATATATATATATATATATATATATATATATATATATATATATATATATATATATATGAACCTTTGATAAAATAAGACATAGACAGTTAAAAGCACTTAAATGTATCAATTTAACACAGAAATTTTGTACCTTACCTCAGAGCAGTAGACGAGAACAGTTAAAAATAAAGAAAATATGACGACAAGCTTACCGCTTCAAAACCATGGTGTACACATGCAACACCAGTTGCTGGTGTATTTGTAGTAAAGGAAAGAATAAGCAATTGAATATTGGCATTTGCTGCTATTTATTCTACTAAGTAATTACTGTCATTCACTTTTACATTTCAATCTTTCGTGGGTCAACATTTCGTCATTTCGTTCGTTTGTTTGAACAACTAGAGAATTTGTGAGCGTTATTTTCGCAAGAAAACAGATTTGAAGTCCATATTGAAAACACGGGGAAAATGCTTAAAACAGACAAAAATGGAAATCTTAACAAGGTGATATTTTAATGATACTTCTTAAACTAGAGATATTCCTAGTTTTTAGTAGTAGTAGTAGTAGTAGTAGTAGTAGTAGTAGTGTGTGTGTGTGTGTGTGTGTGTGTGTGTGTGTGTGCGGGATAGAGAGAATACATTTCGGAATTATTCCAAATGTTATTCAACTTAAGGAAGAGTACTTCGCTATAGAGGTTATCGGCGTGGAAACTGGGATCCGAGTTCAAAATCTAGCTGATGCTGTTGCTTTCATTTTCTCACAAATACCCTTGAGAAAGACAGGATTCCATTCCATTTCTTCCTCAACCCAAGTAATGGACTAAATAGCCGAGTAGATTGGTCATTCTCGCCTTGGGTGATAACCAGTCTAAGAGAAGGAACAACTCTGAATTAGAAAGTCGATACGGGAAGCAAATCTATTATTTTTCCCAAGAAATAATGACACGTCACAGATAATAAAGAATAGTGGAGAGACGTGATCGGCTACACCCTGAGGGGAGCATGATATTTTAAGAAGTTATTCAAATTACTAGTTCAGACTACAGTTGATGCAAATTTTAGCCGTTCTTTCTATAGACAACTACAGTAGGGTAAGTCGATTTTCAGAAATTTATTTGCAGTGATCAGCGAAAGTCTTATAAAACTGATAATTTTCTGAAGCTTTACAAATTGTATATGAACAAGATGCATGGCACAAGCAAATTATTACAGTGTAACCCGGATATAAGAGACCCGGATATAAGAAAGATTTTCTCTGGTCCCAAATTAGAGCCTGTGTTAATGTATATAAATTAGACCAAACCCGTATATAAGAGAAACCCGGATATAAGAGACTTCGTCTCCGGTCCCGACAACTCTCTTATATCCGGGTTACACTGTACTAAATCATTGTGCCATCAAATAAGATCTTAATTTACTTCAAAGGGAAATTATGCTAACAATTTAGCTGTATTATGATGTAATATTTTACACAGTGCAGTAATTTTAATGTGGTTTTTACTAGACAATGCAAATTTAAAACATTTTGTCTCATAATTTGTGTCCAGCAGTATTATGGTGTTATATACACTTTTATCTATTTCTTCTTTTTTTTATTAATTATGATTTAACAAATATTATTCATTAGGTAGCCTTTTTTGTAACCTTAGACAATTTTTTATTTTTTTACCGAATACAATAAAAAAAAAATTGCATATTTTGCTTGTGGCGATTCATAATGAAAATTCTGATTTGAATATATTTTCCATTCAATGTATGTATCTAATACAAACGATATTAACTTAATTTGAATTTATTTTTGAAATAGTAAAATTTTGAAATCAGTTTGTAAGCAAAATCCTGCGAAAATTAGGTATTTCTATGCATTTTTTTCGGACGATCTTTAAAACTAAATGCGCATAAATTGATAAAAGCTATGAATCTAATTTTTGGTGTCAGTATTTATCACATCAAACCCCAGCTTTAACATCGAGTGTAATCTTGATTATCTAAAAACGTGAAAAATCAATCTGTTCTAGTGTCTAGGAAAGGGATGAGCTAAAATATTGTACAAATAATACAAGTTTTTTTTACCCATTAAAATGCACTCAGTACAAGGCACGAGAGCCGCTAAAGGTAGAGGTTCAATGAATGTGCCGTATGACATGAATGTAAGAGGAGTTATTAGGAAGTGACTATTATAAGAATAACAAGGAAAGATAAAGATTCACCCACTACTTGATGAGGTTACTATTGAACTGAAGTGTTCAAGGAAGTACCTACGAGAGAGTCTGTTGCACAAACTAGCAGTTCTTGGGGGAAAAAAGCTGCCGGAGTGAAACTTACTCCTTACAATTGATATAGGAAGTAAATAACGCTGCGTCAATCCCATGGATAGAACATGGCGAGTCTAGGCAGTAAACGCTAGTCAAACTAAAGAGTAGAGTTCATCTGAACATTTGTTATAGACTGACTTACGCAATTAATAACTTTAAAGTATTATTTGTTTTATTTCTTTGTTCATATTATTTCATGTGAATTTACTAATGTCATAAAAAACGGGTATTATATATATATATATATATATATATATATATATATATATATATATGTGTGTGTGTGTGTGTGTGTGTGTGTGTGTGTGTGTGTGTGAATGTAATGAGAACGAAAATAATATAAATTCTAACGTTCACAGCATTAATTCAAAAGATGGATCGATACCGATAGTAGAGCAATAATTATTTATTATATTTTTTACATACGGACAAAAACAACTTGCTCACTACAAAGATGCATTCCTGTTTCGATGAGGCTGCATCTTGACTTGTGAGAACCAAAAATGGTTATGAACAATTATATTTACGAGCAAGCCACTTATGGAAAAAAAAAACATAGGGAGAGACACCTTAAGAGGAAATGGAGGAGGGTAAAGAAAAGGGAGAAAAGAGAAGGAAAGGAAAGAGGGTGACAGAGTAAGATAATATTATTTGTTGATAGCAGTTTAGACGGTGAAGAAATGTTGGGGTGTTAAGAAAAGGGTGTGAACAAAGCGGAAGTGTCCGCTACAGCAACGGTCAGAAATCTAAGCAATGTTAAAACCCCAAGTAAAAAGAGAGAGAGAGAAATGGAAAGGTGGAAATAGAAAAGAGGAAAAACGATGAAAAAGAAAGTAGAAATAAGTACAGGGGAAGGCCATAGTAATAATTGAAGATGCTTTTTTTTTCCCCGATGGAGGTTCGGGGATCTTAAAACAAAGCCAAAGCGGAATTACGCAGATTTATGCTTAAATTTTTGTTGTTTGTTCTGGAATAAATGTAGTATGTAAATTAAAAAATGGTCATTTAAGTGAAAAATTTTTGGTATGTTAAATACATAAGTTAATTGCTGTTTTTACAATAAATCTTATTTCAGAGTTTAAATAAGACATATAAAGTATGGAATGTTAATATAAATCTTTTATAAACAAATTTGACCTATTGCCAAACTGTATAACTTGTAGAATAAGTATGGATATAAATCAATTTATCTGATACGGATGTTAGTATTATATATGTGAAGAAACAATTTAGAATCATAATCTAATCAGTAAGAAAATATATAAAGGAGGTTAGTTATACACTGCATGCCAAATTATTATTGAGATAACTTTTCTTCTAATATTTCAAAAACTGTCCAATCAATTCACACAAAATTTTCACACATTGTTGGCAACACTGACTTGCGCAATCACTGAAATTTTCGTACTGATCTGCGCAATGTAAACAATCTGGCGCCATATTTGTTATCAGCACTGTGATTTGAGTGTGCCAAATTATTAGAAAAGTGTAAGAATTTAGTGAAAAGATGGGCCATAAAAGCAGTTTAAGTGATGCTGAAAAGAAAAGTATCACCTCAGAAGTCTCAAAAAGTAAATCTACCCTAGAAATTTCTAAAATGATAGGGAGGTGTCATCAAACAGTGAAAAAGTTCACCACCGACCCTACACAAGTACGCAAAAGGACAGATAAAGGCAAGCCGGGTGTTATTTCACGTCGTCTCATATCATGAATTAAACGAGAGGCCACGAAGAACCCTGGACTTACCAGTCAAGAGCTTTTCAGTCGCATGGGGATCCTACTGTGTCTAAAAGTACTCGGTGTCGGTATCTGAGGGAAATAGCAACAACAGTCAAACTTGTATCGAAGCCTCCGTTGAGAAATCACATTCAAAATCGCTTGAAATGGACCGAGGACAATATGAAGATTGACTTCTCTAAAGTTTTGTTCACAGACGAAACTTGAGCAACACTTGATGGGCCAGATAGATGGTGCAAAGGCTGGGTAATGAACGGACAGAATCGCCATCAGCGTTTGAGACACTAACAAGGCAGTGGAGGCATAATGATCTGGGGTGGTATTATTGGAAAAACATTAGTGGGCCCATGGAGAGTACCAGATGGCGCCAAAATGACTGCTGATGCACAATATATCGTTTATGAAGGAGCATCTTGAACCGTGGTCAAAGATTTGCCTTCAGAAGGGCCATTGTTTTTATGCAAGGTAATGCTCCCTCACAAGACTACTGAATATTTGAAACAGTTAGGCTTCGATGGACCTCGAAATATGAAGTGGCCAGCAAATTCTCCGGATTTGAACCCAATCGAAAACCTTTAGAGCATCATGAAGCGAAGACCGTAAGCCAACGGACGACAATTCAGGAGCAACGCTGAGTTGTGGAAAGCAATTCTTGACATATCTCACGGCATTACAGCAGATGACATCCTACAATTAACAAATTCTATAGATCGTCGACTTCTTCAAGTAATTTCAAAACAGGGAAATCACATTCCCTATTAATTTGTTTAAAACTGTGCCTTTGTTTGTATCTGTTATTATTTGTTTGATTATCTTATTTATTAGCTTCTTTTGATCATAAACATTCATGTGCAACATTAATAAACGTTTTGTTTGCTCAATTCTGGGTATTTTACTAAACCTTTCTAATAATTTGGCACGCTCAAATCACAGTGCTGATAACAAATATGGCGCAAGTTTGTTTACATTGCGCAGATCAATACGAAAATTTCAGTGATTGCGCAGGTCAGTGTTGCCAACAATGTGTGAAAATTTTGTGCGAATTGATTGGACGGTTTTTGAAATATTAGAAAAAAAGTTATCTCAATAATAATTTGGCACGCAGTGTAAATTTAAAAGTTTAGCAAGATTGCAATGTTAGATCTTTAATGTGCCTACAAAAAAAGGTAGTTTCAAATTTTTCTTTAGAGTTCACAGTTCAAATGTCCACAAAGAAAATGAATAAAGTTCGTATCTGAGTTCTTTCTGAGAAGAAAAAATACACTTTTTTTTTCTCCGGATATCTGAAGAATAAAAGTTATTCAAACTTCTTTACTGAAGGTAATTTCCTTCGTAATATTCAGTGACCCTTTTTAGAGATTGGCCTAATTTACTGGTGATGTTGTCTTCTCTCTGGCGTCTCTTTCACTTTCAACTGGCCCGCTCGGAGGTAGCCATTTTGTCTGATGTTCTCATTTGGACGCAGGATATTTTCAATGCTGTTTCGAAAGGGAAAATTTGTTGTTTTTGAAAATTCAGGCATCTATAGCTGAATTTAAAATCTTGAATTGATATCAGCAACATATGCCAACGTCAAGGAGTGAAAAACAAACTTTTGATCAAATATATCGCTTTCTCTTCTGGAGAAGCTAAAAAAATAAGTAGCGACATTTTCATTTAGTCTAAGATTAAATATATTCGGAATATAAAAATTCCTTCTTATTACCACTCAGTGGTATAAATAATGAAATGTCTCAAGTTATTAATTTTCAAAAAATTCCTCCATTTCAAAATAAAAAATGTACGTCGTTCAAAACGACGGAGAATTTTCTTGGGAACCGAACCCAGCTCCCACGAGACCCCACTGCTTTCTGGCTAAAAACACGCGTATTACCCAATACATCCAAAAGGCACCTGCGCAGTAAAAAAAAAAAAAAAAAAAAAAAAAAAAAACAATAACTTTCAAATATAATCAATCAGAGGATGACCAGATATTAACAGCAAATAACCGTTACTAAAAATATTTTTTTTACAAAAAATGAATAGTTATTCACATTTTTAAAAGGCAAATTCTAATTTACCCAAATTATTAGAAATAAAATATCGATATGCTTTGTTTCAAAGTATTTTTCTTAAATTAATTTCTTAAAGTTGAGATCAAATATGGATCGGAATCTTACAGAACGATAAGATAAAGTAAAGAACAAATACGAAACGTTTATCAATCTATTCTAACATGTTTCACATTTATTAAAGCTTCATCAGAGAATGAGCTACAGAGAATAAGAAGAAATAAATTCTGGTATTTTTACTTTTGTGTGATTCGATTTTCATTGGTTTCTCAGTTTTCATCTGCATTCGACTTGCTAAACAAACGTTAGCCTATGGCGTTCCAAAAGGAGAGACGACGCGACCATTCGAAATACCAAGAAATTAACGGATTCCAAGCCAGAAAAAAAACATAAATAATGCTTTATGCATGTAAGTGTAAAATAACTCTAGTTTATGAGGGATTCAAATGATAACGTATGTTCGTAAGTGTATGTATGTGTGTGTGTGTGTCTAGCAGATATTGTGTTTGGTTGTTTTTCGCATGTTGATTTGGGAATGTTTTTATCTATATACCGATTGTTTTAGATACACATACGTTTTTAGCATAAGAATGAATTCAACAAAGGTTGGTGATGTAATATAATGTTTTTGACGTGTGTTTATAGTTGGTAATATAGTTATTAATAATACCTCGAAGTACATTCTACGTTAAGAATTATGTTCTTTTTTTAATTCGGGTGGCCTTTGTAAAATTAAAACTATGGCCACTCTTGTTCCCGTGTATATCGAGCTAGTTTGAATGGTTGTCTGGTCGCAAATCTCTTTAAGTGTTCGTAGATACAGGCTTTTTATCGTGATGTCTCTCCAAGATAAGTGCTTTTATTGTAAGCTTATACTATAAGGTACGTCCCAGGTAACGCTAAAAAAGTGGTATACCCTGGAGAAAAAAGGTCCCCAAATTGATAAAAAAAATTGTAACGTGTAAATGTTTATGTTAAAATTAAAGAGGGAAGACCAAGGTATTTTTTAATTATTTAAAATTTTTTTTTTTTTCATTTGCAGCATTTTTTAAATTTAGGTTGGAAATCTTGTTTTTTTTAGGTCAAAAATAAGGTAATATTAACATTACTTGTTTTTCACTGTTTTCAGTTGAAAAAACACATTGATTTGGAAAATCTTGCAAAAATCAAGTACTTGTTGGATTTTAATGAAACTTTCAGAACTTATTCACAAATGATTGAGATTATTTTAGAAATGTTTGTCATTTTGAAAGTCATGGTATAAATATTTTTTTTTTATATCTGTTAAACCTATCGAACTTAATTTTATGAAAACTTCAAAAATTTATTATCAAAGCCTGATATTTTTTCTATTAAATGCACAAGACTCTGAAGATTCTAAATCATCGATTTTTTTGGTAAAAAAATGTGCAAAATTGTCCAAACTTACCTAAATTGTAAAAATACAAAACCCAATAAAACTAAGACAATATTTAATTCAAAAAACTTTTTATGACTTTTCTGAATAACATATACTACGGTAATTCTTATCTGAAAAAAAAAATTTTTTTGATGAAAAATGAATTTTTACAATAATTTTTTCTTTGTTTCTATTTTAAATACACAATATGACAAAATGTTGTTATATATTTTAAAATTAAGTTTCTTTATGAAGCCTTATGGCAATAACATATTATGTTTTCTACTTTTTAAAGATCATAAATTTGAAAGCTCATTTAAATTTGACAACCGTTAACATTTTTAAAATAATTTTTTAATATTCCAAAATTGTACTTAAAATCGTCTCCAACGAAAGTATGGATGCACAGCTTTGAAATAATGTCACGTGGTAGACTTGTTTCTCTTGATAGAAGCAAGTTCTTTTTACTTCAGAAATTGCTTTGCATTCATTCAGTTAAGAACACAGCAAAATTTGAAATCGATTGCATAGCATTTCAATATTAATTTTATTAATAAATAAAATATGTATAACTCAATTTAAAAAAATGTTGTTACTGTTTTATTTTTACTTGTAAAATTTGATTTTTTTTGACAATTTAAATGTTATTTTTAGTGCAGAAATTTTCTTCAAACGTAAGTACCACGGTTGGAAATATCTCTATTAAAAAATTTTCTGCTAAAAAAGTAAGTAATGTTTCTTTCAAATTACATTAAGTATACTTTAATAATTCAAAATTTCCTAAGATAACAAAAAAAAGGTGTAACTGAATTTTAGTTGATTTTTGAACTAATTTTGATTTTTTTGTTTACAAATTCGGGCAGAAATGTCGATAAATCAATTTTACTGATTTTTTTTTTATTCAAGAAAAACGAGATTTTTCAATAAAATTTTTAAAATTTATAGGAAGGATTAAAAAATCTGAAAAAATATTCAAAAAATACTTTGGTCTTCCCTCTTTAATTCTAACATAAACATTTACACGTTAAAATTTTTTTTATCAATTTGGGGACCTTTTTTCTCCAGGGTATATACCACATTTTTAGCGTTACCTGGGACATATAAATTTTATTTATTTTTTACGCTTATATTTATTTGACATTTCTTAACAAACCCTGTAAATAATATGGACTGCTCCATTATTATTATAGCTTATATATCAAAATTTATGTAACGGTCATTTTTCAATCAGTACCAGAAGATTGCGTCATGCATGAAACTCGGAGTTGTACTACCGGTAAAGTAAAATGTATTTTTTTCTTATAGTATATGTATATATATATATATATATATATATATATATATATATATATATATATGTGTGTGTGTGTGTGTGTGAGAGAGAGAGAGAGAGAGAGAGAGAGAAGAAGAAGAGATACAGACGAAAGAGGAAAGATGAGGAATTGAAGAGTGACAGACTTTCTGGCTAGATATCGACAGACAATGAGCGAAAGAATGGAAAGGCGTAAAAATTGCGAAACGCTGATGATTTTACAGAAATATATATATATATATATATATATATATGTGTGTGTGTGTGTGTGTGTGTGTATAAGGCATTTTATATTTATACATTCTTTTTATAGATACAAATATTTAAGTAAATGCTCTGTTTATAATAAACAGTATTAAACAACATTTACCGGCCTGAATGCCCGAGAAATTTTCATAGAAAATATTTGTCTTCCTACAGGAATCGAACCTGTATCCTATATGGAAACGTCATATAGCCTGACGTGCCTTTAACCGATTAGGCCACAGAGGAGAGTTCGATTAGCAAGGTCGATTTTACTGTCTTTAAACTACAATCTTCCATGATTCTCTCACGTACATTCATATCTGCTCATGGCGTATCCAAATTTAAACAAATGATGTCACACATTATGAAATGGACAGGCTGGTAAATGTTGTTAACAATAAAAAAAAATAAAATTCAAAATAATTGTCGAACTTTGTCCATTTCATAATATATATATATATATATATATATATATATATATATATATATATATATATGTGTGTGTGTGTGTGTCTGTGTGTGTGTCTGTGTCTGTGTGCGTATGTTAATGTCAGTGTGTCACGCTTTTGCAGCTTTACTCCTAGAGGCCGTAGCCCAACATGTACCATTTTGGAATCAGGCCGACTCTGTGAGCAAATTAAATTCATTCCGGATCGGGTCCAGACCCACAATCCTGAAATTTTGGATTCCCAAGTTTTTATTACTGCGATTGTTTTCGGCGAATTTTTTCATGATTTTTTGCAACAAATTTTTTGTCCGATAACAGTTCTTATAACTTGGAAATAAATTTAGGAATAATCAAAATTAAATGCGAAATCCTGCGAAAGTCACCCATGAAATAAAAATTATTGTTTGTATGGAAAGTAAGGACCTACTTGTCTTTAAATTAAGTGACGAGAGAAGAATTATCGTTGAACTTTTAAAAGGTAAGCTTAAATATTAATGCAATACTTAAATGTAGCGATCAATTTTGAGTTCTTTTGTTGCCTCTCATCTACTCTTCCCTACCTATTTTGATGAAGGCCTAATCAAGAGCCCTCCACAGGAGCTAACCTAAATACCATCCAATAGGGCGGCTTTTAAACTAATATATATATATAGCTAAGGATAAATAATAGAATTAGGCACATGACGCAGTAGTAAATGTATGTGCATTCCTTATTCGTCTTTGTCATATGAAACTAACATTTTGGTTACAAAAAATCATTGACAGGTGACAAAGAACGGAAGATATAAGGGAGATAATGCGAAGATACAATTGGGCAAGAAAAGAGTAGAAGCATAAGATAATGGACATTCTTTGTCGTCAATAACCATGGTATTTATATGTGATCATGAAAATGATTTGAAGGTTAGACAGATTAACAATCTATTTTATGTCTTTTTAATGCAATGAACGAAAGAAATATTTATCATGGAAAAATCAAGGTTTAAAGAATAAGAAAAGCAAAGCAGTTAAGCCAGAAGGGGTGGTCTCGAAATTACAAGCATTCAAGGTCAACTAATCATTTAATTGAGATTATCTCTGAATGAATGGACTTAGAATATTGCTTGCAAGCAGGTGGCCTCTATAGCTTATGCTATGCTTAGAAAAATGTCCATAATATTAAAGAATTTATTAGAAAGTGATAAAGGATTATTTTAACCCGACTCCAAAAAAAAAATGATTTAAAACGCATATATTTGCGGTTGTGTGGGAAGGTACACAAACATAAACACATACAAGGAGTTGTTGAAAAATACCTTACACATTTTCCAAAATCTGACCCAAAAACCAAGCATCAAATATATATATATATATATATATATATATATATATATATAGTATATATATATATATATATATATATATATATATATATATATATATATGTGTGTGTGTGTGTGTGTGTGTATTTATACATAAGCTTCGCTATTTTATTCTTTAAACTTTGATTTTTCCTCGCTAAAGTGTTCTTTCATTCACATAATGTATATGTATTAATTATGATACAAAACAAATAGATTTATAAATCTTACGTCAAAATTTTATCGAAAATTTTCAGTATGTGCTCCGTCTGTATCTCTGTAAATTTCAAATCGATCCTTAGCGTTGCGAAACACATTTTGAAGCATTTCCAGAGTTATCTCCTGCACTGCTAACTGAATGCATTCTTTAAGCTCAGCTTAACTATTGATCTTTTGGTGATAAACCTTTGTTTTTATGAAACCCCATGCAAAGAAAACCTGTATAGGTGGGGGTTAGCAATGATACTTCCTTTTGTATTCATTATTAGGTTCTGAAAGGGAATGGAAATAAAATTATAAAGTTATAAACAAAATAACTCTTTGATTGCCGTATATACTCATGTATGAGTCTAATTTATGTACAGTGCAACCCCTGAATTATTTTGTGAAAAATCTGATATCTTCATGTAGCATGTGTATAATTTGATCTAGCAATACTAGTAGGCCTAGACAATTATTGCCAAATGTTAAAACTGGGGACTAAATCAGATGTTAAAAGCGCATGCATAGAGGGCTAAATTAGATATTAAATTTTAAAGATTTTGCATTCTGTATATTTTTTTGATTTGCTCATAAAGTGTATATATTTTTAGATGATACTCTATTCATTTTTGTAGATTTTAAGCAACACACATAGTGACTGACATTCTATTGTTCATGTAGCAACAGAAAAAAAGAATCTAGTCAGGCTAAAAGAGCTTACCTGTACTGTTAAGGTTAACAAAAGTATTGTAAAAATATAGGCCTACCACATAGGCTACAGTTACCAAAATGACATGAATTTTAATCCCTCCAGAAAGAATTTACCTGTGTATAGTACAACCAGTTACCAAAACTGCATGATTTTTAACCTCTTCAAAAAAAGTTACCTGCAACCCCCTATTTTTTTGCATAAAAAAACTGATCATAAAAACTCACACTATACTCAAGTATATATGGTAATTTGAAAAACTGCCAGATGATGAGGAACCTATTCACCAAGTTTAGAAACTTCTCCAATTTGAAGATTTTTACCATCAAAATATGAACTGTATTAAATTGCTTTACTAATTCTCATACAGTTTGCTTAGGGCTTTCCTTAAGTGAAGTTTGCAGAAGCTCAACATTAAGACAGAAATTGGTTTTCAAGATTATGGGAAATCTTAGAGAGAAAGATTTTCCAATCAAACTGGTCAAACTATCATTATCTTCTCTGGACATGTAAAGTTTGATTTCCATAAATAGAACAAATATTTCTTGTCACTTCCATTGATGAAGAACCCTTTTTGAATTCTTTCAGTATCCAGTGTCCAATATGGATGGGATCTAAACTAATTTTAAAAGGTTAAAATCAATACAAAATATATACCCTTTGATATTAAGAAAAAACATTAGAATGTAAAAATTAATAGTTATTTTATCACAAATATTTAAAAAGTAACCTCAAAATCATAATATGTGAAACATGGTAGAATTTTCTTTCCAACCTAATATTATTAACATCTGATCTCATAAATTCAGACAAAAAGAAGCCAGATATTACAGCAGTATGAGGGAGTAACTGTAACATTACAGGGTGCGATGGATAAATTGTCACCAATTAACATTTATAATTTTGCGCATAAGTGTTGCTTGTTTTTGATTTTTTTTTTCTGCTGCCCTGTATGGTAGGGCCATTTGGACACCGTCTGTGAGAAAAAGAGCACCAGGACACAATTCACTCTGCCAGAATTTGGAAACGGCATGCCATACTGTTTGGCATTTGAACCAGAATCTCCAATACAAACATTTCAGTGTGTTTGGGTGTCAATCTGAGGACAGTGCAGAGAATTCAGAAGTTTTGGATGAGTCTAATAGTGATTAGAAAGGTACATCAGCTTAGAAAACTCACTCTAATCTTTCTGATAAGAAAAAAAACTCCTGAATTTGTTGGTAATGGCCTCAGATTCAATACAAAGGCATACATCAAGTGCCTTGAGGAGGTAAGTGCTGCACTAGGTCAAGATGGTTGCTGCTAAAGACCCTGTGTCTGTCAACAGGACTCTGCATCATGCCACACACACAAGAGAACACAGTCATGGCTGTCATACAATTTCTGCAACCACATCACTCTTTACATATGGCCACCTAACTCCCCAGACTGTAACCCTCTTGATTACAATGTGTGGGACATTGTTGAGTGACAGACCAACAAAACTCCTTGTAACACCAAAGATGAACTGAATGCAAGGATTATGGCAGCATTCACCAACTTAAACAAGGAGACTGTCCAGAAGAGTGGCAAGAGATTCCAAAGTCATCTGGAGGATGTGGTTGAAGGTAATAGTGATTTTATTGAGTAAATTTACTATTTAGTATTTCAAGATATTTTTGTGTAATTTTAGTAAATATATCTATTAAAATGAGAGGTCAATGTTATTTTCATTTGTGTATAATTTAGTTGACAATTTATCCATCACATTTTACATATATATATATATATATATATATATATGTGTGTGTGTGTACAATACATATATATATATATATATATATATATATATATTCCAACCGGTAACATTCTAACTAGCTTCTTGCCCTTTCATACTACTTGTTGTCTTCATGTGATATAATTTCTCTGTGTAGGACAAATAGTGGCATGTATACAATTTTTGTATGACATAGTGGTATGAAAAAATCTCTTTGAGAATAATGCATGTTTGACATTCCTTTCTTTTCAGTTATTCTGTCCTATCCATTGTATTAAAGTGTTGGTATATTACAGATATAATGATGACTAAATGACATTACCAAAAAGCAGTATAAAAGAAAAGAGCCCAAACCTTCTATCTTTTTCATCTCTTTTCCCAAAGATACCTCAAAGACAAGACCTGTCTTGCTTCCTCTCCAGAAGACTTCTTAGTCCCCAGTGAACTATATGTTACACTGTACACAACCCCATACAAAAGCCCTAAGTTGATAAATCCTAATCCAACAAGAATGTCTTCTCCAATATAGATCCTTCAATAGACTTTGCACACATCATATCTATGAATAAGGGCATCTTTCTCTAAACCTGTAGAATAACAAAAACTGGAATGTAGCTCATCAGAGCAGCAAGAGACTCACAACATTTCATTTGTGGGAAAGGGGTTGTAGTGGGGAAATAATTAAAAACTGGGGTGCATTTTAAATGTTAATAAGGAAAAATTAGTCATGAAATTTGAAAATATGAAATTTTGGTTTAGTGTTGACAAAGAAGATTAACAATACAGTTTTCCATTAAAGGGATTT
The DNA here is from genome assembly GCA_963932145.1 of Acanthosepion lycidas. Classification (NCBI taxonomy): domain Eukaryota; kingdom Metazoa; phylum Mollusca; class Cephalopoda; order Sepiida; family Sepiidae; genus Acanthosepion; species Acanthosepion lycidas. Next base: position 59,720,884 of record OZ010585.1, on the reverse strand, counting down.
ATGAAGAACCTGCTATTTCTTTTTAGAGAGGCTGATAATGACTGATCTGAATCCCTTGAGGAAAGCGAAAGGGAAAGAATTATCCACTCTTTTTTAAAGATTAAATAATTTAGCATCCAGATTAAAATATCAAATTCCAAAGACTTGATATAGACATGGAAGCCATGAGCTTGAGGTCTATAACTTTTTAGAAATGAAATTTTTTTAAGTATAAAAATAATTTATAAATTACTCTTCTGTTAACTCGGTGCACACCTAGCTATCTTTCATGGCACATTCTACAACCAATGGTCAGAAATGGCTTTGAGCAAGTAAAACTTCTGGATCTTGACAAAAATCATCTTTCTTTGAACCTTGTGGACTGACATTACAGAAGCACAAACAAAGAACTGTATCAAATAACAGAAACTTTGAGGACTTTCAGCAGTAACAACAGTTACTGGAATTGAGAAACCTATTTTCCTGAAAAATGATTTTAAGAGAAATGGCTGATATTATTATTGTTGTTATCAATATAAACATGGAAAGCTACAGGAATGTATATTAGTCCCTCTTTATCCTTGGGAGATATGTTCCATGTCACTAAGAAGAGGTCTGAGATCCCATATTACCAGTGGTGGCATTATACCAGTTTGCAACAGTTCGTTCAGACCGATTCTTAAAATAATAAAAGCTTAGTGAACCGTTTGTTGGATTATCCAAAAATAATCTTATATGTTAATAGCCAATGGTCTATGTAAAATGTTAGTTATGCTATGCCCATGTACCTAGTGAAACTCTAATAGACACATACCTCCCTACTGTTTTGAAGTTAAAAATTTAGCAAATGTTCTAGTCATATATTTGATAGGTCTTCCATTGGATCTTTAGGATGGCAGCGATTCAATTTGAATGTAGCTAAGACACCATAACACAGCTGATGACACTAAAGTAAAAGACAGTCATAGTTCTGAACAGAAATATGATGAGAACAGAATTTCAATCTGAAAATATCTTAATAAATGAATGTTTTCGATTAAATTATCAATAGGTTTTAATTCTTTTTAATACTATAAAGTGATTTGTTTCCAGATTGAAAAGAAAATAAGCAGAATAGTTTCTTTCCTAAAGATTACCTGCTTTTATAGAACTGGTTCCTGGAAATTTAGGATGCCACTACTGCATATTACACTGAACTCTTTATATATTTTACCTATGATAATGTTTAATTTATAAATTAAACATAATACGAGATTAATAGCAATAAGTAATAAAATAGAACAAATATGACAATCTATTGTAATAAAAAATTATGCAACTGATAGTAAATTTATTCTTAACTTATCTCAACAAACACAATAAAAAATTTCTTTTTCTTTTCTTTAAACAAGGACTTTTCACTTAAACAGGGCATTCACCAAATTTTCATTAGAAAATTCCAGGAGATTTCTTTAGTAAATCAGAAAATTCCAGGAAAGTCTCAAATAATTAAACAGACCCCGAATAACAAATGGCATAACCCAATTAATTCATCTTCAGCATTGATAATTGGAAATAAATCTATAAAAAATCCGATTTTAAAAGCATATCATCTTTCTCAATGAATCTAAAAAAATTTCCTGAAGATTATGGTTTTTTTGATTCCAGATCAGCAAAATCAGAACATAATAAAGAAGCATTTTTTCCATCAACCAATTTATATACAAAGATCAAACAGATTGGCATAGATTAACAAAATCAAAACGAAATGAAAATAAGGCCAAGACAGATGACCTTTTTATGATACTTAGCTCTCTAAGCATTACTAAATAAAGCACGTTTCCCCAATGTTTAATAAATCTATTGTACTGTTCCATATCTTGCCGTAAACTGAATAAGTCCAGTGGGTGGGGGTCTTTCACCAACCATGATCTAAAGTCATCAACATGACCACTGATCATCATATGTTGGGTCCTCCCATGCATCACAGATTCTTTTTGTCATTCTGTCAATTATCTGTAAAAAGAATGAAATGTTAATAGGTTAAAACATGTTTCTTGCTTAGCGGACACTTGAAAGGAAACAAAACAAAATCAAAAGAGAATGATACATGCTCACTGACCTCAATATTCTCAGGTCAGCGAAATTCGAAATAAGAAAGTAATGGTGGAATATTAAAAAGAATGATTCAAAGTTGCAGTATTTGCCTATTTCATTTTAGAACAAGAAAAAAAAATTCTATAGAGTTCAACTTTGCATCAATTCAGAGATTGTGTTGCAAGACATGTCACATCAGGTGACAAATTCCAGGATAATTCCAAGACATCCAAAAATGGAAAATTCAATGACAAAATATTCATGATATTTCTATGATTTCCAAGACCTGTGTATAACACAGTGTACATGTTCACAAAATAATTATTGCTGAAATGACACAATGATTGACAGTTAAAGGAGAATATATGAAGTAGACATAAGTATCTATCTATCTATCTATCTATCTATGTATATGTATGTATGTATATATATGTGTATATATATGTATGTATATGTGTATATATATGTATGTATATATATGTATGTATATATATATGTATATAATTATATGTACATATACATGTATATATGTATATGTATATATATATGTATATATATGTATGTATGTATATATATATGTATGTATATGTATATATACATATGTATGTATATGTGTATATATATATATGTATATGTATGTATATATATGTATGTATCTCTATCTATGAAAGGCAGGATGTGCGTGTGTGTAACAAATGCACAGCCGCAATTTTCAACGGATTTGCACCAAAATTTACATGCACATGCTCCAAGTTAGCAAGAAGGCCAAGACTGACTTTGTATTTCCCAACTCTCATCGATAGTGGAAATAATCGATTTTTTCATGCTTTTACGGCAGTTCTCATGTAGTTTGCGGCCATTTTGTACTGGCCAGAGTGAGAGCCTATAGCTGGCTGCCACGAATAGGCAGGAAGATTCTATTAGCCAGCATGAGAACCAACAGCTGACTGACATGAATGTTAACTAGTACGCTACCATGCAAAAAAAATTGATAGCTGCATTCGTCACAAGTGGGAAAAATTTAAATCTGCATGGCACTTTACTCCAATTGGCTCATTTGCTAGCTTAAACTTAACGTTGTTTCTGATTCCACAGAACTGGGTTGGGTGAGAAAAAGTATTTGTTGTTAACATTCTTTTTTCATTCAATTTTTCCAGTTACGAGTCCTTTTTTAAAGCTGATCGTTTTGTGTTTATTTTGTTTAGTTCTTTTTTTGTAAGAGATTTAATGTTTAGTATAGAGCTTAGAAAAAGTTTGCAGTGTGAGATAGGCAAGAAGTAAGGCATGTAGCAACATCAGCATGGTAAAGGGCACTCCTTTAAAGGCAAGGAAGGACAAAAATATTTTAAGTCAAGTGATAGCGATTGCTGTATGAGTCGTACGATTTTTTAATCAAGCATGGGCAACGCCAGGCCATGCTGCTAGTATATGTATATATATGTATATGTATATATATGCATATATATGTATGTATATATATGTGTATGTATATATATATATATATATATATGTATATGTATATATGTATATATATATGTATATGTATATGTATATATATATATATGTGTATGTATATATATATATATATATGTGTATGTGTATATATATATATATATATATATATATATGTATATATATATATGTATATGTATATATGTATATGTATATATATATGTATATGTATATATGTATATATATATATATGTATATGTTTATATTTATGTTTATGTATATATATGTATATATATATATTTATATGTATATATATATATATATATATATATGTATATATATATATTTATGTATATATGTGTGTATATATATATATGTATGTGTATACAGATATACATGTATGTGTATATATATATGTGTATGTGTAGTTATATATATATATATGTATGTATGTGTATATATATATAGATATATATATATATATATACATATATATATATGCATATATATATATATATATATATATATATATATATATATTTAAATATATATATATATATATTATTTATTTTATCTTTTTAATTCCTACTCATTTATTTTTCTCTCTCCTTCATAATGTTTTCATTTTCTTATATTCTCTCACACACAGGAACCCCTTACATCTTAGTGGCTTTATTGCCTTGCTCAGGGTGAAATGAAAAAAATGTATATATTAGCCAATGATAAGATCCTACATATATTTTTGTGGGTGTATGTGCGTGTTCAATTTGTGTATCCTTGTAGATTTGCTACGTTAACAAAAAAAAATGAGACATTGTAATGCAGGTTTTAGATTAAATTAAAATGCTCTAAATTGGAGCATAAAGAAGATTCTAGTACCAGTATTTCTTAATTAAGTTTAAATTGAAAATAAAATGTCTCTCCAAGGGAAATAACTCCACATCTACTTACTGCTAATTACAGAAAGAATTTGGCATGTGTTCCTATTGAGAAAATAATATATACCCATATGGATATAGGCAAGAAAGAATTTTTGACCTGGTTGCATTCACCCTCAGCCACAGTGACATACCAGTAATTCCTTCATTTTTTTTATTTGTTGCGTATTCCATTACATGGATCCTTGCACAAGTTTTATTCAATAAGTTGTTTTTGGTTAAACACTTGACTTGAATAGAAATCTTTCTGACAGTATCTCTATTGATTTTGAATCAGTGTTGTTCTTCTCCTAGATGGGTTGGCAAACATAGAAGACCCAGTCTACACTGCTATTTAATCCATAGTTGTTGGGGAGAAGAAGGGTATTTGTGTGTAAGTGAACGTAATGAACTTGACTGGAATTTGAACTTGATTCACTGATTTCTTGTTCTGGGTCATTATCTGTTACCCCTCCCTTCATACACACATCCGCTAGTGATGATACTTTAATATTAATTATGCTTAGTGCTAATTAGCACTTTCAAATAATTATAATGGGTATAGCTTAGCAAGCCAGTCTAATAGATTATTAAGACTGTATTGTAAGCTTACTCCTGACTGGGAACCTCACACTTGAAGCCCTTGTGCCAGTCTTAGGGAAGCCAATTTAAAATTTTCAACACTAAATCAGTAAAATTTCAGTAGAATGTACAAGAAACAAAGTCAATGGAAAATTGTTCAAATTTATAGTCAAAGTAAAATAAAGAGGATTATTAAAACACATACCTGTGTCTTTCATCCTTTTCAAACATGTCATTCTGTAGATAAACATAGAATGACATCTAGTGGCTTAATCATTTATGAAGAGAAGATAATCCAATCTAAATCTTACCCTGACCACTTAACATTGTCTAGAATCCATTTATATATCCATTTATTTATGGAGTGCATTCTTTCTTTTATCATAGGCATATCAGGATTTGTTTGTGAAAAATAACAAAGTTTATTTAAGACCCTAGCCCACCAAAAAATAAAAATAAGTCTTAATCCATCTGACAGAGTCAATGTAAATATTTAATCAGCTAGACATAGTCTAGCACAGAGCTACAAAATTGGGTCCCCAGTGAGGATTGAACTCAATATTCTAGCAGCGAAGTTATAAAATGAGCTTAGTAACTGTCTCTATATAAGCTACACAAATTTAAAACCATTTTCTCTTTTAAGTCTAGTGTTAACTATTACCTTAACACATATCTGTATAAGCTGTGCCTTTTACTCTGTAATTCTCTACCTTGAGTGTAGCCTTCTCCCAGACCTTGTACAGGGTGAACATCGTTGTAAAAAAAAAAATGCCATTAAAAAATTATTTATTTATTGTTTTGTTTTGGAGCTATCCCTGTAGGGGTCTGGTTGACAAATTCATTTGACAGGTAATCTGTGCCTTACTCTATTTACTTGGAGTCCTTTGGTGTTCTACTCATGACCTTGTGCCTGACTAATCTGTGTTTAGCAAATAATTTGGGTGATTACACTAATATGATACGAGGCAAGTTCATTGTCTAGACCAACTTGCTAGTAGTTTTCAGTAGAACCACGTCTCTGTTCTCAAATCACCTCTTCATCTGTGAGAAACTTGTTCAGCATTTACTTCCATATAGAAGAAATGATATCAAATAACAGTTGGGTACTCTTTTCTTTGTTTCCAATTAAATTTTTCTGTTTTGTGTATGATGGTGGGCTGAAATGTTCATAGGCTAGCTACAAAGGATTGATGCGAGTGTTGTGTATGCATTAATTCCAATTCTTCTAATTAATAACTGGATTGTTTCTTTCCAGGCAAAATGATATTTTAGTGCTTAAAGAAAACTACGAAAATAACTAGTAGTGACCCCTTGAAAAAAAGGACAAAATTTAGCATTGTGGTGCTATCAAGTACCCGCAGAAAAAGAGTTTAGCCCCTGAGGATATTCATGCTGACATATTTGCTACATTAAGGGATAATGTTCCACATTTATCAAAAGTGGGCAGCTGAATTTAGGAGGGGAGGGGGTGAATCTTGAAGATGACCAAAAGTCTGGACATCCTGCAACTGCTATCACCAAGAAAGACATTGATTGTATTTACCTCATGGTAATGGATGAAAGGCAAATTACTATAAATCAAATATCCAATGCTATTAGCATATCCTGTGAGAGAGGTAAGAATATTCTACACAATGAACTTAGAATGATGAATATTTCTTCTTGGTGGGTGCCATGTTTTCTGTTCCCTGATCAAAAGAAGGCGAAGATTATTTCATCTGCAGGAACATAATGATGCCAGTTTTTTGGGACATAAAAGACATTGTGTTTATTGATTATGTTCAAAACGGCCACACCATCAATGCAGAGTACTATACAAACTTGCTGAGGCAGTTATCAAAAGCCATTACATCCAAACACCAAGGAAAACTGGTAAAAGGGGTCTTGTTTCATCAGGATACAAGTTCTTGATTTCAATGGCTGCTATGTGTAACCAGGGCTTTAAACTGGTTGATCACTTTCCATATTCTCCTGATTTGACTATCATCTGTTCTCCAACATGAAAAACACTTAACTGGGAACCAGTATCACAGTGGTGATGGTGTCATATCTGCTGTTGATGACATTTTTACCACCTGGATGAACAATCTTCTTTGAACAGTCAGATATCAGTTTACCTGGAATGAAACAATGCAATTATTAATAAGAAGTGTTCAAATCAATGCATGCAAGATTTCACTGCTCTAGCATCACTCATTCATAGTCAACCCTATGAATTTTTCAAGCCACCCTCTTAGTTTCTGAAAGGCATCTTTCACTTTCTTGAGATTTTTGTGCCATAGTTTCCATTGTCGAAAAACTTCCAAAATAGTTACATTTCTTTACTTGCTTTATTTTGAAGTCTCCATTTTGTAGCTTGCATTTTAGGTTGTTAATCTTGCTAATAACTACATATTATATCATCTTACAATTGAGGTTAGTCCTTTCTTCTTACTTGTCTTTATTACCTACAGTTTTCTTTCTATATCTGCCATCATTATTCTACTGTCTATTTATAACATTATTGGTTCTTTTACCTTCTACCCCTGCCAAAGTAATGAAAAGTTTCTAATATTATTGATGCATTATTTTCCAAGTTATCCCTTTAGCATTCAACACACTCAAACCTGTTCCATTAGTATTAGCTCTCAAAGTCTCACTGTTTGTGATCAAAGTCTCAGTCTCCCTGTCTGCATGACTTCCTGCATTATTTGTGATGGTGTCAACATATATTATGACAGAGTATATATAGGGCAGATTGAACATTGAGAGACGGTATTTATGGGGCAGGTTTGGGCAGGTTGAATGCTAAAGTGTCATAGGCAAAAAGAAATCTACCTGGCTCACTTCATTTTTCTTTTTTGTACATAAGTAGGTATGAATAAAAAAGATTTTACCAAAAAATATATATTAGAAACTCCAGAATTAAACTAATATTAAAATATTTCAATTGCTTGATTTTCTTTAATAGCAAAAGTGCATAATAGTATTTTAACAATCAGGCTGTACAATATTCCTTCAGTACTATTTAATATTTAAAAAAGAAAAGAAAAAAAAACTTGCTGACAACTTGTGTAGTAAGCCAGAGAACATTTTTCTGATGTATTCCTTTTGGCTGCTATGATAAATGAATCTCTTTTTCTCATGTACAAGGAAAGACAATAAAGAAACTGGACAGACAAGTTCAGAAATAAACCTCGAGGGAATTGTGAATCAACTGTCATATACCAGTGAAAGCATTTATAACGTGAACAATGAGCTGATTTACAGTGAAGTATTGTCAGACAAAAATAAAATGACAATCATAAAACGAAAAGACAGAATTTGACGAAACAGTAATTAGGTTAGTATACAACCCAAATTATGAATTTGGTATTGACTAAGCTTAGATGGGTTTGGTTTAAGACTAAGTTGGGGAAAGATGATGTGATGACAATCTCACAAAAAATTAATATATATTTAACTTTCATTTAAATCTCTAATTCTCATTATAATAAAATAAAGGCTGAGTTTTGATAAAACTATTTGGTCAGTTACACAAAATCAGATCAAGCAGAATGATGACATATATATATATATATATATATATATATATATATATATATATATATATATATATATATATATATATATATATAAGTAATAGGCATTTGTCAGTCTCAGGAGACTAAAGAGTCTACAAAAGTGGCTAGCTAATCCAGACTGCAAATACATGCTCAGGCACATTTATGTTTTCTAAAAAATTGGCCAGTGGTTTAAATAGCAACTATGCTAAGTGAAGCTGTTATAATTTCGGGGAAGAGGCTGGGGGTAGTGCGGCAATCTGACGTGATTAGTGATTGAACAAAACCAGTATGCACAAACACTCACTCATGATAACTTGTGAACCATTACTACCATCTTTACCCAAGAGAACAGTGTAGTGAGACTCTTGCTGCATTCAGAAGTGCCTGCATTTATTGCAAGAAAGTTTTAGAAAATGCAAAGAGCATTTATGCACAGTCAGTTCAGGCCAAGGTTGAAAACAAAAGACTTGGTCTCTGTGAATTCTGGAAAAAAGCCCAGTGTCAATTATCATAAATGGCCTTCAGGCTATTTCATCCTTATATGGCAAGGCAAGGACCTTTGCAATGAACTTTCCCTCCAATCCCATGTTAGATGATAAGGACCATCCCTTACCTGATTTCCCCTTCTCACAGAGTACAAATTTTGTAATATCTCTATGATGGCATGTTATCAGCCCATTAGCTTCCTTAGTGTCATCAGCAAACTCTCCAAATCTATAATCAAGAAGAAGGTTATTGAAGACCTCAACAGGAAAAACCTTCTTAGCAATAACCTCTGGTAGGTCCACAACTGATGTCTTAATTTTCATTACTCACAAAATTAGTGAGGTACTAGACCAGGGTTTTTCAACCATTTTAAATAACAGCGCACCAAGAAGAAGGTTTTAGGAACATTTGCCATAAACATTTTTGCTATAGGAAAACTCACTTCAGGAATTTTCGTCAGAAAACTTTGCTATATAGAATTTTTGCCGTAAGACAATTTCACCTCATTTTTTTTTTAATATGCGAAGTACCTTATCAAGTATATCTTGTTAACACTATTGATACTTTGATTTAAACATTTTAATAGGTGAAGTTATAGGATGCACTCAAATTTGGGGAAACTAATTGCGTATTTGAAAAAGGGAGAGACATTAGCAAAAAAGAAAAAGTCTGATTTAGATTAAGGAGATGCAGTACAAATGAAGAAAATATATATTTTGATATCAATGCAAGACTTCAGCAGAAAAAGCTTCATTACAGTCCAATGCAAAAAACACATTATTTACAATGCATTGCTTGGAATTTGTTGATATATTTTTAGTCTTTTATTTTTTGAATAAATGTTTACTTTTAATTTAAGTTTGACCTTGTAAAAAAGACATCCATATATGCTTGATAACAAGGCACTTCACATATTAAATTGAACATTACTCCAAAAGGGATGTTCAAAATAAGGGTATTGAAAAAAAATGTGGCGAAATATCTTAAGGCAAAAATCCTATATGAAGTTTCCTACAGCGAAAATTCTTGAGGCAAGTTTTCCTAGGGCAAAAATGTTTACGGCGAATATTCTGGATATGTGAGGAGCAAATGAAAATATCATGGCACACTTAGGAAAATTTTTAAATAGGTATGCATTTAAATGTTATGAAATAATACCATAGATTTTTTTAAAAAATACACACAGAAATATGAACTTACTTTATTTCAATATTTCTATTCAACTATTTGTGCAGCTTATTTAGTATGAAAACTGTGCCTGGTGTTTTTCACGATTACTTTAATGTTTGGTTGACTGTGCAATATGCAAATCCTCATTTCTTCTTCAATTGATCATAGCCTTTCTCACTTCTTATTTTTGATGTTATTTAGGGATGAGAACCCTAAAATTCATATAAGTAAGAAGTAGAAAATTAAATACAACTGATAAAGCCTTTTTTGCTAATGTAGGGATAAAAATTTTAATACTTATTCATTTATTCAAGCACTAAGGCTGTATCATTATTACTACCACACACACATAGATATATATGTCATGAATATCTTATGGCACACGTAAGACGATTGTGCAACACACTAGTGTGTCATAAATTCATTAAAAGAACCATTGCTTTAGATATATCAAAGACTTTTGACAAATTGCAACATAGAGAGTTGCTATATAAACTCTCCATCTCTGGAAGGGTTTTCTCAATTATCAAATCCTTCCTAATAGGTAGATCCATGAAAGTTGTTCTTAAGGGCCAGTCATTTGAAGGCCATGAAATCAGTGCTGATGTTCCACAAGATTCACTTCTCAGTCCTACCCTCTTTCTGGTCTATATTAAGGATGTGCTCAAGAAAAAACTCTGATCTTTAGTGAATATCTATGCAGATGATATAACAGAAATCTGGATGACCAGAACCTGGCAGCTGATCTTTCCTCATACCTGTTGGTTCAATGGGGGAAGGACTGAATTTTAAAATTCAGTTTGGGCAAAACCAAACTAGTAATGTCCCACCATCATCAAGCAGACCCTGAACTTTCACCTATCCTGATGGATCAGTCTTCTCTTTAGGATGCTCCTTGCCTTGAATGCCTATTAAGACTTGATCTCACCCCAGATCTCAAGTAGAACATATATATATATATATATATATATATATATATATATATAATGAGCCAAATGATAACACACACCCACAGCAATACACACGCTTACACATATCATACTCACTCACTCCCTAAGAACCAAATAACACACACACAAACACTAAACAGAGACACATCCCCTCACCAGGTCCAATAAAACTGTCAAACTGACCAGAGAATTCAGAGCAACATGTATCTATCCAGCTCTTATCACAAATAACAACTTAAAAGAGACTGTTTGACCAACACAAGGAATGTTAAAAGATTCATGTTAAAAAGATAAAAAAATAAAAAAACAAATGAAAACTACAGACAAAAGTTCATTTTCTCCAGCAAAAGACTCATTTCTGTAGTTTAGTGCTACCAGCAAGCAGAAATATTTCTCCTCCCGATGATGGCCATTTTGGTCGAAGCTTGTCGAGGAATCTAAATGGAATAATAATAAAAAAAAATGAAAGAATATTGATCTACAACCCAGTGTGTCTAAAGAATTTAATTTTTTAATTTTTTTAATTTTTTTTTATTGTTCAAAATATATATATATATATATATATGATCTGTTGCTAAAGGTGCTGAATAAATCGTCAGTCCCTTGTACCACTCCAATAAGTTTCTGACTCCTCATGCTGTGTTCTATCTTTATAAGAACTTTACGCGGGCTGTAGCTGCACAGTCCTCACTTGCCTGTCTTGATTGAGTACAGAAGCATCCTTGTAGGGGACGAATTATTTCCACCCTGAAACCTCTTTCTCACAGATGAAATGTCATAAGCTTCTCACTACTTTATAACAATTTCAATGATAAATGTTGACACGCTACATTCCTTAGTTCCACCAGTCCTGACTTTTGCAGCTAAGAACTACCATGGTATATGCATAGGGATGAATCATCCTCATTCCCTTCATATTCCATTAGTAAAGAAGAAGTTCAGCTCAGACAGCTTCTTTCTAAGAACTGGTGCTTTATAAAACAGACTCTTAATATAATGATTTCCTGATCATTACAATCTTAATCAATTCAAGTCTAGAGTTGTTACATACCATACCTATTAATACTATGTCCCAATCCTCATAAATACATTGGACACTATTGTAAGTGCAGGTAATATGCTAAGCTGTCAGCATGGGAAGTTCTTGCTGTGTCAAACTCTCTGCCTTTGAGAGAGATGAACCTGGATGAGGTTATGCCGAAAGGCAGAGTCTCATCCAGGGAGGTAGAAAGATACCCGATCTCGCATATGCAGGGTCTACAGTCAATTTTTGCCCAAACCCATGGGCTCAGATTTCCCCACATCAAATTTGGCCTTGTGCAGCATCCTACCTCATGGGGAGGCAGGTAAATATCATAATATGTTATCTAAGTAGTTCACCACTAGCAGTGGTTTACCCACTTCATGCTGCTGGTGAATATTGTATTTTGTTGATGCTATAAAGATTACCATTTCATTTCCAACCTCCATTTTGGTTATTCCTCATTCAGTAACCCTTCCTAGGTTACAACAAGAGTTAATCATTATCTTTCCTACATAGCCCCATAAACTGCACTTGTTGTCTTCTCTTACACTCATACAGCATCATACAGTGACCCTCTACCTTGTGTGGCTCTTGGAACTTGTATTGGGTGAACATTAGTAAAAACAAAAAATATACATATTTCATGCTAATAGAACCACTGAAAGCTTCTGAATATTATTGTCCATCAAGTTTTACTCACAAGTCTTATGTCAACCTATGGTACAGTTTTCGGATACTTCCAAATGGTGCTGCATACTGGGATTGCTTCTCTGAGCTGATATTATCAAGTCACCTCCTTGATAAATTGACTATGCTGAGATTTGTATCCAGGTCTCATGGTTAGAATGCTAATGTTCTAAACTCTCAGGAAGTCGAAATAATAGACAGAGAATATCAATGGAAAATACAATACTTAAGGAATCAGGGAATATGCTAGGCCACAAAATAATCTCCTTAGTTGGCCAGACATAGACATGAATACAATATTGGAAACAGTAATACAGATAGCTACAGGAAATCAACAATAACAAAAAATTGTAATATGAGCTCTGGTAAAAAAATATTTACTGGGACATTAGGTTTATAAATCCCAAATATTAACTCACTGATGTCCACAATGGATGAAAGTGTTGGTTGAAGTAATCCAAAAAGTGACTTGAAAAGTTGACCAAAAGAGTTGTGAGTTCAATACCTGACAACAGCAGAGGGTATAAAAACTTGGAGTATTGAGATACTAAAGGGAAACTGAGATATCCAGAAAAGGCATGTCACATGGAATTAGAACAATTTACCCCCATGGACTAAGTAAAGTGGTCGATTTAAAATTCCAACATATATCACCTGAAGAAGGCTGGAGCATACAACCGCCAAATACGTGATTATGGCAATAAAGATGACGACAACAGTCTGAAGGAAGTAAATAGTGTAAATAGCAACAATATTTATCTCAAAAATATAGACAGACTCGGGTATGAATCCATCACTTCTCCACCCCACCACACCAGATATGGTTTCATGGTCAGAATGCCAATGTTTTAAACATTCACGTATGAATTAATCACCTCCCACCACCACCACCAGGTATGATCTCATGGTCAGAATCCTGAGAGAACACTTACTCAATTATTGCAATCTTAACCAATTCAATCTAGGGTCAACCACTATCTATCCTACATATCCTCATAATTGCCACACACTTTTTCCTCTTATGTCCATACAACAGCCTCATTTCGTAACCCTCTACCTTGAGGAGCCCCAGGGCCATTCAGGTATGAATCTGTCACTTCCCCACCTCCACCAGGTATGGGTTAAAAAGCTGGACTAGTTGATAACCGGTATAGGAGAATGACAACTCTGAATTCAAAACTGATTGAGCTGGCAATGCTACCCTATAAAAAGCTTTTTGCCACAGTAACCACAGAATTAAATATGTGAGTGTGGCCCCTATGCAGCATTGGGGAGTCTAGAAGATTTCATCATCATCATTTTATTGAGTGTTGTTATTTACTAATATTTATTTAATTTGGAACAAGGCCACAAGTTTCTTACATCATTTGATATACATAAGTGGTCACCTATATATTCATTAAGTCTTGCTTAATCTGGTACAAGGTTATAAGTTTCTTAGTATCTGGTGTTCTTAAATGGTCATCTGTGTATTTGGTGAATCCTCATTAGTCTCAAGCAAGCCTATAAGTTTCTTGTCGTACTTAGTAATTTTAAGAAGTCACCTGTCCATTTAGTAAACTTTTCCTAGTTTGGACAAAAAGCTATAGGTTGCTTATATTACCAGGTGTTTCTAAGAGATCTAAGTACTGATTAGGCTTGTTGTGCAATAATTTTATACAGGTACTCTACCAAGTTTTTTATTTCCTAAACCATGACAGATTATCCATTGTACTGGGCCAATTGAAATCATGTAAAATTTGTTACTTTTTGCTGGAAGATCAGTGGTCTATTTGTACAATAAATTATACTGATGTTAGTAGATGTACAAGTTAACCAATGTTTCACAAATCTGAAGGATTATGGCCATATCACACAGGAGTTAAGCAACAGTGAGCTTGGTCAGTACTTAAATGGGTGATTGCTTGGATGTGCAGGTGGTGTAATGGATAATGGGTTAGAGTTGGAAATTGGAAAGCTGAGTTCCAGTTCCAGTTGTTATATTCACTTACATGCAAATAGCCTTATCAAAGGTATGAATCTATCTCTTCCCCAGCTATGGGTTAATTAACAGAACTTGTATCATTAAATTATTATTAACTCCTCAAAATTCTTATAATCTCAAACTATTTTCTGGATTTAAATAACCTGAAAAAGGTTTGTAAACCCTATAGAAACAATCAATCATACATGTAATACCTATTCTTCTGAGTCCCTAATTTCCATAGTGGATAATTCTTATGGGACTCTATGGCAATAACAGCATGACAGTTATGGGAGAGCAGTTTACTCATTCAATCAATTTTCTTGAGGTGACCTTGTCATGGATGACTATGGAAGTAACAACTTTTTGATGCTGCTAGGGACGAATCAAGGTAATTATAAGTCAATGGTTTCTCAAAATACGTAAATTCAATTATTCTTTTCTTTCTGTCAAATATAATGGCATATTCGTGTGACAAGATAACACTTTCACCAGTTCAGACATTTACAATTAAGACCCCCACCATGCCACATACACCAGGTCATACCATCCTGATTCCCTTTGTATTCAATTGGTAAGAAGGAAGTTCCAATCAGATAACTTCTTCCTAAGAAGCACTACTTTCTGGAACTGACTCCTGAGAGGATACTTACCCAATCACTGCAATCTTAGCCACTTCAAGTCTAGGGTCAACCATTATCTATCCTACATATCCTCATAATTGTTACATATTCCTTATGTCAATACCATAGGCTCATTCAGTAACCCTCTACTTTGAGTGGCTCTAGGTCCTTGTATTTGGCAAACATTTAATAAAAACTAAAGTAAAAAGACAAAGTTTAAGAAATGAGTTCCTGCTTTTCTTAATTGTAAGCAGGTAGCCTCAGCTGAAAGTCATCTTGATTCTCTTTCACTTTTCTTGATTCTGTTTTTGGCATTAATAACATTCTATTTACATTAGAAAATTGTGAAGATATTTTACATACCAAGCAGCTAGGAACCAATTGTGATCTCCGTTTCAAAGCATGTGTCCAATCTGTCAACTATGTATTAGCCTTATAGCTGTTTAATTTTTATTTCAGAGAGTAGGAGATATAAATTAGGTCAAAGAGGAGAGAAGAAATTGCTGAAATAGTGAGAGGTCAACTACTGTCCCTTTGGTAGAGAGAGAGATGGTGGGGGCAATACTGAAAAGGCAATTTTGAGGTTAGCTAACAAAATTTCAAGAAGAGAGTCAGTTTGAGTCTCTTGTTAACTTAATCACTTATGAATAAAGACAAAATGAAAACTTATCTTAGCCAATGTGTTTTATCCTCTGAGGGATTTTATCAAAGCAAATGCAAGGATTTTATTTTCTAACAAGTATTACCATACAAAAGCAAAAATGTTATTAGTTTTTCAAAATTTTTAAATTTAAGAACACTCATAAATATTCATCAGGTTAGCCAAAAAGTATAGGCAAGCTATGGAGGACATCAAGTGACACAATTCAATGTTTAATAAATGAAAGTAAATGATAGTCATGAATTTTTATTTTTTAATGTAAATTAGTATTTAAATTATTTCAATTTGGGATTAATTTATGCGTTATAAATTTTAAATAACATTAGGTTATGAATTTAACTTTTTTCTTTTAATCTTTAATATTTTTATAGTCATGTATGTTGATTTGGAAAAGTAGTAATTCTTTCAGGAATGGACATATTTGAAAAAATCTGGGGTACAGATTTATATTTTGATAAGATTCGATAGCAGAACTCTTGAGAATTTTTCATCTAAATAAGTTACTTTTCTTTTAATAATTGAATAGCATTCTTTAGATATAAGTTGTGATTGAATTTATTTCTATGTATGACTAATGCAATTGATAAATTGCTGTGTATAATCCCTTTTGTGTTTATTGATGTTTTTTAAATTTCTGCAAGTTTCCCCAATGTATTGTGCAGAGCAGTTCTGGCAATTTATCTTATATATATCTGCTTCAGAATTATTATTGTTATGTGTATTTTGGGTTCTGGTCATATCCATAATAGTTTTGGATGTGGTTGTAATTATTTTGATGTTGTTTTGATTGGATAAATAGTTTTGGATTAGTAAATCTTACAGAGTTAGTATACATTGTCAGATTCATTGAGATTTGTGGTCGTAGAAAACCAAACAGTATTTTACACTTGCTAAGTATTAAATAAATACAAGTACTTAGTGTATGAAATCAGTACTCTCCAAAATTTCCATTTTATAACATTTCTGACTCTGGGTATATTTTTTAGGCGTGGTGTTACTGTTATATATTAATACATCCTCCCAGTTTTTTTGTCATTCTTGATTTTTTTATTATTATTATTATTATTATTACACACCAAACAAAGTAATAAAGCCACTAAAACACAAGGGGTTACTGATATCATGTTTTCTTTCCTCATATTATCATGAGGAAAGAAAACATTATTAAGGAGTGAGAGAGAGTAATAAAAGAACAGGAATTAAGAAGACAGAAGATAACGATGGACATTGAATTTAAATTTTTGAAGATCAAACTTAACTGAGAATCAAGAAGTCAGAAGAGAGTTCCACAAACAAGAAGTGTGAGAAAAGAAACTTTTAGCATAGAAATTATGGTTACATCTAGCCAGTTCAACTGTAAAATGATGAGATTTTCTTGCCAATCTAGTAGTACAATAGCCAATCTACTGGCCAAAGAGTTGAATAATAAAGAAGACGACTGGGCCAATCTGTCGGCCTGATGATACAAGCCTCAGGATTAGCTGTCTGGTGTTCATACCAGTCAATCAGATTGCTTCCCACATTTCTTGCATATCTGGGCCTTTCAATGGCAGCTTCTATTATAGTTTGCTGCATTCTGTAATTTACATTGATTTTTTTGGTTCCAAATGTAGGCTTGTGAAAAGAGCTGTTAAATTTATTTTCTGGGTTCCAAAGAGGAAAACTCATCAGAACAATTACCAAGAAAATATTTAAAAAAAGGCACAGTTAAATTATGTTATGGCAGTGGGAAAGTAATTGAAGCCCAGATGCCAGGTCAGGACCAATAACACTGCAGATTCTTCTTTGGAATTTATCAAGAATCTCCAAATACATTTCAGAAGCACTAGACCAGATGTAAAAGAAATATTCAGTGAATTTATGAATTGTAAACTTTTAGGAGGCACAGTAGAGTAATGGATAGCAGCTCAGACTGAGGAATCGGAGAGCTAAGATCAAATTCCAGACAAATCCATTACATTCACTTACCCTTGGGAAAGGTATGAATCCTCTTCTTCTTCTCCCCCCTCCAGCTATGGGTAAATGGCAGGACAGACCGGGTTCTATAGCCTTGGATGGCAACTGGTCTACGCAGAAAGAAATGGCAGCCTCTGCGGGAAAAAATCTACCTCATCAGTCATGTATCAAAAAATACATGATCACCTAAGCGTGTGTTATGATAATTTACCCATGAACGCATGGACTCCCCCAGATATAAATAGGAGCAGGTACTGCCTTTTGGAGATGGAAGTTTCTAGCAGTCAGCTCTGACAGTCGAACCAAACATTCTTGCTGTAACACTCTCATTTGTATATGTTTATATTACTGTTCCTGTTAATATATTTCTTTAACTCAATTCCTCTCTTGTATCTTTATTTCTGGCCCTAACATGGCCACAACAGCATGTATCATGCATGGCACATAACTGACTGAAACTTTTAAATGTGTAAAAGAGATTCTGGCATGAAAAACTGCCTAACTCAAAAGAGTGAACCAATATTCCTGGCAGCAGACTTGATTATTGTTTCAATATAATCTTTCCACTTCATGTCATCAGAAAATGTTAGCCCAAGAAGGTGCAAGGAGACACTCTTCTGAAGGTTGACATCAGCTATGTTGATGTAGGACCGAAAAAGTTCTAAAAAGCTTTTATCATAACCATTCTGCTGTTGTACTCTCTGACCTTCATTATATCTGGATTTTTGAGAGGTGTTGTTACTATAAAACACTGATTCTTTGTGTGTTCAGTCCCTGGGATAGGTAGTGCAGACAAGGTGAACAATAAAGGTGCATTACTAAACAAGAACTAGATGAGATACTCATAGATATGAACAAGGAAATAAGAAAAAGCTACTATCGTAAATTGAATAAAGGGTTTTCGTTCTACATTCCCTGAAGGTTATCCAAATTGACAAGCACCTGAAAAAGGCCAGAGGGCACGACAGTTAAAATGTGATAACTACAAAGATGAGGGCAATAGCTTGAATGTAAATAATGGTTAACTCCTCATACCAGAAATTCAGAAAAATCATTGCTACTTTTTCCATTTCTTTCACTTTCTTGCCTTGATTACAAAATGTCATCTGAGGTAACCTTTTTTATCTGAATTTCCGAGACATATTACTATTACTCCTTCCTACTGCTGTAATATTTGGAATTCTTTCAGTTGAATTTCTCAGTCATTTTACAGTTACTCCCTCATACTGCTGTAATATCTGGCTTCTTTTTGTCTGAATTTATGAGATCAGATGTTAATAATATTAGGTTGGAAAGAAAATTCTACCATGTTTCACATATTATGATTTTGAGGTTACTTTTTAAATATTTGTGATAAAATAACTATTAATTTTTACATTCTAATGTTTTTTCTTAATATCAAAGGGCATATATTTTGTATTGATTGTATTGATTTTAACCTTTTAAAATTAGTTTAGATCCCATCCATATTGGACACTGGATACTGAAAGAATTCAAAAAGGGTTCTTCATCAATGGAAGTGACAAGAAATATTTGTTCTATTTATGGAAATCAAACTTTACATGTCCAGAGAAGATAATGATAGTTTGACCAGTTTGATTGGAAAATCTTTCTCTCTAAGATTTCCCATAATCTTGAAAACCAATTTCTGTCTTAATGTTGAGCTTCTGCAAACTGTATGAGAATTAGTAAAGCAATTCAATACAGTTCATATTTTGATGGTAAAAATCTTCAAATTGGAGAAGTTTCTAAACTTGGTGAATAGGTTCCTCATCATCTGGCAGTTTTTCAAATTACCATATATACTTGAGTATAGTGTGAGTTTTTATGATCAGTTTTTTATGCAAAAAAATAGGGGGTTGCAGGTAACTTTTTTTGAAGAGGTTAAAAATCATGCAGTTTTGGTAACTGGTTGTACTATACACAGGTAAATTCTTTCTGGAGGGATTAAAATTCATGTCATTTTGGTAACTGTAGCCTATGTGGTAGGCCTATATTTTTACAATACTTTTGTTAACCTTAACAGTACAGGTAAGCTCTTTTAGCCTGACTAGATTCTTTTTTTCTGTTGCTACATGAACAATAGAATGTCAGTCACTATGTGTGTTGCTTAAAATCTACAAAAATGAATAGAGTATCATCTAAAAATATATACACTTTATGAGCAAATCAAAAAAATATACAGAATGCAAAATCTTTAAAATTTAATATCTAATTTAGCCCTCTATGCATGTGCTTTTAACATCTGATTTAGCCCCCAGTTTTAACATTTGGCAATAATTGTCTAGGCCTACTAGTATTGCTAGATCAAATTATACACATGCTACATGAAGATATCAGATTTTTCACAAAATAATTCAAGGGTCACACTATACATAAAGTAGACTCATACATGAGTATATACGGCAATCAAAAAGCTGCCCTTTGTTTGTCATTGATTTGTTACTGAACCTTTACTGGGTAGAATCACCATTGATGAAAAGTTGGCCCTTCTTGTCAGCATCCGTTTGGAAAGAAGCATCTATCCCCAAATGTAGCCCTGTGTCAGACCTTTTACATTTTTAAAATGAAAGATCATCAATAAAAGATTTTAAAGTATTTCTTTTAATTATTTTTTTCTCTCAAAATGATAACATGTAATGTCATGCAGATTCATTTTGTTATTTTTGACTAACTGCAAGAAAATTTTGCTTTATTCCTAAATTATGTCTATATATTAAAGTATAAACTATGGAAAAATGAGTGAATGTGTTGCTATTGGGACCTGTTGCTGAGAGAAACTATTCTTAAAATTTTTGAATCCCACCACTGGTTGAATAGCAGGACAGACTGAGTTCTATAGCCTTGGTTGGCAACCAGTCTACTGAAGAAAGAAACAGTAACCTACTGCAGGAAAATCTTCTGCCTAGTCAATCATAAAACAATGCGAAAGGTATGAATTTATCTCTTCTCCCAGCTATAGGTTAAATACAGTGGTGAGATTCAGTGTGTTCACACAGATTCACAGTAACCGAAACAAACAAATTACTAATTTTAGATTGTCTACCAAATTTTAGTCACATAATTGGTTGGTGAGATAAATTCAGGTGATCGAATAAAGGTTAATACAAATTTCATGAACTGCTGAACTTGGTATATTCAAGAAATGCAGCCCTGTCTATTCCATTGTTCGAGATGGCCATTGACCAAATAAAAAGGTCCTTCTGTGTGTGATCAGTCTTATTTTTAATCCTATTGGGTATCTAGCCATCCTCCTAATCAGAAAAGCCTGGCAGAGGAACCAGTTTAGGTGTTGATGAATCCCCACCCCCTCTATATGTCAGCTAGTACTTACTTACATGCAGTGGTGGGTTTCAGCAGGTTCACACAGTTTTGCGTAAACCTGTTCTTGGAATTTTATGAACTCAGCAAACCCTTTGCTAGCTGCAACCTGAACAAACTGCTACAAATTGTAGTCACATAATTGGTTGGGGATGTAAATTTAGGTGATCAAATAAAGGTTAATACAAATTTCATGAACTGCTGAACTTGGTAGAGTCAGGAATTTGGAATATTCAAGAAATAGTTATTTTTTGGAAAGCTGTGGAAGAAAAGCTGAATGGCTGAAATAAAATTTTTCATCACAATATTCCCATTAATGATTTTTGTGACTATGTGGAAA
This sequence comes from Acanthosepion lycidas, assembly GCA_963932145.1. Taxonomy (NCBI): domain Eukaryota; kingdom Metazoa; phylum Mollusca; class Cephalopoda; order Sepiida; family Sepiidae; genus Acanthosepion; species Acanthosepion lycidas. Next base: position 59,699,152 of record OZ010585.1, on the reverse strand, counting down.
ATGTTCTAAAAAACTTTCATAATCCTGTAATTCTTCAAATTGTACAAAAGACTATTATCAATACGATTGCTATCAGTTCTTCTGAGGCAGAAAGAAGGTTTTTTCAAGAATGAATATTATATACTCAGATAAAAGAATCTGCCTTACAGTGGAAAATGCTGCAAACTTGATGAAAATCTTTTTGGTCTCTCTTTAGATTTATGGGATGTCACTCTTTTCATTAAAACATGGCTTAGAAAAAAATCACAATGCTGATGACAACAGAGTGAGGCAAATAAAAGCTGAAGACTATGATGACAGTCAAGTGGCTATTTGGAAATTTTTTAAATGAAAGATCATCAAGAAAAGATTTTAAAGCATTTCTTTTAATTATTTTTCCTTTCAAAATGATAATGTGCAATCTAATTCGGATTAATTTTGGTATTTTTGAATACCAAAGTGTAAGAAAAATTTGCTTTATTCTTAAATTATGTCTATAAAGTATATACTACGGAAAAATGAGAGAATCCATTGCTATTGAGACCTGTTATTGAGAGAACCCATTCCTAAAATTTTTGAATCCCATCATTGGTTAAATAACAGGACAGATTGGGTTCTATAGCCTTGGTTGGTAACCAGTCTATTGGAGAAAGAAATAGCTGCCTACTGCAGGAAAATCTTCTGCCTAGCATCCCATGAATCAAAAGAGACATGACTGCCCAAGCATGTATCACTGATTGAAGATAATTTAACACTTTGAACTCTAATTGGGTTGGGTCAACACATTTTATATATGCATATTTTGTTTATCTTTTTTCTCTATATTTACATTTTTAAACTTATTTTAAACATTTTGCTGCAACTGCAATATAATTATAGAGCAAGGACTTGCAAGCTAAAATTCAGTATAGTTTGATCTGATGACTACCATATGCTTTCTTCTGGTAATTGGTGCTCCTATAATAGAACAAAGCATGAACAAGTAATATTAACTCTATTGCATTAAATATGCTCCTTTTACCAGTGCAATTTTAACCTCAAGAAGATCAATACTTCTACTATCTTCATTGCTATCAATGAATTATTTTAAACCATTAAGAAAACCAAGATAAGGAAATTTTGGCAATGTTTAACTTTCATGTCCACAAAAAAAAATGGCACTACTATTACTGTATACACTAGTCATGGGCAAACTGTGGCCTGTGGACCATATGAGGCCCATTTGGTCTTTCTAAATGGCACACTTCATTTCATAGGGAAAATAACTTTTCTTAAAATTTTGTTTTGTTTCATTCACACTTGTTCACTCACACTGTCTCTTACATAACTGCATACATAAACAATGATTAAGTACAATATTTTTTTTAATTTTCTAAACTGTCATGGGTCCTTACCTATAACTACAGAATTAACTCTTCCTAACATTATGTATACTACGCCTCTCAAGAGAGAGAAAGTCGTATCGAGTCGAGCCAATAGTAGTTCACTCCAAACCAGACTGACGGTCATACTAACACCTTCCACATCTTGTATTATTATTTTGTGTAATATACCTTCGTTATTTCTACTCTTGTGTTCGTGTTGTTCTTCCTTGGTCCTAACCTGGACCATAACATAAACTTTTGGTGAAAATAACAGATTCATCATTTTAAATCATCAGCGATTTTCATTAGGAAGATCATACATGTAAACATCTTCTTTTGAAACAGGAAATGTTTATAATATTTTTTCCTCTACAGAAGAAATATATGTTCTTATTTTCAAATGAATAAATTAGAAAAAAAATCACATGCAGTACCATGTGTCAATAACACTTGTTATCAGTGATAAACTTATACCAAGACTCTATTTTTTTAATTATAGAAAAATCTTTTCTCAAAAAAAAAAAAAAAAAATCAACTTTTCCTTTTATGCTGATGCATACAGCCTTCTGTAGTGAAAATAGCTGAGGTACCTACTGAGAAAAACTACCTTACAACTTTTTAGTAGTGCAGCCCATCTTCTGATGAACTATAAATCAAACAGTCCACTGCTCAAAAAATGTTGACCATGCCTGGTATACACTTTTGACTCTCTTGGTTATGTTTATTGTTTTAAAAAGTGATTAGACTTTTAATAAAGCCCAAACATATAAAAGTGGATTTATATATATATTTTTTATTCTTGAGAATTGACAACAAAGATGTTAAACGCTACTTATTTATTAGATTGCTTATTTGCAAGAATAATTTTATATTTACAAGAGTATAAAAGTATGTGAACAAACTATGAAATATTTGTTATTTACCATTTTATAAAGAAATAAATATGAAAAGAATTTTTTTTTATTCATAAATTTATAAAATGTCTGTGAACAAGAAAATTTAAATAAACATAACAATGAGAAAGTGTAATTATAAATTTTGAAAAAATGTATTTTCTGGACATTTCTTTTATTTGCTGTCACCACATTAATTCTCTAAAATAGATTGAGAGCATCTCTTTTTATAGATTTTGGTAATTTTGTACTATTTTTATACATTTTTGAATAAAAAGATTTCTTTTCAAATTTATTTCTTTATAAAATTGTAATTAATAAATCTTTATAAAAAGGTAAATAATAAATATCACATTGTACTTGGTTCACATATTTTTATAATCTTGTAATTAAACATTGCCAAAACATTTTACTTATGGACATGAAGGTTAAACATTGCCAAAATTTCTTGCAAGAAATCTTGTCAGTCATTCTAAATGACTTTTTATTTTTTAATTGAGCAAGGCAACAATGCCACTAAGACACAAGGTGCTACTGGCAGTGAAAAAGAATGAGAAGATTTTACAAGCAACCAGAAACCTGCTCCTAAACAGGTAACAAGAGATAAACCTCTACTCCTGTTCAAAAGAGTATGAACTGAGCAATAAGTGAACCTATCTACTCCTATTCAGGAGAAAAAAATAAATAACATTTTCAGATTATACTGAAAACGTTTGTTGATTAGAAACAATGGAATACTTCTGCATGCATTTTTCTTTCCATTCATAAAATGATTGTGTTTCTGAAATAAAATCATTGCTTCTTTTTTAAGCTTTCTCTCTATTCATAAAATGATTGTTTTTAAAATACAATTATTTGCTTTTTACAGTAGCTATTTGATTTAGTAAACTGAACTTAGTAGACCATGAAGCAAAATGGAGGTGGAAGATGAGGTTTCAAATTGGAGGTTCAAACATACCTTGAAAATCAACATTTAAAGTGCTATTTTTTTTTTTTAACCCAGGCTTGAGCACTTTTCACTTGGGTGGGAAATATACATCCATCTTAACTACAAGAAGCTCTAATGTAAAACCAGTGAAAAGAATACTTTCTTTTTCTTATGCTCATAAAACACCACACAGTAACCCACTACCTTAAGTGGCTCTTAGGCCGTGTACTGGGTGAACATTAATGTATTAAAAAATGTATTTTGTAATTATTTCATCAGATATTTGTTGATTAAACCCAGTTTTGTCATAAAGCCATTTTCTGGAGAACCTACAAAGAATGAAACTCTTTCTTATTTTTTTAATTTAAAATTATTTATTTTTTTTAATTATTTTTTTAATATAAAATTATTTATTTTTTTAATTATGTTTTTAATTATTTTTTTAACATAAAATTATTTATTTTTTAAATTATTTTTTTAATTACTTTGCAGAACAGACTTCCAAGAGGATGCTTACGCAGTCATTACAATGTTAACCTCAACTTCGTTCAGTAGCCATTTACCTTGAATAGGTCTTGAGCCTTGTACTTGTTGAACAATAGTATAAAAAAAATAAATAAAAATTACTAGCCCAAGTCACACAAAACTAAAGATTCTTGAAATTGAACAAATTCTTACAAGGGTGGGCTGAAAAGTTTGTAGTCTGACTATGAAGAAGTAATGACAGAGCTGTGAAATTTTACATGTATTAATTTCAACTTTTCTTATTAATAACAGCATTGTTTCTTTCCAGGTAAATGGACAACCAACAGTTCAAAGAAGACTGTTCATCCTGTTGGTAAAAAAAGTCATCAATAGCAGATACATTATCATCACTGCAGATATATCATTATCACCCCAGTCAAGTGCAAAGCTGGAACGTCATCCTCTAATGTAGAAACCATGTCAACATGAATGTCTTTGAGGGCTAAACCCTTTTTCTGTGGGTTCTTGTTATCACCACAATGCCAAATTTTGTCCATTTTTAAGTCACTACTAGTTACATTTAAAGTCATATATAAGAAACTCAACCTACCAGCTTATCGCTGATAATTTGATTTGGCCATTAATTTACATTCTTTAAGAGTCTCCTTCATTTCAAATAGGACGTAGCCAGCTCACCTCCCGACAGAGTTCTGATATGTGCATTTCTTTGCTTTAGCGTTTTCTCCTCCATTTTTGGCATAGCCATAGCTGGCTGGGAGTATCAACCATTGTCCCATTGACTGGTTCACTGATACACTGAACAGAAAATGTCAACATCATATTTAGATAAGTTCCATAAGATAAAGCCGTTGATATTTACTAGGCTTAGCTGGAGATAATGAAAGGAGGAAGACTGTGTTGCACTAATTTTCCAAGTGGGAGGACTTAGCTTTCATCTGGGCTTGAACAGCACCTTTGATACCAGTGAGAAATATGCTATGCTATCTTTAACTCATGTGGTAGAAAGCAACCATAGTTGTCTCCAGCTCGAACTACGTGATTATAAAAGAAATGGTCAAACCTCACTAGATAGTTAAATTACATTGAATAAAGCTTCATTACAAGCCTAAATGTTTGCTTGTTTATTCTTTACAGCTCCCATATTCTGATAAAATAAAAATAAAGTGCTGAATATTTAATACAAGTCTTAAGACAAGTGGTACCTCACTAACCCAGTAACTCTGTCCTCCAGCAATTCATAACCTCTGTTTCCATTTGCAGGTCTGTTACGACAGTTCTTTGATTCAGTTTCAAACTATGTTTTGAATCATAATTTAGTGGTTTCTTGCAGTGCTTTGGGTTATTTTGTCAAATAACTCTTCACCAATTTATGAAAGACAAAGCCACTCCTTGGCTAAGTTCTTTTTCGTTTCAGTCCAACTTGTAGACAGGAAATATTCCAGTATGGCTAGCTTCATTGCTTTCTCATCTCTTGCCTGTTTGCTGGTAAACAGACATGTGTTAGCTATCTAGGTTATCTGGAAAGGTCGAACCCCATGTCTCATACTAAAGAGAGTCGGTGTTCAAATTGATTCTTGAAGTTGGTGGAGAAAGCTGAAATGTCATGTGATACTCAATATGTAGTGATTGGTCTATAATAGCCGATCACTGTCTCTCTTCCATGTCAGTCTTGGCTGACTGTGGAAGTTTCCACATAACTCTTATCAGTTTAATTTTATTTTAGTTTCTTTTTTGTTATCTTCATTTCAATAGAGTTTACTATTTTTTGTTGTATTTTGATTAATTATTTTGAGTTATACCACAGTATAAACCAACATTAGACTGAATGTGTAAAATCCTGTTTGAAGTTGAATCAAAGAACTCGAAATTCAACAACTTTTGATGGTTATTTCAAATTTCAAATTAAATGTATATTTATTCATTTTTTAATTAATTAAATTAATTAGATTTTAATTCATTTTTTATTTTATTATTTTTTATGGTTAAATCATATAAATTATTTTTAATGCAACTAATTAAAGACTATAAGCAACATAAATTTTTTTTAGTTTGAATTTCTGAAATGAGGAGTTATGTACATTATTTACTGGATAATAATCTAGTGGATTTGTGAATTAATAATTGTGAGTTCAATCCTTGGGCTGGGCAGCATGCATTTGGACTCACTGGAAACAGGGTGATCAATACCTGAGCAGTACTAAAAATAAGAACAAGACAAGATATCCCAAGACATGCACAGCAGAACAAGAACAGTCTACCTCCATAAATAAAGGTTTCAGTTCAGAATTCTCTGCTGGTTACCCAGATTGATATATACTTGATGAAGATCAGAGGGCACAACAGCCAAAACATTGTGATAACAACAACAAAGATGAGGGCAAATAAATAGTGTAAATAATAATAATTTTTATTTATTATCATATCATTTTATATACTATAAATTATATTAAAAATAAATGTAAGATATGGGAATCCTTTGGGAGTCAATATCTGTTTTCTGGTATTTTATTTTTAGATCTCTGTATTGCCAGATTAAATGAGATATAAATGCATTTATGTGAAGAAAACTTGGTTGGTACAAAATGGCTATCATACCAAACTGGAGAGGTAATAAAACTATATTTATTCTTGTAGAACAAAGAGTGTGTGCCCCATCCCACCAAAAAAAAAAAAAAAATCAGTTATACAAACTATTTCTGGAAGAGAATGATTTTTTTTTTAGGAAAGCAGTTATTGTAATCATAGTGCTTAATCTCAAGGATTGATTGATTCATTTTGTTTTTTATGGCTTATCAACCCTTTGTGGGATGCTTTAAAACTGAAACATATTTTGAGTTGTAAGAATAATTCTTTTTTTTGTGAATGAATATTGCATTAAAAATCTTTGAGAATAACAATGATTTTTTTCCAGATACAAGTACTACTATTTAACCCATAAATGGGAGGAGGAGACAGATTCATACCTTGATGATATGCTTAAAGACTACCAGGAAAAATACCTTTTCAGAGATATAGCAATGCCATCAGTTAAAAATATGTCTATTAAATAACATGACAAAATAAATAAATATAAGGATCTTGAAGTCGGAAAAAAATGGGTACCTTAAAAACTAGTTATGCCTATGATAATTGGAACCCTGGATGCAATCAAGAAATATCCAGACAAGAACATTAAGAAGATTCCTGGCAGCTCGTGTTTAAAAGAGATTCCAATAATGACATTATGTGGAACTGCTCATCTTCTCAGCAATGTTTTTATCAATGTTGTAAAGAAAATAACAATGTACATGTTAAGTACCACTTCTCATTAGAATTAGTGCAAACAAAATGCACATATTTACTACTTTGCTGTACTCAATGTCTCAAGAAACCATTAAGCTAGGCCTGATTATGACCTTTCAGGGCCCCTAGGCTAACGAAATTAGGCCCCTCCTCCTCAGACGAAGTCTTCCTCTAACCCATCTTGAATATTTTTACTTGTGATATATTTTAGTGACATTTACATAGCTTGAAGTAAACTTATTGCAAATTCTTTAAATGAACTAGAATAGTTATCTTTTTTTGTTTGTCAATAAAAATATTCTTTAAGAAATACTACTATTTTGCTATTTATTGCAAACCAAATTAGCACATCTTTCAACACAACCATATTAAAAAAAAAAGAGAAAAAAAGAAGATATTTTTTAAACCAGCATTATAACAATAAAACAATCCAAATAAATATGAGTTTGTCATATAAATATCATTTCAGTTTATGAAGCTATTTTTACAAGTTTTTACATCTAGAAAATTAAAATCTCTGCTTTATAAAAATTTCTAAGATTTAAACATTCTGAACTAAAATCAAATGTGCTATCTACTTGAAACATGGTGACACAAACTAAAATATTCTTCTCTTTGTTCCTGAACAGAAGAAGAAGAAGAAGATTTTGTTTTTCTTTAATGTATGAGCTACCAGGAATCCCTTCAATGAGTCTATTGGAATCTTTTCCAATCAATCTGAGGGCTCCAACTACAACTGGAATTGTTAATGTCTTTATGTGCCACATTTTGGAGATTTCAATTTCAAGATCTTTGTATTTTGATCGTTTTTTTGAAAATCTTCATTACAGCCCTGCAAGGATTACCCTGTCAGTAAAAAGGTACATTTTGTTCTTGCGGTCTCTGATCACAATATCTGGGCAATTAGTTTTGATTGTTCTGTCTTTGAGTATTGTAAAGTCTCATAAAATTGTTATAGGTCTTATCTCTGTAACTGGATCTAGATGGTGTTCATACCAATTTCTTGCAATTTCCTTTCCGTAAAAGTTGCAAATTTTTCAATGCAGATATTGGCCCACTCTGTTATGCTGGGTTTTATATTCAGTGGCTGCCAATACCGTGCAACCTGATACAAGATAATCAATTGATCTTGAGTATGTATTACAGAATCTACATTTTGGTCTAACACAATTTTTCAGTATGTGAGATTGATAATTTCAAGTTAGCAAGCATTGGTCCTGTGCAGCAAGAATAAAACCTTCAGTTTCAGCTTTTAACCCTGCACTACGTAGCCACTGATGGATACGGGGTTTATCTACATTGGTACGGGCAGAATATTGACTGTGAGGAAGTTTATCTTGCCATCATTTCTGTATCTGGTTGATTGCATTTGCCTTTGATTTCTTTTTTAAGATTTTTGCATCTTCAGTAGGTGCATCATGTTTTACTTGCATTTCTTCACTCATTTAAACTCCATTTTGAACTTGTTGGCTGTCTTTTCTTCTTTTTTATTATTATTATTATTATTATTATTATTATTAGTAGTAGTAGTAGTAGTAGTAGTAGTAGTAGTAGTAGTATTTCAATAATTCTAAAGTATCAAGGGCAGAGGAGAATGAGATACTTTCTTGAAAATGTTTAGGCATAAACATATCAAGACATTTAATAAAACTTAGAAAGAAGAGAAAATGCTTATATAAAAATAGTTCAATCCTCAACAGACTTTTGTGTCTCCTCAGAAGAACAAAATAAAGAAATGATAGAAAGAAACATCCTAAATAGTCTTTAAACAAGCAGCTTAAAAAAAAATAATTCCATTGTTTTTGTTTTCTTTTTTTGTTACCTCTGCTCTCTAGTTCAGCAATCTATCCCATTAGTTCTGACTGCTACATCATCAGCCATCTTTCTTCTAAAAATAGAATGGTGACATTTTTTTATTTTTTGAGGAAGGAAGCTGGCTGACAATGTTGTCCTCAATTTTGTGACTGTCACATGTTTCTTATATTCTCTTTCTTAGCAAAAACAAAAAAAGACAAAATTTTATATACTTTTTTTATCAAGCAAGAATTTCCAGTTCATATTCTAGTCTACAAAAACCATTTTTTACCTCTTTCTCTTGCCTCAAACTTGTTCTACTCATTCTTTTAATTGTGAATGCAGAGAAATCAAAATTTACTTAGGATGGCCGAATCAAGATACCATCTTTCTTTAATATTGAGCTAGGGTTGCCAACCATCCTGCAAAATGTGAGACTGTCCTGCATTTTAATGCTGAAGAATATGTCCCATATTAACTAATGCAGAATACCTTTTTGTCCCAAATTTTCAAAATCAATGATTCTTTCTAAAAAATTACAAGAATTTTTTTTTTTTAAAAACACAAATTTGTTTTTTTTTCTTACTTGCTGTGCCAATTTCATTTGATGTTTTTTGATGTTTTATTTCAAAGAATATGTAAAATTGCTGATCTTGAATGAATAGGTATGATGTTAAACTAGATCTGGCAGCAAAATCTCAAATCAAGACATTGGAGGTTTTGAAAACCATGGGACCACCTCTTAATTATTGTTTTTTTTATTATTTTTACCCTCACCTGGGGTGGAAGCAACTGTTAGCATCTCAGCTCTGAGAAAATAGTAAACCCCCAAACCAAAATCAAAATGTTTTTATAGTAAAAATACCAGCAATACATTTTTATAAAAAATTACCAACAATACATTTTTCTAGTAAAATTACCAGCAATATATCTTTATTAAAAAAAAATAATAACAATAATACATTTTTATAGGAAATGAACAGTAATACAATTTATAGTAGAATGCTCAACAATATATTTTTATAGCAAATTGATCAGCAATACATTTTTATAGCAAATTGATCAGCAATCCATTTTTACAGCAAAATGATCAGCAATCCATTTTTATAGTAAAATGATCAGCAATCCATTTTTATAGCAAAATGATCAGCAATCCATTTTTATAGCAAAATGATCAGCAATACATTTTTATAGCAAAATGACAATCAATAACAACATTAAAAAAATATAAAAAAATTTTTTAATAAAATTACCAGCAATACTGTTGTAACATAGGGAAGGTTACTGAATAGAATAATTAACTGAGGGTTGGTAATGAATGATAATAATTAGGACAAGAACAGCACATATAAGATTTGCCAGCAGTGCGTAGAAGTAGTAGTTAACTGCTAGAAGTGAGTCAAGTGAATTCCTCAATCAATCTCCAACTACAGACCAACATACAGTATTTACTACTGTATTTACATGAATGGGGACATACCCATTATTGCCAGTAGGTATGCTACAACAAATATATTTTATCATCTACAAACTAGTTATCTAAAAAGACATGTTTGCCCAGAAAGTATAAAATTATATACAAAATATTTGTAGTTGAATGCATAAAATTGCATACAAAATATTTAGATTTCGGCATTAAATAACCCATAGAGGTGTTGATATATCACTAAACAAAATCAACCAACCAACCAACCAATCTGGAATGAATACCTACCAATATAAAGATACATTGAAAATGCATAAAAGATATTTGCATGACTGAAAAACAGGATACATGATATTTTTCTGTTTTTTTTTTCTTCAAAGACATTTCTGTTTCACTCTAAAATTCTTATTAAACTGCTATTTTAGATTGACCGTATAAAATTCTTGAATAATAATCTTTTACATATGAATTCCTATCACTCAAAGAAACCAAACTGATTTAATTCATTCTTGCAGTGCTGTGGACCTCATAGCTGGGAACCTGTCCACAGGTTTTACAGTGCCCTGGGTAGGGGAACCTCAGTACCTCATCCTGCATTTTCATTTTAGGGAGCTGGTAACTCTACTTCTTTTAAAACGTAATTTTTAAAAACAAAGGAACAAGGCCTTAAATTACAGAAAATAAATTACTCTCTCTCACACACTCAATCTCTCTTTCTCTCACACTTACTCTCTCTTTCTCTCACTCACTCCATCTCACATACTCTTTCTCTCACACTCAATTTCTCTTTCACTCACTCTCTCTCATTCATTCTCTCTAGATTGAAAAGTCCTACTAAAGAATCTTAATCTAGGCTAGTTGTTATTAATTTCACTAAGAAAATAGAGTGAGAGAGAGTCTGAGTGAGGGAAGGAGGGAGAGAGTGACTGAGAGAGAGAGACTAATAGAGAGAGTGAATGTGAGAGAGTGAGTGAGAGAGAATGAATGAGAGAGAGAAGAGTGAGATTGAGTGTGTGTGTGTGTGAGAGAGAGAGAGAAAGTCATTTATTTTCTGTAATTACACTATTTACAGAAATGTAAAAACAGGGATAGCAACTCAAATACATGTATACTCACTAAAATTAACATTTACAGTCATTAAGAAATAATGTCAGATAAAAAAAATTCATCCAAAAATAAATCAAAATATATCTCCATATATATATATATATATATATATATATATATATATATATATAATTATTTAGATATTATATGCGCGGTACTTATTAGAAAGTGCTCAATATCAGTGATAGAGCTTGTCTGACGTTCACAAAAGCGTGAAACCCAGGGTCACAAACTCACATCAATCCAACCAAATATATATACATATATATATATATATATATAGTAGTAATGGTTTATGAGACTAGGTTACTAGTTACTACTCTATAGTAAATCATGCAAACTTTCTAATAAACTTAGTCTGGCATATGGCCACAAGTGTGAAGCACTCAGTAAGGATCAAAATCACTTTAATAATAATGTTCATGCAGCTAGTTTCCAAACGATTTCTTTGCATTGAAGTGTTCTTGTATTTCCCTTGGAATTAAAATGAAATCCATTATTTTTTTAGAAATTGCTTTGTTTACATTTCAGACACAAAATTTAGCAAATATGGGCTTATGAGTAAAATATGAATAAGTGAGTATACTTTATAGGCTAAACAGGATCTTGCTTGATTGTGAAGGTCTTTGTAGCCGACCAATTAAAGCATGCCAGATCAGATTTGGTTTCTCCTGCAATGTGGAGGGCACATTTTCTTTAAATTTTCTCAAGTGTGCAGGCTGGTAGGTGAAATAAATCCTTTTTAACATATAAACAGAATGTCTACACAAATACAGGTATCCACTAAAAATAATGTTTGCAATAATAAAAATTTCCTAACTGCGTATTAGGAGAGCACTTGTTTATGTCACCTGGAATATCACATAGAGGATTTATGAACTGAATACAAGCACAGTGACAAACATGAAAAAATTAGGGTGGAAGTAGAGGTTAAACCAGATGTTAAAGGGTCATGGTCAAATGTTAAAGGGTCGTGGTCAAATGTTAAAGGGTCATGGTCAAATGTTAAGCTTTAAAGATTCCTGCTTCTATAATTTTGTTATCTGATTTTTTTTATGAAATGAATATTTTTCAGATTTTTTTCCAACAATACATTTTTGTAGTAAAATTACCAGCAATATATTTTTATTAAAAAAATTATTACCAATAATACATTTTTTATAGGAAATGAACATTAATACAATTTATAGTAGCATCAACTATAAACATTGTTTTATTTTGATTTTAAATACACATTTCTTCTTGCTGCTCGTTTGTAATTATATTCTGAAATGAGATCTACAGACATTTTCTGCATATAAGACATTTTATAAGAATTTTAGAAGCTAATGTTTCCAAAAAAAAAAAAAAAAAAAAAAGGAAGATGAAATTTTCTGATTTATTTTGAAAATTAATGGCAGTAATGATCTTAGAGAAATGGTACCGCTCAGAAGAAGACTAGGGCCAAGAAGACTAGTGTTCTGCTTAGTTTTCAGATCTAGCACAAAGTCAGGAGCTGAAGAACACCTTCACCCAACAAGCATTCTCTAATAGCACCATGGATGGAATTTATCCAAATTTTTATTCACTCTTATAAGCACATACAGAATTTATTTAGAAAGTGTGCAGCCATTTTGAATATTTCAACAACTAGTTGTGTAGCTTGGATGTAACTTGACAACCAGTTAGAGCAGACCTTCATACATACACAGAAATATTTCTGTGGTGTTACTCAGTTAGCAGGGAGATGCTAATCAATGACATCTTCCTGCTGACTGATACTTCTAATACAGGGTTTTTTGACAAAATATCACCCAGGTTTGTCATGCACTATTTATAATCCAGGTGGGTCTCTCTCCAATTTCAGGATTTCCCAAATCTAAGATTGTTGTTGAAAGGTGGAAGTTTCAAATTTATATAATAAGATTAAAGAAAATGCAATGTGGCAGCAGATAGTGATTCTAAAAGAGGATTTGTTTTGAAATATAGAAGGGATGCTAAGATAAGTGTATGATATCCCAAGGGAAGTATTTTAAAGAGTATGAAAACCCTAGGTAAGTTCTAACCAGAATCTATCTTAAACATTTATAAGTTTACCATTCACCTATGAATTGAATATTGCTATCATATCTAGTCTGGTACTTCTGCTAAATATTTAGAAATTCTTAATAAAATCCAAAGGAGAATATGCAAAGTTATCTGTCTTAATATGGTATTTCATTTTCAGTCACTTTTCCATTGCTTCTGCCTTTTCTATAAATACTTTCATAGCAATTGTTCTGATCGGCTTTTCTCCTAAGTACCTTGACATTACAAATCTAAGTGCAGTACTAAATTGGCAGCTAGGTTTCATCATTTTACAGTTGAAATGGCTAGATGTAACTGTAAGTTCTATGCTAACAGTTTCTTCTCTCACACATCTCACTTGTGGAACTGACTTCTTGCTTTTTGCTTTTTAATCAACTTTCATCTTCAAAAAATTAAATGCAGTGTTAATTATTATCTTTTGTCTTCTTAATTCTAGTTCTTTTATTGCACTCTCTCCTTAATAATGTTTTTATTTTTTTCCTATTCTTCCACACTGAGTAAGCCCTTGTGTTTTAGTGACTTTATTGCCTTGCTTGGGGTGATACAATTAAAAAGAAAAAAGGTAAACTATTTCATCATGAACATTAAATAGTTAGGTCATTTCCCAATAGACCTTCTATATGCATCAAATACTGAAAAAAATATATAAGAAGTATGCTGATTTCAAGATTTCCATAATAAATTGACTGTGCGAATAAATATAGCAAATAAAGTATTAATAATTAATGATTACATTCAAGAATATAAATTTAGCTTAGTATGACACAAGGCTGTAAAAGTGGAGAACCAATGATAACTAAACTTACTCTAGCACAAATGGTGCACAATCATTAATTTGCTAACCACTACTCCATGCTCTGAGATCCAGTTTTATAAGCTTAGATTTTTTTATTTCAATAAAAAGTGAAATTAAACTTATTGGTATTGTCTCAACTTCCCACAGAGGACAGATATGGTAAAAACTTTTTTAACTAACAATTTAAATCTGGTGAATATGAAGGAAATAGAAAAAATTTCCTATCCTAATAATTTTGTTTTTTCTTGGGTTTGTTTGTAGAATGTGCCTTGTCATGCTTCATAATAATACTATTTCTGTTTATCAAAGCAGGACACATTCGAAATAATGCTTCATTTAGCCAATCAAGTTGCTAGTAATAAATATTTGCAGTGATGGTCCTCCCATGTTCCAGTAGATTGTAATGAATGACACTTTTCATATTCCCCTAAACGCAAAACAAGGACATCTGTGGATGTAGTTCTGGTTTTGGTGTTGGCACTAGTTTTTCATTTTGAGATAACCACTGTCTTTTTCTTTTTCTGTTGACATGCAAAACCCATTTTTCATCATCTGTAACAAAAATGTAAAGTTTGACATTTCTATTTAAAAGACTGCTGCAGATGGTTGAGAACTTGGTTCTCAAATGAAAGCTTATGAGGGACCCAAATTTCTATTTGTTGGATAGAAGAGATGATAAACTGATTCTAGATGCAGTTTCCTGCCATTCAACTATGGTTAGTTGACTTATAATCAATGGCCAGGGTCTCAGCTTGTTCAATGGTAAGTGGGCCCCTTATATCAAATAAAACACAAACAAACAAACACAAACATCTGTTTTAGGAATACAAACTTTATAAAGTTATCTTCACACTATCAGTTACTTAAGTCCAATGTGAGAAGACATTTTCAATGCTAAACATCATAAAAACAAAGTGAAGAAATTCCTTCTCTGAGGAGAATTTTGAAACAGAAAGTTTTGTATTCATTGAAAAGGAATTATTAGATAAATTGGATGCAGGAGCAATTATTGGTAGATTCAAACAATTATTTAGTGAACACAAAAGACCACTCTTAATAAAGTCGACTGCATGCAATGATCTATTGTGCTTTTGAACTATCCATTAATGCGTAAACTATGCAGTAAACTATTTAAAGATATTAACCAATTACTTAAAATTAAAAAATAAATAAAAAATTTGATTATAACAATCTTCATTTACATTTGGTAATATGTTCAGTACAGATACAGTGTAATTACTATGAAATACATATTTTTCCACAAAAATTTTAATTATACCCTTTTTACCATACGTATTTTTTGAAAATATTATTTATTCATGGTGAAAATTAAATAATAACATTCTAGTTGTGGGTGGGCCCCATTTGTCTCCTGGAAACTAATATTTTTATATCCAGTCTTCCATTGCTTATAATTCAAAGTAATGAAATATATAATTACTTTCCAAGCATTTTGATATTTCTAATAAAAACAGTTGAAACTGACATGGTATATTTATCATATAAACATAAGTATATTCTGAAACTTTTATCAGAGTCAGTTGGTTATTGTTAATTTTATTGTGAAAACATTGATTTGCATAATAAAATCTTACACGACATATCTTTGAAAAAATATTTTACCTTTTAAAAATTTCATTAGAAACAAAGAAAAGAGTACTGAACTGTTATGCAATATCAGCCCTTCTATATGGCAGTGAATATGGGACAATTCCTCACACATAAAGAAGAGACTTGAAACAACAGAAATGTAGTTCTACAGAAAGATGTTGAGAATACCATGAACAAAAAAATGGCAATGATGAAGTTTTAGAGAAAATGAAAATAAAAAGGATACTTATACTTATCATTATAAAGAGATAGTTGAAATTTCTAGTACACATAATGATGGAGGAGGGCTTGGAAAATTTGATACTCACAGGACAGAGTGAGGGCAAGAGGGACAGAGGAAAACAATGCTTAACCTAACTAGCAAACTTGTGTAAGTGGATGGCAAAGCAAAGTTTATCAAGAAGACAAAATTTATTAAGAGCCTTAAAGGACAGGTATTGTGGAGAGCCATGATCGCCTATGTCCTGAAGATACATGGCACATAGAAGAATGTTCCTGCTAAGGACATAGGCAATCATGGCTTTCCAGAGATTCTTTGTTATTTAGTGGCGAACTCAGCATGTAATGCCTTTGTAAAGTGCCAGAAGACCACATCATGGCTTGACCCAAGCCTTGTGAGTGAAGTTGGGTAGATGGAACTGTTCATTGATGGTTGTGCTAACACAAAGTTATTGGTCATCATGACTGAGAGTTTGAGTGTGCTGGCCTTGTTTAAACTGTTGAGCTTGCGAGATGATGTGCTCTCTACCAGAAACTGTAATTAAGGTCCATTCAGTATTGTTGCAATTTAAACCACATATGAGTTGTATGGGTGTTGAACAAAACACAAATGTAACTGAGGAAGCATCTGCAACAGGGATTGGTTAGCTGCCCTAGCAGACAGGCATACTTGGGTACAAACAGGCAGCCATCTTTATCTATTATGCTTCAATAGTGTATTTTTGGAGATTTTAAAATCAACACCAACTAGTTTTGACATGTGGCTATTATAGCAGGTTTATATCACTTTTGATCATTTCTAATTGTAGGTGCATTCTGATTTATTTGATTTATACAAAGTACACAAGAGAACATAATCACCAGAAGTTAGGAATTTTCAGAAGAGTAAAATCCTGAAAAGAGGAAACATGCAGAACATTGCAAAAGGTTCTCAAAACATGGTTAATTAAAAATGAACATATTTTTGAAACAACACAATATGTTAGACAATATTCAGTGCTAAACAAAAGGCTCATAAAATATTCCAAAATAGAAAAGTGACCCCTCCTCGTGACAAAGCAAATGAATCAAAAAATATGGTAAATTACAATATTGTACCACTAGACACATTAAAACACAAATTTAAACGAAAGTTTCACAAAATATGTTTTATATGTCAAATGGTGTGTTGTTAATTCCTGTTTATTATTTTATTACACTCAAAAACTGAGGTTGACCTATAAAGGAAGCCTGCCATCTGAGAGTGTTGGACAAATCTCAAAGGTTGACCCTTGAATGATGTTAATTTTTGTGTATAAAATTATATTATGAATTTGTGATTTCTTGACTGCAAATCAAGGATTAATCTATACCTATCTTATACACAAATAGTAAATCTACCATTCACTTGTGCATTGAATATTGCTACCAGCCAAATCTGGTCTTGTGTTCCTGCTATATATCTCAAGATTAATGACAAAATCTAAAGAATCCAAAATCCAATTGATCAGTCCTGACCTGGTATGTCAATGTCAGTCACTTTCTTATTGCCATGATATAACATCTTTTCTAGAAATAGTTTTATGTCAATTTTTCTAATAAGGTTTTCTCCTTGATAACTTGACTGCATCACTTTAAGTGTACTGCTAGATTGGTAACTAAGTTCCAATGCTTTATTGTTGAAATAGATGTAATCGTAAGTATTATTCTAATAGTTTCATTTCTCACCTGTGGAACTCTCTTCCGGTTTTTTTGTTCCCCTGCAACTTATGATCTTCAAAAATTTAAATGCAATGTTAATTGTTGTCTTCCTGAATCTTCTTTTATTGTTCTTTCACCTCCTGAATGTCTTCTCATTTTCTTTCATTTTCAGTAACTCCTTGAATCTTAGTGGCATTATCAACTTGTTTGGGCTGAAATGATAAAAGAATATATTATTAACACCTGCATACAAGGCAGCTTGTATGGTAGCTTAGCAGATACATTAATAAAAAACTAGCCTCTAGTAATGGATGATGGGCTTTAAAAACTGAATTTTCTGTCAAGCAAGCAATCAGGTTCCATAAAACAAAAGCATCAATATACAATGGTATGAAATGTTTTACATTTATCACAAAAAAGTAAAATAATTGCCAACAAAGATTTGTCTTCATCATTTTAGTTTTTCGTGAGCCATTGTTATTCTCATGAGTAGCTAATCTGTGTTGTCTCAAGACACCATCTATATGCAGATTTATAAAAGAGCTAGAGTTCCACCCCTGAGATATTAGTATTAACCCCTCCTTGAGTGAAACCGGATATTAAAACTCAAAGACTGCTTTTGTTATTTGGGGTTAGCCTGCTCTAAGATGTCACAGACTTGATCCCTATTTTTAGAAATGTAACCAATTTACCTAACTCTTTGATACCATTTATAGTAAATCCTTTAAAATGTTTCAACACATTAAAAGATCTCGTGCAGGGCTTGCTAAGCTGTATCTTGAGATTATGATTCCTGGAAGAAGAATTAGAGAAAAACCAAAACAGAGGTAGAGGAATAACATAATTGTGGTCACCAACTAATGAATGGCAGATAGTAAATTGTAATGGTAAAATTTCAGGAAAATAGGCTTCTCAAGGTCATTGTTATCACTCTTTTTAGTACTGACTGGAATTTCTTTCCTAACCTTTTGTTTAAAGTAGTGTGGAAAGTCAACATCTTGATTATATCATTACTTCCTTTCTCGAGACGTGCTAGCCTTTTTTTGTTGTTGTTATTGTTGTTTTCAAATGATGCTGTTTTTGTTATTTGGTAAAGCTGTTCATTTGTTAAGCTTGCTCATGGCAGTTGTGGTGGGGTGGAGATAAGTCATGTAACTTTGCAATCTGCTGTAATTGGAAATAACAACTAATGAATGACGGTTCTTACTGACTTTAACTAAAAATACCAAAAAGTATCTATGATATTTTTAATACTGAAAGAGATGTTGACATTATGCACACTAAAATCAAATGAAAGAAAGAGAAAACTGATTAAATAAATATTAACCCACTTACAAACACATGCCTAGAGAAGGAATCTAATATTACGACCAAAGACTAATATTTCTAATAGTGTTAATGTTTAACATGAACGGTTTTGTAATTATTCTTAATAGGAATAAAGTTTGAATTTATTTATTTCCTAAAGGCTCAGATATGTTGTTAACTTGACCTACAATAGGAGATTGTTTATCAACTTAACCCAGATTTGATTTATTGCTGAGATTAAAAACAAGCATAGAAAAGAAAAAGATTTACTTTAAGAAAACCTTCTGCAAATTGTAATAATGCACACAGACACGCACATGCATATATATATATATATTACTCCCAAGTCTGTGTGCATAATTTCATGTATATATATATATATATATATATATATATATATATATATATATATATATATATATGAAATTATGCACGCAGACATACTATTTCATATATATATA
>OZ010585.1:59587251-59667251 GCA_963932145.1 Acanthosepion lycidas | reverse complement strand
TATGCATTTTTTTTTTTTTTTTTGCTATTCCAAATGTACAATTTTCAAAATCTGTTGAATATCAGTACACTCAGTTCGTATACTAAACTTTTATTTTAATTACTCCATCTTTAGCGGGCCTTATAGTAGTTTTATTTTTTTAAGGAGAGACGTGGGAAGTAACATTTATTTTTCTTAAGAAAGAAAATGACGTGTTTTTAAGGTTGGTCTCACAGCGAGAAAATAGTATTGGGACATCCAGTGAGGTTCGAACTCGAGATACAGTGCATTGGTTTAATGATTTTAATGGACGTGTTTGTTAATGATCGAAAGACAATGAGTGAAAACTGAAAAACTAACAAAAAACTTCATTAACTTCCCACTAAAATAGCTTCCGTAGGCAGAAGACAAGCATCCATATCAATCTGTGTCAGCTTGTGTTTCTGACTCTTTCGGCCTTATTTATTTATTTATTTATTTAACGTGGAACTTTAACTCAACACTTCACTAACTTCAAGAAGAGTAAGACCTTCTTAGTTGTCGTACAGGTCTGTTTTTTTTTAATCAGTAACAATGGGATATATGTTTTATTTTCAGTCTGGGAACGTGGTATATTTCTTTCTACACTTGCTTGCTTTGCTACCAATATAAAAACGAAAACGAAACTGAAATTAATACTTTTTTAGACTATCACTTTTAAAATTTTCTCAATTGAAAAAGTTTTTTTTCCTAACCCTCGCTTTTATTTATATACAAGCAGTAATTACAGAAGGTAGAAAATGTAAATGCTAGCAAAAGTTTTTAAATGCTCGATAAATTAGAAGCGAAAAATTAGCATCTTAAAACACTTGACTTTTAGTGAAAAAGAATGTAAAAAGTTATCTTCCTTGAAATTTATTTGTCTTGTTTAGCTAAGCAGTGTCTCCGTTGGATTGTCGAGCTGTAGGCGAGCTCTTATAATTCTACGCTTTTTATGCATTTAAAATATATATATATTGTCCGATGTAGAAACAAAAAAACATGTATTTAATATTATTGGATATTCGAAGTTAATTCATCTTGTGCTGATAAGAACTTTTAAGAACACTTGCGGAAAGTTTCAAACTAAACTGCGAATTTCGAACTTTAAAAACCCCGCTGTCAAAACGAAAAAAAAAGTGAAAGAAAACTTTTTTTCTTTAATATAAAATGTCTTTGATAAATACACGTCGTAAACCGCTGTCGAACAACACTGACTTTAATACTGGTAAAACATTTAATAACACATCTACAAATAAAAACAGTTCTGAGAGTCGAAACATCGAATTTGTTGCAAATAAAAGCAAAACTATTGACAACAATATTAATACGGAATTGCCTTCGTCTTCTTCTTCTCCAAATGTACCGAAAAATGGAGTAAATTTTATGAGAATGAATCGGTCTAGTACTTGTTCAACTTTAGAAGACACCGAGAAAAAGAAATTAAGTTCTCAGATTTCTGTTAAAAAGAATAATCGAAAAGGGAAAAAAACTGCAAATGATATGAAAATTAAAGGAGAAAATTCATTCCTTGGAGATCCGTCCACAAAACATGAAAAGGAATGTTTTGTTAATCATAATGAACCCAAAAAGAATTCTGTTGTTGGTAAGTAACTTTTTGCTTTCTTTTTCTACACATATATTTCAAAGGATTTTTCTTTTTTTATATTTTAAGTTAATTTTTTTATTCTAAGTTTTTTTTATTGGTCTTGTCGACATTAAAAAAAAATATTTCTCGAATTAAAAAAGTTTTTTCTTTATTTTTAAATCTCGTTTATAATTGTTTTTATTAGAAGAATTTTTTAATTTAAGCTTTTTACAACGGCAAATCATGATCAGGTGCAAACTTTTAAAGAAATCTCATCAAAATAACTTGTTGCACAAGACAGAAACACCAAAAAAAGCAACAACGCATGATAAATTTGGTTTAAAAATTAAAATAATATCGAAAGTAAACTAGTTTCATATCTTAAGAGTAGTAATTATATAATAATACTAATTTTGTTGATAAAAGGAAAACACCGTGTCTGATCTTTATTCCTAAAATAATCATTGGTTTTTATTTAAAAAAAGAAGATATGAATTGAAATAAGATGTCAAGTTTATTTGCTAAAAATTAAAAACTACAGAGAGGTATAAACTAAAGATCGCCTTTTGCAAAAAACGAAACATATTTTAACAAACAAAAAGGAAAAGCGAAAATAAAAATAAAAAAATAAGCCCAAAACTTTTTTCGTTTTATTTTTCAGTAACCTGTTTATAATTTTTCTTAATTTTCTTTGCTAAAAAAAAACGTATGACAACGTTTTAAAGGTCATTTTCACCCTTCTTTAAGAACTAACCATTTTTTAAAATAGAAATCCTTTTCGAGTTTTGAAGTGTTTAGTACTTCATTATTTTACACTTAGACTTACATTAGCACACATCTGAACAAAAAATATTAAATATTCATGTTTTTCCTTACAAACTGTGATTCAAATTAATAATATTTAAATCATTTTAAGCTTTTACTCCAAAAAAAGAAAAAGATTTGTTCGGTTAAATCATTGTTTCATGTTTGATAAACTTTCTCTTATTTTTACATCTCATTCTAAAAGTTACGAATTTGTCTTCGTCTTTAAAAAAATCAAAACTTTTCTCTCTTTATTTTTAAAGTTCAATTTCTTTAATGTTTATTTAGCCTTTTTAAGCAAGATAAATAACCTTCAGACGTTTTTTGTTTTTGTTTTGTTATTTAAGCAAAAACGTTCTATTTTGATCGCAACTAGTGAAAATGAAACTAATAATGTTTTCTTCCTTTACATCCATAAATGACGATGACCTCCTTTTCCACTCTTTCAGTTTTACATTAAAACTTCGTTGCTTTTTCACGTTCGTCCAACCAAAGATAACATAAATTAAGATAAAAATTAAAAAAACAAATGCTTAGTTTTATTTTTCTAAATCGTTGTGAATCCTTAAATAAAATGTACAATTGAATAATGCATACAATATTGTTTTTTGTACGTAGTTTTTTTTTTTTTTTTTGTACTACAAAAACTTGTAAAGTTTTTTTTACTTGATTGTTTTTTATTTATTTATTAATTTTATTTATTTTACATTAAGGAATTAAGAAATTTAATCATAATTTCTTTATTATTACTTACTTTGGATTATTAAAATAAAAAACGTTTTAGTCTGGAACATTATTATCATCTTTATTTGAGAAATGTGACATATTGAATTTTTAGACTTTTCCTCCCTCTTTGTAAAAATAAATATCAACAAATCTAACCAGATGGTTAAAAAGTTAAATATTTTGAAAAATCAGTTCATTTTTATTTATCTTTAATTTTTATGTATTTTTCGGGTTGATAGTTTTTTTTGTTTTTTTTCGATTTATAACTTGTTGAATAAGTTTGGAAGGCTTGTACCGATGACAGTCAGAAATAATTTTGGGTTGTCTTGTCATTTTTGTCTTTTTTTTTTTTTTAACTGTTGGCGATCTCAGACTACTTAGTTTGTCTCGTACTTTTTCCTGAGTAAATAAGATAGATTTATTTTCACTGTTGATGATTTTTTTGTAATTATTTTTTATTATGAAAAATACTTAATTAAACTAACACATTTTTACGTCATGCGAAAAAGGTTAAAAAATATATTAAAATTTTAATCTCAAAGTTCAGTTTTGTTTGAAACTTAATATTGAATATTAAACAAATAAAGCTATGTATGGGAATTTTTCAAAGTCCCGTTGTAATGAAAAAATGTTATTTTTATGATTTCTGAATGACAAAAAAAGTAGTTAAATTTATTTAATCTACTTATTAAATTAATTTGAAAATCTTAACACTAAAATTATAACACTATTTAAGTTAAAGAGGCTAAAAAAGGATTTTTTATTACTTTTGGATTTTTGGTGAACTAATTCTAATAATAACAAAGTCTAAGTTTTTAAACTTGTTACCTCTTCTTGTGTTATGGCATTTTACACACTCCATATACAAATAGAAAAAAGTTTCAACCCTTATTATTAACTGTCATATACACGCTGTTTGCAATATTGCTTGCTAACTTGATAATCTATTTTAAATTTTCGTGTCTAAAAGAGCGAATCAAATATCGTATTGCGAAAGAAAGTATAATTTTTTAACTGAACTAGTAACTAACTTAAACTAACTATATTACCAGTGAAATAAACTTTCTTTTTTAAACCTCAAATTTTGATGCACTTGTCTTAGGGAAACTATTAATTGTCTATTTTTCCTTTCGTCAATTCTTGACTGCTGACCTAAATGTTATTACCGACATTTTTTCATGCTTTTTTCCTTCTCTTCAGTCAGTCTAACTTTACCAACAGAATGTTGTCTACTATAGTATAGTGACAGTTTATTTTCAGTTTCGTTATCTTACTTACGACTATCAAATATTAACAAAAAGCACAAAGATAAGTAAATCAATAACTTTTAATATCGGCGTTACGTTACTGTTTCTTTTATTATTCTCTTTTAAAAGAGAAAAAAAGTTTTAAAAGATACTTTTTTTGGTAGTGGAGGGCTTGTTTATTGCCTGGGTGGATAATGCACAACTCCGAATAAACTTAAATGTATATCTCCATTAAAAAAAAATACTAGGATTATAATTTAAAAAAAAGTATCAATTTCTAGAATTTTAAGTTCCGTTTAAAAAAAAAAACTCAACAGCGGAAGGAAAAATTTGGGCCTGCCTTTACTTTTTTTAGTTATTTTTGTTAAGTCTCCCTTTTAAATTACATTTTTTTATTAAATAATATATCCTTGCAAAAGGAAAAAAAGTAAATCGATCTTGTGCTTGTAGTAAAAAGCCACAGGTTTACACACAAAAAAAAAAAACTCCCCTCAATTTTAAACAAGACAATTTTAAAACAAGTGGTACACTCGTACACAGCTAAAGAAAAGTTATTTTCATAGTAAGATCCAAGGCTGAACAAGTGGCGCTCTCAATGGGAATCGAACACGCCTACACTTGTAAGCTGGCATGCCTGACAGTCAGTGTAGTTAAAAAAAATCTCTGAAAATCTGTTTAAATACTTCCAAGCTATATATCTCCATTTTTTTTTTTTTTTTTTTTAACTAAAAAAAGTAATAATACGTACGTAAAAAAAAATATAGTGCATACCATTGAAGGAATTATTTTCGAAAAGTTTCCAAGGAAAAAAAGTAAAGAGGGCGGTGACGGAACGGGAAACTGAATTTGCTTTAAATTTTATTTCGAGAGAACTTGATTCATTAGGAGGATCATCTCACTCACTAGCAACATATTGAGGTTTGTTCATGGGCAACTACCGCCATGAATATTATTAATACATACCTTTACTCTCCCAGACCATGTGCTGCAAGCTATAATTTTGATATTTGAATCAGTTCGTAATTCCCCTAAACAACCATAACCCCTTTAAAAGCACACCCTCTCCACTAAATGTCCGTTGCAATTTCTGGAAAAATGGCGGCTTAAGCGAAAACTAAACCTTTTACCTTCGGTATTAGCATAAAATGCTGTATTTTTAATAAACTTACCATGCACCAGATGTGGGAAGGGCTTGAAACACTTTTATGCGATATGTAAAGTTTAATTTTTTAAACTTGTTTTACTGCATGGCTTAAGTAAAAAAAAAAAAAAAAAATAAAAATAAAATTGGGGGGGGGGAATTATGAATAATGAATAAATGAGTTGAATAGAAAGCATTAAAAAACATTTTAATCAGTAACTTTGTAAATCCCAGACATTTGAAAATAATGTGAGTAGCCACTTGTCTGGTATTTCAAATATTGGCTCAATCTTTTTACATCCATTTTTTTTTTTTTTTTTTTTTTTTATTATAACCAATTATTGAAGTTCATTTCCTTGTCTCCGGGTACGCACGCACCCCTTATGTGGATATTAGGGTGTGTGAAATATTTGTGTGTATCTGTGTGTACTGTCTACGTATGTATATACGCGCTCGCGCACACACATTCCCCCTCTAAAACCTTGTGATAGTCAAGTACAATGCAAATATTGGTAGTGGGAGGAGCAGGAAGAGTCGCCTAGACATTCTTTGCTTTCTGTTTAGTGCTGTGCTAAATTAACTCAATTAGCCAATGAATAGCTTCCGAGTAGTCACGCCTCTCTTAGCACAAATTAAACCAATCGAATGTGAGTTTTGTAGTGATGTAATATGCTTTTTGTCCTTAGAAAGTCGTGACCAGCTGTTTAATTATTATTTTTTTTTTTTACTAAATTTTGATTACTGTAAGCGAGCGAGTCTTGTTGATCGTTACTCGTGAGTTCGATTCTCATTGAGTGTCCCATACTTGTACCAAGTTAAGCTTAGATAGCAATTTTAATCAATCCTTTTTTTTTCTTTTTTTTTTTCATTTTATGCATTTACTTTTGATTATTTCCTTTTTAAAATTCTCAAACACAGAAGGGATATTTTTTTTAATTCCTCTTATGATGGATCATGACAGTTATACAGTAGCAGTTTAAATTACTTTTTAAAATTTTCCTTTAAAGATGTGTATTTCTTCAGATTTTCTTCAAATTGTTGTACTTGCCTGTTTTTAGTTTTTGATATCTCTAATTTCTAATGTGCATGTTGGGCTGTTTCGTTTTTAACAACCATGCAAGTATAAGTCTTTTGGTTCCATTTCCCTTAAAAATTCCTCATTGTTCACATTCTGTCCATAGCATTCTCATCCTTCTGTAAGATGACATCTCTGTTGCTTGGTATTCGCATTCTTAATATAAATTTTATTAGTTGAGTTTTGCTCAAGGCAAGAAACATAAGATACTCAGTGAGAATTGAAGTCACTACTCATTAGTTTGTTTACCATTTACTTATTGGTGATTTTTTTTCTAAATCTTCCTTGCCTTGTTGTCTGATATAAATTTTCTTATTCAGGTTTGTTATTCTAAGTGACAGTTGTCTTTGCTGTTGCTTTGTTACTTATTGACTTGCATCCACATTCTTTTTTTTTTTTTTTTTTTTTATCCCAGGCACTGCGTGATTTGAAGAAATGGTTAAATATGTAGGAGACCCAAGATTAATAACACAACAACAAATGTTCTATTAATCTTGAGTCAACTATTAGAATTTGGAAGTTTTTGATTTCTAATAATGCCAGGAATGAATGAATATGTTTGATAATAGTAAACTTTTTTGTATCATTAATCAAACAACACCAAAAAAATTGTACAGAAATTAGTAATTTCAAAATAATATGAAAATTTTTTTGAAAAATGTTATGTAGAGTACAGATAAGAGGTTTGATTGAGAAGGAAGACTCATAGCAGCTGGCAGCATGGGAGTAGAAGGCAACTAGGTTTCTTTGAAGTTGTTGCAGTAGCAAGTTAGTTTTTTGACATGAGTGAATTTTCTATTATTGACTGGGATTGTAGGCTTGCTTTTTATTAGTTTTGGAATAACTACCGGCAGTGGATGTATGGTGGAGTAATGGATAGTTGCTCGGATTGAGGAATCAGAGAGCCATGTTCAAATTCCAGTTGAATCCATTACATTCACTTACATGCTAATACCCTTGGGAAAGGTACAAATCCTCTTCTTCTCTCCTCAAATATGGGTAAATAGCAAGACAGACCGGATTCTATAGCCTTGAATGGCAACTGGTTGACAGTGGGAAGAAATCTGTCTTGTCAGTTATGTATTGAAAGATACATGATCACCTAAGCATGTATCACACATGGCACATAACTGACTGACTGGCTCCTAGGCTTAGGGATTTTGAAAGCTAAATAGAACCATTTGATTGGTTAATTATTCTATCAAGTGTTATCTACTATGTCCACCAAAATCAAACTAGCTCAAGTGAAGCTAATTTTCTTTTTTCTTTCAAGAAAACAGGTACAAGTGTTATTATTTTTTTTTTAATTCTCTCTAGTTGGTTGCAAAATGTTTATGATGTCTCCTGCCATAGGTCAATTGTTGTGTGGAGATACATGTGTGTATTACCCCATGACTAACATTATTTTGTCTAGGTGGAGTGTATTTTTTTTTTTTTTTTTTTTTTTCAAAGTTTTTCTTTCCCAAGGTTTTCAAACTTATAATTGTCATTTTTATTCCTTTTTGCTTCCTCCAGTGATCCAATTAGGGCAGTTTAATTTTTCACTTTTTTTAGAAAATCGGTGTGAAAGTTGGGATTTGATGTGATAAGTAGTGACACCAAAAACTAGATTTGTGACTTTTACCAATTTTTGAGCATTTAGTTTTAAAGATCATCTGAGAAAATGTACAGAAATAGTCCCTGCAGGTTTTGGTTTACTACTTCAAGAATAAATCGATATCAAGTTGATATTTTTTTTGTATTAGATACTTTGAATGGAAAATATATTCAAAGCAGAATTCTAATTATGAATCACTACAAGTAAAATAAGCAATTTTTTAAAATGTATTTGATAAGTAAAATCTTTAAAAAAAATGTAAAAGATTACAAAAAACAGCAATGAATAAGATTGTTAGATCATGATTAATAAAAACAAATATAGATAAAAAGCATATATAACACCATAATACAGCTGGGTATCATAAGACAAAATATTTTAAATTTACATTGTTAGTAATAATATGCTTGTGCAATGCATCTTGTCCATATACAATTTGTAAAGCTTCAGTAAATTATAACTTTTATAAGGTTGTGCTATAAAGCTTTCACTGATCACTAAAATCAAATTCCAATGCTATGATTTTGAACCTAAACGTAATCTTTAAACTCATTTCCTCAAAAAACGGTAATGAGTTGGAAGAAAATATTTTATGTCATTATTCATCATGCCAAACCCAACTTTAAAATTGAGTGCAATACCACGTCTCCAAAATCGACCTGCATTGGAGGCCTAGGAAATGGGATTTGGTCATGTTATATAAGCACAATATTTAAACAGTGCTTCATAACGTGAACAATCACTGTTCTCCCACAACTTCATATATTTTCTAGCTTTTAGCAATAGTTGTATTTTTGCTATCCCTCCCTTTCCCTGTTCTGCCATCCTTGTTAAATATGATACTTACTGTTTCCCTCTCTCTTGCCTTCAATATGCCCTTTTGAGTGCCAAACATTCCAAGCCCTCTTTCCTCTTTGTGCCCTAGCAATTTTTGCTCTTTCTGAAGATATGTGTCCTTTTTCTTCTATTTTTTTCTAAAACTTCATTGTTGCTCACATGCTTGATCCCTGATATTCTCAGCATCCTTCTGTAGAACCACTTTTCTACTGCTTCAAGTCTCTGTGAGGAGATTGTCCAGTATTCACAGGAAGATTGATATTATGTAACAGTTCAGCAGTCTTTTCTTTGTTTCTAATGAAATTTTCCCATTTCTTAATACATTGCTTATCTTTTGGAAGGCAACCTTTGCTATCTCAATGCACCTTCGGATATCAGTGTTGCACTTTCCATCCTCAGTAAAGATACTTTCTTGATATTCAAATTGTTGTACTTGCCTGTTTTTGCTATCTCTAATTTCTAATGTGCATGTTGGGCTGTTTCTTTTTGTTAACAACCATGCAAGTAAAGTCTTTTGTTTCCATTTCCCTTAAACCTTCCTCATTGTTCACATTCTGTCCATGACATTCTCATCCTTCTGTAGGATGACATCTCTGTTACCTAAAGTCTTGTCTTAATCTGTGAGGAAATTGTCCAGCATTCACTACCATATTGGGGGATTGATAGTACATAGAAATTCATCGCTCTTTTCTGTGTTTCTAACAAAATTTTCACGTTTCTTAATACTTTCTTTAGCTTGTGGAAGGCATCTTTTGTTATTCCAATGCAACTTCTTATTTTGGTGTCGTATTTTTTGTCATCTATTAAAACACTTCCCAGATATTGAAATTTCTGTATTTGATTTTGTCGTTTTCAATTTGTAGTTTGCATCTTTGGCTGTTCCTCTTGCTGTCAACTATATGCTCTGTCTTCTTAGAAATTAAGTTCTTTAAAATCTTTCACCATAAAACTCAAAAGAACAATTTCTATTTAAATTAACCGCACCATTTATTACTACAATTTGCATGCTCTTGGTTGTTTCTGCTATAATAAAAACACCAATTGTGAAAGATTTGAAAGAATTTACTCTCTTCTCTAAAGAAAGTATATTTACGAGGTTATTTCTATGTGAGAACATTTTATAATGGCCATGTGTTAGAAAGATACTTTTTGTAGTTAACATTGACCTTGTATACTATCAGCATCTATTGAATATTCTCTCTTAATTTAACTTGAAGCTGTAAGTTTCAGCTTAATTGTATCAGTTTTGTGATTATTAACATAACTCAACCCTTAATGTCACATTGAACAAAGGATTTTCTTCTTTCCCCAAGAATAAAATGGATTTCCTTTAATAAATCTTTTTGTTCATCTTTCTTATGGAGGGTGGATGACAGACATTGACTGCAATGGAAATAAACAAAAAACTCGTCTTGAATAAAAGCAAATAGATAAAACCAGTATTTACATTATTTACATTCAAACTTGTTCCATATCTTTGCTGTTGCTATCACCATGTTTTGGCTGTTATACTCTCCAGTCATCTTCAGGTGCCTGTCAACCTGGGTAATCTTCAGGGAATTTTCAAGCTGAACCGTTTTTGATTAAATGATAGGACAATGTGCAGGTGGTGTAATGGATAGCAGGTTGGAACGAGAAATTAGAGAGCTGAGTTTGATGCAAATGCCCTTGGGAAAGTTATGAAGCCATATTTTCTCCTCCCAGCTATGGGTTAAATAGTATGACTTGTATCTGGAAAAATCATTATCTCCCCCTAAAATTGTTCATGCAATATTCACTTTCAAAAAAAAAAAATGAATTATTCATACAGTCCAAAATATGTTTCAGCTTTGAAATAACTCAAAAAAAGGATTATGTCAAAAAAATAAACAAAAAAGAAAATACCCCCAAACAAATCAATCGATTAATCTGTGGGGATAGATTTTTTTTGTTGTTGTTGTTTTTGTTTTGCTTTCCATATCTAGGGATATCTCATTTTGTTCTTTTTCAGTACTGTTGCCTTATTTCACACCCTTTTTTCACTGGTCTACATCCGTACCAACCAGGCCAGGGATTGAGCTCACTATTATTATGCTACCTAATTCACAAACCAATATGTAAACCAAAATGAGAAAAATCTAGCCCCATAGATTAAATAAAATGTTTATCTGAAGAAGGCAAGGGGACACAATAGCCAGAAGATGATAATAGCAACAAAAATGAAGATATCAGTCTGAATATAAATAATGATAACTCCTCATCCCAGAAATTCAAACAGAAATAAAGCCAATACCAACCAAAGTTGAAATGTTCCCATAATTATCATAGGTAATTTTTTTTTTTTTTTTTCTAATTCATGATCCCATATTTGTATTTAAAAAAAAAAAATAAATAAAGTTTCCCATACAATCATTGAAGTTAAGCAATGTTGAGCTTGATCAATACTTTGATGGGTGATTTCTTGGTAATACCAAGTGCTGTAAGCTTGGATTTACAGGTCGTGTAATTGATAATGGCTTGGAATTGTTAATCAGAGAGCCCAGTTTCAATTCCAGTTGTGTTCATTATATTTACTTGTGCACAAATAGCCTTCAGAGAGGTATGAATCCACCTCTTCTCTCCTCCAGCTATGGGTTAATTAAGGACTCATATCAGTAATTCCTTATCTCCCCCAAATTCTGACACTCGAAAAATATTTTCTGGCTTTAAATAATCTGATAAGCTACAAAAAAAAAAAAAATAAACAAATAAATAAATAAAAAACACGAATCGATCAATCAGTCAATGGTATGCAAATGCCACTTCTCCCTCAGCTATAGGTTAATTATTAAAATTTGTATCACTAAGCCATTATTATCTCAAAAAAATAAATATTTTCTGGTTTTAAATAACCAGAAAAGGGTAGATAAGCTGTAGAAAATGAATGAATTGTTCAAAAAAGAAATGAAGGAAAAAAAAAGACCAATTGGTTTTATTTGTGCTAAAATAGATATAACTATAACAAAAACTATTGTAAAAAAAAAAAAAAAAAAATGATCAGGTTGGATTGATTACTTGAACATTATTTTGTAATTTTAAGTATATATATATATATATATATTTTTTTTTTTTTTTTTTTTTAAGTATTTAATATTTGCAATTTAATTCACTGACTGCAGTTTCTGTTTGTTGGTAATGTAGAAGAGATTCGCAAATGAATTTGATTTTAATCTTGAATTAGAATCCTCATCAGCCCATTATACCAATAACCAAATAATGTAATTTACTTAGTGGTCTTTATTTTTTTAAATACTTTTTAAGGACCTCCAAGAAAAGGAATTCGTCCTGTTGAAAGAGAACGTATGAGGGATTGGCTCTGTCGACATTTAAATGCTGCTTCCATTCCTGGTCTCTATTGGCTTGAAAAGAAGAAACTTATATTTCGTATCCCTTGGAAACACGGTTCCAGTCAGAACTGGACAGAGGATGATGCTGAATTGTTTGTAGAATGGGCAAAGCATACAGGTAAGTTTTCCTTTAAATTTCTCATTTGGAATCTTTGATTTACTATAGTAGTTAATTAGAGTAATAGTATATATACTATAGTAGTATACTACACACATGTGTAGTGACTCTTTTAACATGGCTGGTCATGGGACAGATGATGATGCTAAGCACCCACATACACAAAGAGTTAATTGCATAACTGGACTAAATGTTGATTACAAAGTTTAACTGTATAATGCTTGATCTGTGTGATTAACATTCATCACTGAATTAAAAGCCTTGACGAGGAAGAAGAATGGAAAATAATTTTTTTCTAAAATGAATGCTTGTAACCCTCATTAAGCTATGACCTTATTGATATGCATATATACAAGTTATACTAGACCATTTAAAACATTGTTTAATCTTTGGTTAATCATGCTTCATCTGCATTTGACTTGTTAAACTAATGTTAGTATAATTTGTAGCAATCCAAATTCAAGGAGACAATGTGTCCATTCAATATTTCAAAAAAACAAAATATTCCAGGCTTAATTGAAAAACTGTAATTGCTTTTTGCATAAGTGTGTGTTGTGTGTGTTTAGTACATATTATCATTCTGTTGGATTTTGATCCTGACTCTCTCTCTCTCTGTATATATATATATATATATATATATATATATATATATATATATGTGTGTGTGTGTAAAAATATATAGAAAATAGGAAAGAACTTGTTAGGTAAATAATCCAAAGTTCTTTAGTATTTTTGTTATTATTTAAAAAAAAAATAGTGGTCAATACAAAAGTAGAGCATAAATATATATAAAAACCCTAATGAGCCAGGTACTACCTACCTAGGATATTTACATTATTTATATATATATATATATATTTTTTTTTATTGCGGATCAATGTTATAACAAAATTGGTATTAACCAACCAATGTTAGTAAAATTTTTGCAATAAATTTATAAATGTAATATATTTTGTGAATTTCAGCTTATAAAATCTCTCCCAATTAAAAATATTGATGTTTTGTGAATGTTAGGTTTGATTATGCAAACAAAGTCAGTGCAACAAAACTGGTTTTTTCAATTTTTTTTTTTATAAATTGAAAAGATAGAGGCCATAGGAACATATTTGATTTTCACAAATTCTTATTTTCCTATTTAAATGTTAATATGATGTTCTTTACCCTTCATCAATCTTTCTAGTCATTGATTTTATTAACTTTTCTACTGTTTTGACTTTAATATTATATGCATCAGTTTTTGTTGCTCCCAAAGAACTTCTTTGTTTGAATATTCTTTAAAATTAAATTTAGCAACTTAAAAATTTTAAAACTCAAAATTTAGCATTCCCTTATCTTAAGCACTTCCTCTTGGTACATAATTATAACTGATGGTCACATTTATATAACCCCTCCTACACATCTATATGTCTTTCAATCATTACTTTTGTCCAATGAAGACCTTCTAGAAGATGTAATGTGTTCCACAGAATTCTTTGACAAGTTCATCATAAGGCATTCTAATAGGCCTACTACCACTACCACTTTTTCCAATCTTCGCACAAATCTTAATCTTAGTTTGCTGCTCCAGATTCCTTTCACTCATTTTCCATCAACAGTATAACATGAACATGTGCAACTTCCTCTACTGCTCAGCAAGGAATGACTCATCTGATCTCTGTCTCAAGAAAGCAGAAGTTGAACATGTGTTTTGGTATATTTGCCCAAATCATTACCCCAGTGACATGCTGCAGTTCTTCTTGGAATTAATTTGTCATATTTCTCATATACTTGAATAACACAATATGGCAGATACTGGAATAAATTTACTATTTTATCATTTTTATATAGGCTCCTTGACATGCTATTTATAACTTTCATCAGTATTCTAACAACTGCTTTTAACTTTTCTACTCTTTTTGATTTCAATGTTGCTTAAAGCAGTTTTTATTGCTTCCCAAATATCTTTGAATATGTTTTCTATTCTCATGTCCATCTCTTTTAATGACTTTGCATTTTCTATTGGATTAATACCTAAAGAGGCTGTATGCCATTACCATTAATTTGGTGATTTTAAATTTTTTTTCTTCTTCCAAAGTGAGTAATAGTCAGCTTTTCAGAATGTGAAGATGTTTTCTTGAATGAACATATTCTTTAGATGAAAGTTTCTTTGTTATACCTTGTACTGCTAAAAGAACTTAATAATTCTCTGCATTTATCTTGATACCACCATTATCAGCTTTGAAGAGACCTAGAATTTTACTACAGTGTAACCCAGATATAAGAGAGATTTTCTCTGGTCCCAAATTAGAGCTATACTTATCTAAACAAAATAGACCAAACCCGGATATAAGAGACTTCTTCTCCGGTCCCGACAACTCTCTTATATCCGGGTTACACTGTACTTACAATACTAGCTGAAAACATTACTCCATTTCCACAGTGTTGTCTTGGTTGACTATTTCACTGAAGGACCCATCTCCTAATCCAATAATCTGATCCATCCAATGTAGCTCTACATTCATTATTAAAAATACTATGGAGAAAACAGTTTCCATGTACTTCTTTACTCAACATACATGTTTTTGTCATGTGGTTGGTTGTTTACATTCATGTCTAATATTCTTAAAATTCTACTCTTTTTTTCTTTCTGTATTTACATTCACAACACCATGTTCTTAAAATAATTTAATTTGGGTTCATTTATTTTTCTTGCTTATTCTTTTAATTTTAATATTCAGATCTCTTCTTTTTTTTTTTTTTTTTTTTTTTTTTTTTAAAGTCATTTTTGTTTTCTTGTTCTAATCTTGCCAATATCTTCAGTTTTTTTTTTGTGATTGTCCTATGACCTTTGTTCAGCATTTTGTAATTTTCAATGTTTTGTTCTCATTACTCAATAAGTTTTCTCTTTTTCAGGTTACTGTATATACTAGCATATCATGTGACTTTGGAAGACCTAATTTTCAAGCTAATTTTAAGAGTGGTACATCAAATATGGAGATATAATATTAGCACAGGTACTGCTGGCCCTGGCTATGATGTTGACCAAACTATATATCCATTTACTGTAGTCAAATTAGCTTCAAAATCAGGTCTTCAAAAGTTACATGATATGCAAATATATACAGTATATCTTTCTTTTGACACCTAACAGTCTTTGTATATCAAAAAAATAAATGTCAATACCTATGCCATTATAAATACTAGCAAATAAATAATTATAAATATTTGTGTATAAAAATAAATAAAATAAAATAAAAATAAAAATCTGAAATTCATATTGTATATTATTTATCATATAAATATACAATATGTTCTAAAAGTTTTACCAACATTAGTTGGTTTACACCTATTTTCCTTGTCTAATTTGAAATAGGGCACACACAATCTTGAAATCAGAAGTCATCATCATAACTGAGTATTTTATGTGTACTGGCTTTGTCCAAACTATTGATCATGCCAGATTATACAC
Source organism: Acanthosepion lycidas (assembly GCA_963932145.1). NCBI lineage: Eukaryota > Metazoa > Mollusca > Cephalopoda > Sepiida > Sepiidae > Acanthosepion > Acanthosepion lycidas. Next base: position 59,651,308 of record OZ010585.1, on the reverse strand, counting down.
ACTCCACCAGAAATTGTAACTAAGGTCTGCTCATTACAGGTGCAAAACAAACTACCAATTGGTTCAGTGGATGTTCAGAAAGCACGAATGTGCCTGAGTGGATGTCCGTAGCAGAGATTAACTAGTCATCCAAGTGGACATACGTGTTTAGAACCAAGCAGCTAGCTATTTTGCATTTGCGCGCGCACACACACACACACACACACAATTAGTCAACTTTCACTGTAAAATAATTCCGATTTACACATGTATGCTGATTCCAAGTAAAGTTTATGGCCACATTATGTTGAAATGCTGGTTCCTGTATAATCGCCAAAGTTAAGCAACATTGAGCCTGGTTCATTTCTAGGTGGGTGACCACTTGTAAACTTGGATGTGCCAGTGGTGTAATGGATAATGGCTCGAATTTCCAATTCCAGTTGGGTTTGTTATATTCACTTACATGCAAATACCATTGGGGAAATGTATGAATCCATCTTTTCTCCCCTCACCTATGGGTTAATTAGTAAGACTTGTATAACTGATTATCTCAAAAAAAAATTTTTACAATCTAAAAATATTTTCTGGCTTTAAATCAACAAAGGGTTGATAAGTCATAGAAAATGAATGAATCAATCAAATGATTCTCTGTACATAGTTTTAAACTGTTTTCCAGCCATTTTCTTTTCTTCTTTTTCCAGGAAGGTATTATCCTGACATGGACAAAGGCAAAGGAAAGTTGAACACAAAACGCTTTAAAGCAACGTTTCGTTGTGCACTCAACAGTCTTCCAGACTGTCAAGAACTTTCAAAACTAAATAACAAAGCCGGATCAAATGCTTTCAAAGTTTATCAATTTAGCTGCGACAGTAAGTGTCTCTCTCTTCTGTTTCTATTTATTAAAAAGGAAAGTTAGATTTGTTTTGTTTTTTTTTTTGTTTTTTTTTTTTAAATTTCTTGCTTTGATTAATTGTTAACTAGTAGAAGTACCCAACCTTGATTGGGTTTCAATACAGTCATTTGTGTTAACATTTGTGTTTCAATTGCCTGAAAAAAGATGTTGACTATTCTCAATTGGTCTAGAAATGTTGATTCTTTGAAAATTGTTGCTTCCAACATATGAGGATAATAGTTTTATTTATCTTTTATTTATCTTTTATACAAAAAAAAATAAATATAAGATATAAAATGAAACTCTGCTCTTAAAAAAAAATTTTTTTTAATTTTCTTGAAAAAATTTTTTTTCAAAAATAGTGTAATAATCTACATAATCATTATGTGTACTTTTTATTTAAGAACTTTATTCAATGTCAATTGCATCATTTATTCCTATTCATGCCTTTCCCAAGAGTATTAGTGCAAAGTGAATGCAGATTATTCCTATAGAAATTTGAACTTGTATCACAAATTTTATTTTCCATGCTGCTAACCACTTCACCAAATGCACTTCCACCACTTTATTTTTATTATTTATTTATTTTTTTAAAAATGAATGTGTTTGTATAGATGCCTACAATTTATGCAGTTTGGCTGGAATTAGCAGTTTTGACCCTAAAATAATCTGTTGTGGCCTTTACTGACCCTGGAGGTCAGTGACACTCCTCATGTTCATCCTAGAGTCAAGTTACTCATATAGATTAATTCTTGTCTCACAAGGTACAGCATTTTGGCCTGCTATAAGATACATATACGAGAAAACAATAGCTGACTTTATCGCAAAAGATAAATTGGAGTTGATTTCATTGTTTGGATATCACCATTTTTCAAAGCTGACAGGCAATTAAAAATTACTTTTTAAATTTTAAGCTAACATAATATTTTGAACTTAAGTTACAATGTACTGTATATTATAAAATCAAATATGTAATTTCTGTCAGAATATCATTTTTTACATTCAGATGAATGTCCACTTTGTTATTGTTCCCTTGTATTTTGATCTGGGTAACCTCCAGGAAATTCCAAAATGAATTAAATATTTATTTATTCCACAGGGGTAAATGTCATTTTGCTGTCCATATCTAGGGATATTTCTTTTACTACTGTTCAGTTATTCCTAGTACTGTTTCCACCGAGTCTGTGCTACCCAGGGATTGAACTCGTAATTATTATGTCAACAAATTCATGAACCAACACTTTACCAATAACATAAATAATCAAATGTATTGGTTGTAAATTTGCAAATTTAGGTTGATGTATGCTTTTTCTATGTAACTTTTGTATTTCTATAGCAGAGCATATGGCCTGGCAAACTTACATGGATTGAATATTGTTAAAACTAAAATGCTTTCTTATAACTTGAATGAATTTGTTTATGGAAAATTATATATTAGTGAAAGAGTATGTTTTGACGGTGACAATAGTTGTTTAAGGCTGCATTAAAAACTGTTAAATTATATATTTACTTTTTTATTAAATTTTTGAATTTAATTTTCATTATTAATTTGAATTTTTTTTTTTTTTTTTTTTTCTACAATTCTATCATTCTAAAACATTAAAAAAATAAAATGGCTAAATCACTAACAAACATTCCAAAATTTTAGTAGTAAACTTATGAAAATATTTTGAATTCTGAAATTTAAATGTAAATAATATCTTGTTATTTCTATTTAATTTAGGTAATTGTTTACAATTTTGAGAAAAGTCTTTCTTGGGGGGGGGGGGTTACAAAGGTCATCTTTAGGGTTCTGACATTAGTACAACATTTTTGATGAGCTATACTTCAAACTTTTTGGGGTGTAAAATCTTTAAGAAAATAGGGTTGATTGGTTGGTTGAGATTTTAGTGATAGAAAACTTATTACTATGAGGTGCCTAATAGAAAAGGAGCTTAAAAAGAGAACAGTAATTATTATTATAGCTGGTTTGGGTTTTTGCTCGAATGCGTTTTATGATGGTATTGTTTAAAAACTAGTGTTTCGGTGTTCTTTTTTTTTTTTTTTTTTTTTTTTTTTATTTATTCTTTCCACAATTACCACATTCTAGTTTTTGATAAAATTGAAAAAAAAAAAAAAAAAAAAAATTTGCTTAAATTCAAAATTTTGTTACTTTTAAAATGATTTTCTGATCCCTTCTTATTTGAAACTCAACCCCTGTTTATTGCATATTGAGAAAATTTCTGGTGTGATTGTACAATAGGCATTGTGACAAGAAATAATAATTCTTTTTTTTTTTTTTTTTTTTTTTTTTTCCATATTACTATAGATTAATCACTCCAAATCACAAATATATTTTTTTCTTATGTTTTTTTTAATTTTTTAAAAATTAATAGAGGGTCCATGTAAATTTATTGTAAATTGATCCCTTTACAAAAGCCAAAAGAAAATATGCTCATGCCACAGGATTTCTGAAAATTAAAAACAAAAATTTTTCTAAAATTTTGTAATATGTAGTGTTTCTTCATATATCTTAATTAAGCACACCAGAATATGATATTTCTAAAAAAAAATTTAATTTTTATAATTTCAAGAAACCATATGATATGGGCTTATTGTATTTTGGCTTCTGTAGTGAGTGGGGTCAATTTACAATAAATTTACATAATAAAATGGATTCCTATATTAACTTTTCTAAAATAAACAAAACTAAAAATTTGTTATTTGTGATTAGGAGTTTTTAAGCTATAGTAATTTGAAAAAAAAAAAAAAATGATTATTTCTGACTCTAGGTCCACCAAATTTTGTAGCCAAGAATTGTCTAAACATTAGCAATATTTATTGTTTTTTTTTTTTCTTTTTTTTTTGTTTTCTCTTGCAGAAGATACTTGCCCTTATAAAAAGAAAAAGTCTGGCAAAGTGACTACTGTATGTTGTGATAAATCTGTTGAGTGTAATGAAGGAGATACAGCTTCCATCGTGGAGGCATCTGATACCTGTACTGAAGACCAAACCTCCGATCAATGCAATCCGGAAAAGACGTCTGATACTTGTGACAGTAACGAAACCACACCACCAAGTCAAGAAAACCCACCAAAATTAAATCAAGATGAAAGTCATTCAGTACTACCAGAGTCTTCAGATAATTGTACTCCATGCCAGATCTCTGATCCCAATCCTTCCCAGTCAAACTCCAGCTTTGACGACCTGTCCATCAGTGAAAATGATGTGGCAAACACACTTCTTGAGTTGCAGAGAGGTGCTGTATCAAAGCTTTTAAAAGAAAAGGAGATGTCCCAGTCACAACCACAAGTAATACAGAACCCTCTCCAGTCACCAATGCTGCCAGTAGCACAATTACCAGTGTCACACATACTGCCATCACAGATGTCTGTTCCACCACAGTCCCAGGCACAGATTTATTCTCAGCCAGTACTACGTTCACAAATAGCAAAACCAGTGTTACAGCCTCAAATGCAGTCAGTTCAGGTCTTGCAGTCACAACTGACAACCCACAGAGAAATACATCCAACTCAGTCGATAACCTATGAGCAAACCTCTACCATGACAGTTGCTCATCCAGTTCCTTCAACTATGCCATCTGTTTTCCCGCTTGTTCCTGCTGTGGTTCTACCATATAACCCACCTCCATCTCATTCCGAACCTCAAATGGCTAAAGTTTGTATGATTCCAGCTCTTGTCTCATCTACAGCCACCCAGATGATGAATATTCATTCCAATTCCTTTGACAGTCCAACTCCGCAGTTAGTTCCTGTTGCAGCCCCAAGGCTATCAGCTGCACCTTTTAATACTCCTGCCTCTATGTCAGAAGCCCCAGGTCAGTAACTCAAGTGTCTGTTGGTTGGAATTTCTGGACAAGTCTCTTTTTTATTATTATTATTATTATTATTTTTTTTTTTTTAGCAAGTATTAGGGTGTTTGGAAAGTAATTATATTTTGATAGAAAGGATAAAAAAAGAAATGCAAGTTAAATTTATTTAATTATTTATCCAAAATGTAATCATCATTTTCAAGAACAGCAAGGCAATTTTTTTTGATTTCTAATTTAAATAAATCTGTACAACCTCCCTCCCCCCCTCCCTTTCCACTGAAAAATTTGAAAGGCAGTTTTCAACTATGTTTCTGAATGTTCTGCCACTGATGAAATATTCTTGTGATTGAAACAAATAAAAATCTACAGGTGCAAAATCTGGTGAGTATGAAGTAAGCAGAAGAACTTCTTTCCCTAACAATTATATTTTTTCTTGAGTTTATTTTGCAATGTGCCCTTGCATTATCATGCTGGAGAATAACACCTTTCCTATTTACCAAAGCAGGACACTTTCAAGGTATATTCTTCATATACCCAATCAAGTTGCTGGGAATAAATGTCTGCAGTGATGGCCATGTTCCATGTTTCAGTAGCTTGTAATGGATGATATTTTTTATGTTTCACTAGACACAAAACAAGGACTTTCGATAGAGTCTTAGTTTTGGCGTTGGCACTGGGGAGTTTCTCATTTTGTAATAACTGTTTTTTTTTTTGTTTTTTTTTTTTTTTCTGTTGACATGCAAAACTTATTTTTTCATTACCTGTAACAATGCAAAGCAAATATGAGAGGTTGGCATTCCTGGTTAAAAGACTGCTCCAGATGGTGGAACCTTTTGTTTGGTTCTCAAGCAAAAGCTCATGAGGAACCCAAATTACCTCTTTGTAAGTTTTTCCAATTAAACTCTGAAATTCACTTTAAACAACACATTGTCAGATAGAAGCGATAAGCTAATTCTTCCTTCCATTCTACCAGTTTCATTGGTTGACTCCTAACTTATAATGATGGAATATATAATTACTTTCTGAACACTCTAGTATTATATTGATTACAATATTCAAGATTTTAGAACTTTACATAAATATTCAAGAGCTTACAACTTCATAGATAATGCACTGAATATTTGGAAAGTTGATTTTGTCACATATCAACAGTGTTACTTGAATCCCTTACTGTGGTGTAATGGTTAACAAGCTAGTGAAACAGTACAATGTTTGATCCTTACAGTATATTCTGGAGTTGTGCTTTTGTTCCACCCTAAATTATTTACTAAGATAGACTTAATAAGTAACTTAGTGCCCACTTTACATCAATGATTAATGGTCTTATCTGACAGACCAGTTCACTTGTAAGCCTTTTACAAGATTAATGATAGCTTAACATAAGGATTTCATTGATTGATTATTCTTATGACTTATCAACCTCTTGTATTAAAAAAAACAAAACATTTTTGGATTGTTAGAATTTTTTTTTTTTTTTTTTTTTTTTGCAATTGAATATTGTATTAAAAAATTTTGAAGGATAATAATGATTATCAGATACAAGCTCTATTATTTAACCCATAGCTGGGAGGAATAGGTAGATTGATACTTTTCCCAGGAGTATTAAGTGAATATAACAAATGCAACTAGAATTCAAACTCAGCTTTTCGATTACTCATTCTGAACCTCTTTACATTACACCACCTATACATCCAAGCTTACAGCACCTGATATTCCCAAGTGGTCACCCATCTAGGTACTGACCAAACTCAATGTTACTTAACTTTGGTGATCATATGAGAGGTAGTGTTTCAACATGATACAACGGTAAACCTTAGCATAAGGATGCTTTTGCCAAAAGATAATTGCTATTTATAGTGTCCCTGTCCTCACTGTCTGCCTTCTATGTTAAATATAGTATGTTGTACATTATGGCCTTGTATGTTAAATGTAGTAAATATCTAGTGGATTTTTTTAATGTAATGGTTATTTAAACTAAACAGTTTGACTTTCATTTTTCTACATAACACAGAAACTTTGCCGTTTCTTTAGATTGTGTTTATTCCCATTTCAAAGGATTTATTGCTGCTTAAGGTGATTTTTTTTTAAATATGATACACAAACCATGAAAAAGATAGTCAGTTCTACATTTATTTTTTTTGATTGGTTAACAGTTCTTTTTTATAATAAAACCTTACAGCTATAATGTAAAAAACAAAACAAAAAAAGAACAGTCAATTTAGGGGGGTACAGAAATTAACCCTTTTTTTTTGTTTTTTCTTTCTCTACTGCTCAGCTTCCCCTTTTTTCTCCCTTTTACTCTTTGTCTCTCTTTTTCTTCTATTTTTTTTTTCACCTTTTCTCTTTCATCCTTTCTGTATCATCTATTTTCCAAATTATTTCTAGCACATGCTAGAAATATTTTGTAAAATATTTAATAGCGATGTTTAACCCTAGAACACTAACCATCAATTAAAGTTACACCACTACTAACCATGGGTATATCATACCTGATTTTGAAAATATCAAAAAAAATATTAATATAAATCTTCATTTGAAATATTTTACATGCAGGCACTTCAAACTTTGTACTTTGTGTTAACATTAATAGGAACTGAAAAACATTATTTAGGTAAGAAAATCAGGTACTGAAAATAGTAATTCTAAATAAGAAAATTTGTGCTGGGTACTATATACCCATGGTTAGTGTTCTAGGGTTAATTAGATATTTTCATTCATGCCTATGTGTATATTAAATATGCAAATCCTGGTGTATATCCCATTGGGGATAACTGAAATAACTGTCTTTTGCTTTTCTATTTTAAAATTATTTTATTTATTGTTCCTTTTTGTCTTTTCAGTATTTAGTATTAAGCAAGAGGTTATTGATACTGATTACACACCATCAGAGATCAACAACAACAACAGCAGCAACAACAACAATAATATTGCAGTGAAACTTGAGAATGTTGTAACTGGAGATGTCACTCCCAATTACAAGGCTTCAGAGCCAGAACCAAGGAAAGAGGTCATGGGTTCTACAACTGTTACAAGAGGAAACAACTTTGAAACGAATGCTCAATCATCAAACAGAAAGCGTGCTAAAGAAAAGAAACTAACTTCTGGGTCTCCTCAAGGTACCATTACCCGTGTGCCAATCACGGTATCTGCACACAATTACCTAAAAAAAAGGAAAAAGTAAATCATTAGTTGGGGATCATATATTTTCAGATTTGAAATGGAAATTTCATGATTTGTCTTTGTTAACTTTGACTCCCCTTCTCAGTCTTTTTCATTTGAAAGGTTTTTTGTTTTTTTTTTTATAGAAAAGTGTTAAAATGTAACAGTTTTAGTTCTTGAGGTTTTACAAATGCATTTTAAATTAAATAAAAATGCATTTTACAAATAATTAATTTTTAATTAAACAAAAAAACTGATTCCTCTATAAAGTAAGCTAAGACATTCTAAGAGAAACAATTGTTTTTCCTTTAACTATAAATGCATTTGTAAAATGCATTTTTATTTAATTTTAAATGCCTTTGTAAAAACTGAAACTATTAGCACAAATAATTTTTACAGGTTAGAGTTGAATATATTAATCAAGATAGTATAAAATATTAAGAATTAATATCTATGTTTTAAAACACTATTTGTGCTGATGATTAAAAAATATGCTTGATGATTTTATTTGGCTTTTTCTTAGCAACAAACCTCTATTTGAGAAGGAAAGAGAAAAAATGTCCTTGGCCAAATTATTTTAAGGAGCTTATAACTTTGAAATGATATTTTTAAAAATTTTACTCATTTGTTGAGCTTCCATTTTATTTATTGGACTTTTGAAACTTATTTTTGGGGGTTTGCAAAATTTAAGTGATGGCTAACAGAAGGAGAATAAACAGTTTAGTTTATAATGTTCTTTGCTGTTTAAGAAAATTAAATTTATCAAAAGACAAAGCCAAAATGTAACAGATTTTCATACTAAAAATCATACAGATTGTTCATAAGTATTTATATATGTTTACCACTATTTTTATCTTGTCTCTATTTACTGGATTTACAGAGGAATAAAGTGCCTGACTTTAACTTGTTGGTTAAAGCACCTCATTGAAAATAGAAATGGGATGTGATTTGTGTCCATGTGAATAAAATGAATTTCCTATACACAAATTTTACTTGTATTGAAGCATTTAAGTATTCCATGTGTAATTTTGAGAAGTCTTTATCATTTCAAGAGTTAACTAATTGAAGCAAGAAAAACAGCACAGTAATTGAATATAGTGGTCTTAACAAGTTCTGGGGTGATAATGATGTCTTAAAATTGTTCACCTCCACTTCAAAGTTGAAGAATGGATTGCCTGAAACATTGCTATAAAAAAAAAAAGAAAAAAAAAAAAGAAAATTTCAACAGTTCAAAGAACTCTTTAAATTCTTTAACATCCCCCTCCCACACAAAGATAGTAAATTCTCATGGAATTCTAAATGTGATCACTAGAACCTGTGCCTATCCTCATTCACCAATTTTCATTAGCTTATTCATTTGCTCAGAAATATTGTAGGGTGTTGGGAGTACCTCTGATACAAAAATTTAATAGGAAAATTGAAATTCTTTTTCACAATGTAGCCAAGAATAAAATTTATTTTAAATTTTTATTTTAGAGTCATATGAGCATATGGCCATATCACATTGAAACACCAGCTCTTGTACGATCTGTTCAGTACTTAGATGGGTGCTGTTCGCTTGGATGTGCAAGTAGTGTCATGGATAACAGCTTCAAATTGAAAATTGTTGAGCTGTGTTCCAATTCTAGTTGGGTTTATTATATTCAGTTACAAGAAAATACCCCTTGGGAAATACCCTTTGGGAAAAGTATGAATCCACTTTTAAAGTTATGGGTTTATTAGTAGGACTTGTATCAGTAAATCATCATTATTTCCAAAATATTCTTACACTCTAAAACTTTTCTGGTTTTAAATAACCTGCAAAAGGTTGATAAATCATCAAAAATCAATCAATTTAGAGAGGTATGTACGTCTTAACTCCAACAGAAATATGACTCCTGCCTACCACCCATAATCTCTTATTATTACCTTTTACTTTTGTTACTTATATTTTCTGTAATTTATTAATGCCATCAAAACTTTTAATAACCAGTGTTTGTAATTTGTGGTTCAAAAAAAGAAAAGTTGTAAATTGTTTTTTTTTTTTTTTCTTTTTTGTTTTTTTTTTCATAATTAGTAGTTCATCGGCTTGGAAACAAGTGAAATCCTGCTCGTTATAACTGCACCTGCTCTTCCCTAATAAGAATTCTGCCTATAAAAAATAGTATCATCAGTTTATATCTTGATAAAATCATTTGCTAAGAAAGACTGAGTTTGGGATTTGAGCTGTTTTACAAAGAAAAGAAGCCTTGGAGCCATTTTCATGTTGAAGAAATGCTCTCATTTTAACTCTAGTCAAAGAGTCCTTCCTCATGCAGGAATCTGCGTGGGTTGGGGATTAAAAGAATTGGGAAAATGACTTTTTTTTTTTTTTTTTTTTTATTTGATCTATTTTGTATATACATGATTGGTTATTTTGTATATACATGGTTATTTTTAATGCTAAGATAAAAAAATTACCATCTGTTGAAAATATAAAACTATTTTGGAATTTTTATTATTGGCTGTAGTGCTTCCAACCTCTGAGTGATTGAGGTAAATGACATGTTTTATTGTGCATAAGTTGTCTTGTTGAGCTTATATACAAAATGAATGTTTCAATAATAAATGATTTTGTCAGTCCAAAGTATAAATTCAAACAATGATTTAAATGTTTTTTTTTTTTATATACATTCATTAAAATACCTGAATATTGTTAAAACTATTGACTTGGATATTCATTCTCATTTATCTTTTCAACATTGTTTCTGTAGGTTAATCTTTTTATTTCTTATATTAAAATGACATTCTGATGATTAAATGGCTAAGGATTGATTTTGCTAATTCATTTTTCATACCATCAAAATGTTGAAATTGTTTACATAATTATTTTTTGAAATAGATATAATTATGCTTAATATTTTTTTTATTAAAATAAATGTAAACCACTTAAATCATGTTATTGGGAAAATGAAATCATAAGAATTTTTTGTGCTCCTGTAAATATTCCATATATTTTATATTCAACATTGAAAAAAAAAATTCTGTTTGAATGAAGTGTTTGTAATAATATATATTTGATCAAAATGTTTGTGTGTGTTAACAGATCTTACTGCTTATAAAACTTAATACTGCTAAAAAGATTTGATGACAAGTTTTTGTGTTTTAAAAGAAAAAAATTTAATATAAAATCAACAGTTCAAAAAATATTGAACTTTTATTGAAGATGTTTACAGTCTGCAATTTTTTTTGAGCTTTTTTCAAGGTTTTATGGTCTTTGTGATTATAATGACTGTACCTTCTTCCTCATACTCTCAATAATATGCCATATTAATAACAATGGTGGTGTTCTTCCTTATCCACAGTTTCAAATTATCCCAGTGTCAACACCAGAAATAAACTGTTAGTTTTAATTGTTAATTGTAAGAGTTGTGATACTGGTTGTTCAGATGTGATGTAAAGGGCTTCCTTTAAGTGAAAAGGTGAAAGTTTTTGACTTGATAAAAGCAAATCATACACTAAGATTGCTAAAATTTATGGTAAAACTGGATCTTCTGTCAGTATATTAGGTTGGTGCAAAAATAATGACGTAATAATGTCGTTTTTTGACGTATTTTTTAACGTCAAAAACGACATTATTACGTCATTATTTTTGCACCAACCTAATATTATAACATATTGTTAGAATTGTTCTATTTCATTATTAGTTATTGTTGCTAATTTTAATTTCCCTAGTTTATAAACTAAACATTATCACGTGTATGTATGTATGTATGTATGTATATAAAAAATATTATTCTGTACATTTAAGCAGCAAATTTTCTGTAAGGCAAATATTAAAAATAACTGACATTTTGATTCGATTAATTTTAATGATCAACTTTTCAAAATTACAAATAATCCTTCTCAGATAAGGAAATTAGGTTGGTGCAAAAATAATGACGTAATAATGTCGTTTTTTGACGTATTTTTTAACGTCAAAAAACGACATTATTACGTCATTATTTTTGCACCAACCTAATATCAGAAACTGTTTTTTTTTTTAGTTTTTAAAGTACAGGAAATATAGTCCAAGCTTTCTGGCTTTAAATCATCATTTGTCTCTACCTATCCTGAGAAATATTCATAATTTGTAAAAGTCTATCATTAAAATTAATACACACAAAATGTTTGTTTTTATTAATATTGGCCTTAGAAAAACATGTATATGGCTTAGTACTATCCACAGTTTCAGACATCCACTGAGCAGGGACTCTTGGAAAATTTCTGCATAGGTAAAAAGGTAACTATTGTAGCTATTATTATTATTTTTAACTTACATCTTAATCTAAGTTACTTTTCATTGCAATTACTCAGTCATTCTATGGCTGTTGTTTCTTTATGCAATGTTTATGCACAGCCATAAAATAATGGTCTAAATAGCTCCAATAAAAAGCAACTTAAAGTAAAATGAAAGAAATACTCATCAATTAATAATAGACAGTCTCCTCAAATAATAAAAATATTCAAGATATTTATAATGCTAGTTTTGTTTGTAACTTTTAAAAGCCATTTTGCTGTTTTCTTTTATTCCCTTCTATTAGAGATTTGGTTTGGTAGTTTAATTAGTAATTCCTTGTTTTCTCTTTTAGATTTGAATATATGTTAATATAGTGGAAATAGCTTCCTTTGAAGCTATTAAATTTTAACATTCTGTATTGAATCTTTTAGATGATTATTGGAAAGTTTTAGACACAATTATCATAATGTAACCCAAGAAGTTAAGAGAAAACTAGATATAAATTTAGCAAATTCTGATTTTTTTATTTTATCTTATTTATTTATTTTATCTTATTTATTTATTTATTGACAAACAAAAGTAACTGTTAAGTAGAATAACTGTTACAAGGATTACATATTGGAGAAAATTAATAAATTATTTTTAGAGGTGTTAAATTTTGAGATTTAAAAAAAAATCATTAAATGTATTTTTTTTATCAAGTTTTGGGCAAAATTTAGCAAATTTTAATGTCTTTTTTTAATCTGATTTGTTTAGAATCAAACAGTTTCTTTATAACAGCATTTGTTGGAGCACTTCAACATGGTGTAATGGTTCATAAGCTTCTCTTGCTAGGTCAATTACAACTGAGTAGTGAGTTTGATTCTCACTGGGTGTTCAATACATTCGGCCTTGTGCTGCATCTAAGTATTGTTTTGTAAATCTCTATAACAGAAATTGTTATATATATGATGCCATATCAGAGAGATAACGAATTCTTCATTGAATTTAATGTTTTATTAAACAAAACATATCTCTGCTCTTTCTCATTACTCTATTATTTTTTTTTTAAATTCATGTTCCAAATGGCTTCAGCTGAGAATAGACATAGCTTAGAGATTGATTTCAGTTCCAGAACAATGCAATAAAAGAAACATTTGATTCCAGACGCCTGTTTCTCAGTGCATACAAGAATTGTTTCACTATATTGTAGATTAAGTGTGCAGCAGCAACAAGTCTATTAAAAAATCAGTCTACATATCTTAGTTAAAAACACTTTGTTGCTCCCAACGTATGACACAGTGCTGCTGGTAAAATGGCAACAATATAAATTTGGCATGAACCTTCACTTTCTTTAAAACACACACACACATATATATAAGCAACTTAAGATATTGACCTGTATTTGTGTTGCTTAATTTTTAGTACAAAAATTAGTACTCAAGTTTTTCAAATGGTTGCTTAAATTTTTTATGCTTGGTATAATAAATAGCAAAGAAAAGTATTTCAATGGAACTGAACTAGTTGAACTAGTACAGTACAAAAATGACATATGTAACTCTTTTGTTTTTTGTTTAAACAAAAAATTGCTTAAGCCAAACTGATGTCTGTAGTAAAGTTGCTGAAGATTTAAGCAAATTTGTGTACAACTGCTTATGAACCAAAAAGATTGTGTAAATTGCCTAGTGAACTTTTTTTCTTTTCCCACTCAACCTAGCTCAGCCTAAAACAAGGATTTAATAATATTTTATTTTTATTTTTCTCATTATGGTAGAATCTCATTATCTGGTTAAAATCACTGACTAAACCAAATAGATTTTTAAAAACATGGATAGAATTAAAGAGATTTAGGTGGCCAATGTAACTTCTATATTTTTATATATATATATATATATATATATATATATATATATATACACGCACACACTCACTCATATGGTGCAAGGGATAAATTGTCGTCTAATTTATGCAAAAATGAAAATTACACTGACATCTCATTTTAACATATATTTACCAAAATTATTTTGAAATACTAAAGAGTAAATTTATTCAATAAAATCGCTGTTGGCTTCAACCACAAACTTCAGATGACTTTGGAATCTCCTGCAACTCTTCTGGACTGTCTCCTTGGTTAAGTTGGTGAATGCTGCCATAATCCTTGCCTTTAGTTCATCTTTGGTATTACGAGTTTTGGTCTCTCGCTCAACTGCACCTCACACATAATCAAGGGGGTTGCAGTCTGGGGAATTAGGTGGCCAGATTGATGTGATTGCAGAAATTGACTGATAACCATGATTGTGTTCTCCTGTTTGTGTGGCATGGTTCAGAGTCCTGTTGCCAGATATAGGGTCTTCCAGCAGTCACCCTCTGGGCCCAGGGCAGCACTACCTCCTTGAGGCACTTAATATAGGCCTCCCTGTAGAGTCTGAGGCTGTCACCAACGATGTTTGGAATTCTTTTCTCATCAGAACGATCAGAGTGAGTTTTCTGGGCTACTCTGCCTTTGTAATCAGCATTAGATTCATCCAACTCTTTCTGAATCCTCTGCACTGTCCGTAGATTGACACCCAAATGTTTGTATTGGAGCTTCTGGCATAAATGCCAAGCCGTACAGCATGCTGTTTCCAAATTTCTGGTGGAGTAAATTGCATCATGGCACTCTTTTTCTTACAGATGGTGCTCAACTGACTCTACTATACTGTGTAGTCAATAAAATAAAAAAGAAACAAGGTGTATGCACAAAATTAAAAATATAAAATGGCGACAGTTTACCCATCGTACCCTGCATATATAACACATTTAATAAAAGTTGTTTTGCATATTGAAATAGTGGATAGTGAGATTCTACTTTATAATCTAAAAATTTTGTTTTTGTCTTCAAATTGGCTAAAATTCATTAATGCAGGATTTTAAATGTAAAGAATTTGTTGCCTCTTTTTATCACTATTGTTTTTATTTATTAGGTTGGTGCAAAAATAATGACGTAATAATGTCGTTTTTTGACGTATTTTTTAACGTCAAGAAACGACATTATTACGTCATTATTTTTGCACCAACCTAATATATTCTCTTATTTCTGTTGCTTTTTATTGCAACTCTGATCGTCATTCCATGGTTATAGGTAAAATAAATACTTATTTGAATTTCTTACATAATGCATTATGTATTATAAATTTTGGACAAGTATTTTTTCTGTTGCAAATCAGATTGTTAATCTATGATTATTAAAAATCAGTAGACACATTTATTTTATTTACATTTGGACTAATAGCCACATGTTTTTTATTATGTAACAATAATAACAACGATGAAGACATTAGTTAATGTGAGTAATGATAAGTCCTTATTTTAGAAATTCAAACAGTAGAGGCTTGTGCATTATTTTTACTCTGTAAATCTTACTAATGGCTAGAATGATAGTCTGAGAATTTTGGTACAAAGCAACAGGAAGAAAATGGGACAAAATTAATAATAATGACAATGCTTCATCTAAGAACTTCAGACTAAAAAACTAGTAATACAAGTAGTAAAAGCAACAGTTATAAAATTAGAGAAATATTAAAACTAAAAATTAATCTTTCATCTTGTAAATGCAAATAAAATTGCCAGTTTATGTTTTAATCTTTTGCTAATCTTAGAAAGAAAAAAAAAAAAAACAGGTCATTGTGAAAAACATTAATTTAATCTTGCAGAGAGGAGGCATTTATTTTTAGTCTTGCTTGAATGTTTGCTTCTGCCAATGATTCTAACTCACCACATTCATTTTTGTTGTATCTTTGGAATGATTTCTTTTTTTTTTTCCTTCTCATTATCTTTGGCTTAGTTGACCAAAAATCTTACTTGAACCTCAAAAAGGCTTCTCATGGAATTATTAATGTTCAATTAATCATATATACAACATCTGTACATAACATATTTAATCTTCTAATTGTCTTGTCAGTGCCTGTTTTAATTTCGTTTTTATTTTCATTTTTTGCTAATTAACATTTTTCATCAACTAATTTGCTGTTAACTACTATTGGATTAATCAAAAAGAAGTTCTTTGAGATATAAAAGAACATTGAGTAGACTTGCTTCATGACTCACATCTCTTCCAGTGATGCTGATTTTCAAGGCAGGCAGGCCTTCTCATTTGGAAGATTGGCATCGCACAGTCTTCCTACATCTATGTGGCGTGTAGCCTACATAGTTTTTATACTAAGTTTAAAGTCAAGCTTTAGTATATACAAATAGTAATACTAATAATAAAATGGCTGCTTCGGTAAGAGGATGGTTAGCACTCACCTGGTAGGTGAAATTCTTATGTGATTTTGGTCATCACTAGGTTCTGTAGCTATGCTAAATTTATTAAACAACTAAAAATATGAACTGCCTGAAAAAAAAAAAAATGGAATATTTCAAACTGAGAAAAGAAACTATCAATTTTTTTGAACAGGAGCAGAAATTTATCCCTTGTTTCCTGTTTAAATTTTGGTTTACAGTTCCTTCAAAAAGTCTTTTAATTCTCTTTCATTGCCAGTAGCTTGTTGCATCTTAGTGGCATTATCGCTTTGCTTGGGGCAAATTGATTAAAAAAAAAAAAAAAAAAAATAAACTACTACAGAACTTAATATCTTTGATGGCAATTAAATGTTTTTAGTAGTTGATCTAAGTTAAAAATGTCCATAAGAGATCAAATTAAAATGTTCTCTCATTCACCCCCCCCACCAATTCATTGAAATTTCCAAAATTATATAACTCAAAAGTTTAAATTGTGAGTGCTAAACTAATTCAACATCATGTTATCCATCCTTTTTTATTTTTTTTAAAGCAGCACTTGTGTGCTTAAAAGGAGGAAAAGCAGCACCCATGTGCTTCCATATATTATTAAAAGAAGAAAAAGCAGTACTAATGTGCTTCCATACATTATTTAAAAAAAAAAACAAATAAACACACTGGGATTTTGTAGAAATATATACTATATTTGATGCCATATAAGATTGTTTCTTCACCTGCTCTCCCCCCCCCAATAAATGATTAAAAGTATCTGGGTCTTATATACAAAGTTGAAATATCTCTTGCTAATGATTACTCAGAAGCCAAAGGCTGCACCTGTATATTGTCTTAACTCCATAATATTGTAATATTAAATGTACATAAAGTATGTCGGTATTGAGGGGGTGGGGGTGTCTTATATGTCATCAAAATGAGGAATACTTCTCATTTAGCACACTAATTCAGATAAAGAAATGTATTTTATTTGTGTATTGTGCTATTTTTTATTCATATCACACCAAAATATTTCACCAAAAATATTCACTTTCTGTGCCTTAACTCTTTAAGATTTCAAAGGATGTTCTTCCAATATTAAATTTGATCGAACTTGAAAAATAAAAATATGAATTCTAAATTCTGAGTTTTTTTTTTTTTTATTATTTCTATGTATGCCTGTGTATATATTTTATTTCTGTATGTAGGTGCATCAATAAGTCTTACATAGTTTAATGATTGGAAAAATAATTACTTTACATAAATAATACACAGATCTTCAACATAATCCCCTTCCTTGTCGATGCACTTAATTCAGTGGTAAATATTGATCACATAAATAAAATATACAGTGAAAATTTCAGATCAAAACTTTGGGTGCAGACTTATTGGTCTACCCATCTTTGCTTGTCTAAATTAATATATGTTGTAAGTGAATGTGTGATAAGATCCATATATATATATATCTATATATATACACAAATGTAAAGAGAACGAAATGAATATAAGTTCAAACATTTATAACATTGTGAGTGCTAACCCCTACAAAAATGCATATTTGTTATGATACCCAATTCAGGCATCTCATTGGGTGGTGATCAATGATAGTTATAACAATAGTTTAATGGTACTAATAAAACTTTTTTAAATCGTTATAACTATCTAAATAAATATCCATTTTTGTGGTGGTTAAATGCATGTCCAAATGTAATATTAGGTTGGTGCAAAAATAATGTCGTTATCTTACTTAGTAACATATGTCAGAAAACGACATTGTTTTTGCACTAACCTAAAACATAATAAATAACTAATATATATATATATATATATATATATATATATACACACATACACATAAATATACATTTGTAACTCACCATTTTATGTAAATCTGAGTTTTATGTGTAACAATCATCAGGTATAAATGTATATACAATATTACTTCAAACGTTATTTTTAGCGGTTACCTGTGTTTGAAATAGATGCCCTGTTTTTTTTTGTTTTTTAAATTGTGTATTACATTCTATTGGCCTATTTTAAAATGAAAAAAAAATGGGTCTATTATAAATTATAGATATCGGCTAAAAATAACATTTAAGGTAATAATGTTAGATTAAAAATAAATTCATTAATTCTTTGAGAATTACAAATATGTGTGTATGTTTATGTACATACTGCATATTGTTTATGTGTGTTTATGTACATATATGCATATTGTTTATATATATGTGTGTATGTTTATGTACATATTGTTTATATGTGTGTGTGTGTGTCTGCATGTGTTTATGTACATACATGTATCAACTTCTTGTTGAGGGTGAGGCCTGTCTCAGAAAATCATTTTTCCCTCAAAGAATTAGGTCACATTTTGACAGTGTGTAGGGAAAAAATGATTTTCTGGGGGCAGCCACCCCTTCCTGCAGAAAAACTATATGTAATTCATTTTTAGTTTGCAATTCCTTAACACCCTATCTAAGCTAAAAAACAAAACAAAAAACCTCTGCCTCAAAAAACAGTCCGGTGACTCATACATGCACAAGTAACAATACTTACTTAAGAAATTAAATTAAAAATCGGGTTAGTGCTGAAAGTTTAAAATAAATCAGACAACCTTTCTCTTTCGTTCCTTTCAGTTGGTATACGCTTTTGTTGCATAACTTTTTTTCCTCAATTGGTAGCCGTAAAGTTCATCATTTCTTGACTTAGCTTGCAGCGAAACGTCATCGCGTTTATCTGTAGAACTTCATACATTTATTTTTTATATATTTAAAAAAAAAAAAAAAAAAAATGTGTGGACGCATTCGTTACATTAAGGGGAGTTAATCCATGTTCGCTGTTTAGCTCAGTTAACTTTTTTTATTTGTTTCTAATACTTGTAACTTTTACTTGAGTAATTATTATCATCGTTTTTAAATTGTTATTTAAATGGGATAAAATAGCTTTATTTTACTTACTATTGATATAGAATCCAATAAAAAAAAACATTTATATCAGAAAACAAAAAAGCAGTGACATATAATTTTTATTTTAGTTTTTTAAGGTATATGGAAAATCATAAATTACACAAGAACTAATCAAATGAATAAAAAAAATACATAACTAATTAATAAAAAATTACATTAAACTTTAAATAATCACAAATTTGAAAATGAGTCCTCATACAATTATTCCAATTTTTCTTCCTCACCTTTGTTACTTTAAAACATTTTTCTCCGATTCCAGCTTTATATTGTTCGGTCTTCTTTTACTCTTTAGGTGAATCTGCCAAAGTGTTCTGCTAAAAAAATAACGAAGATGAAGTCTAAGAAATTATGGAATAAATATTTTATTTCGGAATTTCATAAATACTACTTTTAGTAGACAGAAATGATATTTTCTGTTAATTCAGCTCCAAAAGGTTAGTTTTCAGAAATATTAATTCACCCCAAGAAATTAAATTTGAAATCAAAGAGTGTGTGTGTGTGTGTGTGTGTTTTTTTTTTGCACTCTTTTTATAAATCAAAATTTGCAATAACTCCAGCCCTCAGAATGAAAAATTACTAAAAATCAGAAAGCTATTCACATTTCGTAAGCGCGGATATTCCAGGTACTTACAAGGAATTTTTTACAAGTTAAAAAAAATAATAAAAAAAAAAATAATCTGTTTTTGGCTTGTTTATCGGGGTGAGCGCGAATGCTGATCCCACATTTGGGGGTGATAGCACAAGTCAACCAAATCGGAGTATAATGGAAAGGCCTTGCTCTGGGGGAATCTAATGTGGATTTTAATTTGGGGGTGAATTACCAGAAAAGATCCGACAGATCCATCAATAATATGAATATTTCAGGAAATATACGATTGAAAGGGAGCTGTCCCCAACAGTCGGTCTCTACTCAGAGTTTCTTGTGCACATTTTGTATACAATTCTCGAGTGACCCGACGTGATAGTGGTGACCGTAAAATAACATAGAACCTAAAACATAAAATTCTGATTAGCCAACATTGACTGTACTCGACGTGGTAGGTCGACAATGCCTGCTAGTTAACGATTGCAGGCTTCAAAATAACAAAGTCCTCTACAGCCTGAATAAATTCCAACAGGTAATATTTGTTTCAATAATAAAAGTAAAAATACCCAAAAAATAGTAAAAAAAAAATTGATTTTAGGAGGGGAAAAGTGCTCAATTTAAAGTAATTAGAGAGAGAGAAAACATATCCCCAAAACCGTAAACGCAAGACAAGAATAAACATTATCTGCAGTATTTGGTTTGTAGGTCTGAAACACTGAAGGCTATTTTTATAGCTTTCATGAAATAAAGATTATTACCTATGGTATTTTAAGTGTTTGATACATGTGTGTGTGTGTGTATATGTATATTACTTTAAACATTATTTTTAGAGGATATCCATATTTCTTATGCAGTATTATATATATATATATATAAAGAAATAATCATACATAGAATCAATCAACAATATTAATGCGATTAATGGCGAAATCACTTCGCTGGTAGAACATAATGTATGCATTAAAATACTGTTAATCCATTGAATGTTGTGATCCTCATTTATAAAACTCTTGTCAGATGTTTCTAGTGCATATTTTTTTTAAAGTTAAGCAAGTACTTTCGAAGATCCACATCTTCATCAGGCTGTAATTTTTTTCCTTTAAAGTTAAAACTTGAAGACGAAATAATTGTTTGTAGACCGAAAGATGTTTTTATATGTATGTATGTATGTATGTATGTGTGTGTATGTATAATGGACTCTCCCGTCGGTTTCGATGTATGAGGATCTGACAACTTAACCAACTGATTCTGTTATGAATTTTGTGCGTTAATCTTAAGTCGCATTTATGACCTGCAAGTGATTTGCAAAGGAGGCTGCATATGGATCAAGAGTGAGGATTGTGGGATGAGGTCACTGTTAGATTGGCTGACCTTTTAGATCTTGCTCTTGCTTCTTGAAGACGATTCAGGTTGAAAACCGCTGAGTCCACTAAAACACGTTTATCTCCACTCTACCCACTCAAGGCTAAGCGCTCGAGGGTGTTATGAGGTATATTGCCAGCTGACAAGTTGCTCTTCAGCTTGTCTTTGTATCTAAGCAATGGGCGTCTTATATTCTTGTAGCCATGATCTATCTGGCTGTACATTAGGATCTTGGGTATCCTGTCATCAGATATTTTCAAGACATGACCAGTCCACCGCAACTGAGACTGTATGAGGAAAATTTCGATTCCTCCAATATTACACCTGTTAAACAGGTCTACATTGGATGTCCTGTCTTGAAGACTAGCTCCACAGATGGCACGCAGAGAGCTCTTATGGAAAACATCCAGCAGGCGTACATGGTAACAGTATGGAGTCCACGACTGGACATTGGAGCAACACCACTTTTCAGAGGACCAAACACGCTCTTGAAGCCAAGCCAGCATAGAAAGCCTTTACATCCTTTCTATCTGAAGCTTCTTGGATTTCAGTGGCCTTTTCAGATCACAAACGCTCTTTCATGGCTCTGAAAGCTCAATGGACCTGACTTTTGCACTTCTTGTAAGCGGTCTCCTCAGTGAACGAGTTCTTGTCCTTGATCCACGCTTTATGAGAAGAGTGCATTTGATCTATAAGCTGCTGAACCTCTATATTGTTGTCATCAAACCAGTCTTGGTGCTTTTGATGTGGTAGTCTGAGAACCTCCAAGGATGCAGAATGCATTGCATCCCACAGAGCTTTCCAAGTCAATTTGATATCATTGGTAATGTTTACAGAATCAAGTGTAGCATCAAGTTTGTCAGAGAGCTCAATTTTCGATTCAGTCGGTTTAAGAGGCAGTACATTAATGCGGTTGGGCACAGTAGAATTTATAATCCTTCACTTTTGCAGATGAAGTGTAGATTTACTCCGAAGAAGAACGTGATCTGATAGCAAGTTGTGTGGAATGAACGCGTGATCATAAAATCTTTCTGTCTCTTCTTTTGGTGATGACGTAGTCGATCAGATACCAGTCTTTCGACTGAGGGTGCATTCACGTGGTCTTACGGCAGCTGGGTTGCTGGGAGAAGGTATTAGTAATACTACGGTCAAATTCCTTGCAGATAGCGAGAAAGCGTAATCCATTCGAATTCACACGACCAAAACCATGGCGACCTAAATTTCCGTTCTAAGAATGATAATCATTGCCAACATGCGCATTGAAGTCACCTGTAAGGATTAATTTATCCTTATGTTGAACTTTGGAGATGACATCCCGAAGGAGATCGTAAAAATCATCTTTTTCTTGCTCTAAGGTTGGAGCGTAGCAGCTAACCAGCGTCACACGGATGTTACACTCCAGATCGAGGGTTAGTGTCATTATACAATCTGATACACCTTTCGGTAAAGAAGGCAGTGAGCTAGCAAGTTCTAACTTGATGGCGAAGCCAACATCAGATTAGCGTGGCTCTTTCTCAGTCTTGCCAGCCCATAAAAACACGTATGCACATTTTTCTTCCGTAAGTTGAGTATTGCCAGCCAGACATGTTTCACTCATGGCCGCTATGTTGACGTTATAACTCCTTCAATTTGAGAGACAAAAGAGCTGTTTTACGCTCTGGTGCAAAATCATCGTTCTGGAGAATGCGAACATTCCAGGATCCAAAATGAAATTTTTTCTTATATTTCTTTTGATCTTTCTTGCTATTTCGACTGCGTTACTGGATAACCAGACAGCTGCATCGGGCTGCCAAGTCTCTGTATGAGCAAGCAATGTTTAGTGTTCCTTTCATCGTCCCCTCCTATAATAGGGAAAGAATGACCATCACCCATCGGTCTGTCACTGTGTAGAGCTCCAGTTAGAGCCTTCCAGTAATATCCTTTACCTGGACGCCATCACTTTCACTCTCTCGCCAGATGAACTTGCAAGTGAACTGTGTGGATAAGAAAGAACGAATGAGGGTAAACCGCCAGAAAACCCACACAAGTGATTTGATTAAAGTGGTGAAGGCTTGTGCAGAACCATCCACACTTTTCGGAAATATTGATACACTCGGCGCAAGTAAATGCCACAGACGAAGCAGACAATAGACCCCAGGTTTTTTGTATAAGAGTTTTCCATCTCCTAGACCAGTCGTGTTCTAAAACACCAAAGAGTCTGGTCAGCCATAGCTGGGACCCTAACAGGTGCTACTACTCCGGGTCAGGGCGGACCTAGAAACAACAGCAAATAAAAGGTGATTCCACAATCCTCAAATCCTCCAATATCCCGATCAGAAGACTTGCTGCCGGATGTAGTTTATCGTCATACCCAGGACCATATGTCTGTGTGTGTGTATGTGTGCATATATTTATATTTTACATATAAATCTTTACACCTATACATATATTTATACCCCCTCCGCACACACATTATATATATATATATATATATATATATATATATATATATATATATATATATATATATATATATATTGTGTGTGTATGTGAATTCTTTACTGTGAATATGAGATAGGGTATATATTTTTGTACATTTAAGTGTGTGTATGCGTGTAAAGATTTACTAATAAATAAAACATATCAAAAAACGATATAAATAAATCATAAAGTTTTCTTTTTATGTTTTATATATATATATATATATATATTACTCAAAATAAATGATATTTATGGAGTAAGAGTGCTTAATATCTGGGATAGAAATTTTATACATATAAACAGTGCAGTCCTAGAAATCAGCAATGCATGCTGACTTTCAGTTTCATGCATTCAGTGATCAGCAGACTATTTCTGAAGACGCTGGAACTGACAGTAACCCTACAGTGCCGATCTCCATGTCCACACTGTTATATGTATGCGTGTGTGAGTAAACTTATATCCATGGTTTTATATATATATATATATATATATATATATATATATATATATATATATATATATATATATATATATATATATATATATGAATTCATGAATCATTCATACAAAAAAACAAATACAGAGGTTAATGATTTAAATGGCGAGAATACATCTTCGCAAACAATATCAATAAGATACACCAACCCCGAACCTGTATATGAATGATATGATCTCTGTTTATAAATTCCAGTTGCATAAGGTCTTTTTAATTTTTTACAAGCTTTCGTCTGTTCCTACAGACATCCTCAGGTATGGAAATAGATTTGTTCTTGTTTTTTACTTCTCGGTAATAAGAGGACAACGAAAATATAGATGTAATCCGAAAAAATGCTATGAGAAATGTATTATTGTTTTGGAACGTGCGGTCGCAACGCTGAGTTTGAATTTTAAATTTTAAGGTTGTGCGTTTTTGTACAAATATAGTAATAAGAAAATTCTTTTATACTGGTAGGTTTTCCGTCAATGTGGCATGAACTATATTGTTCAATAATTACAGGAATGTCACACTTATTATCCGAAAGTTGCACGTTGGATCAGTTATTTTAATTTCAATTATAGATGCAATTATAATTTATAAATTCATGAATCAGAGGAGCTGGTAATATTTTTTTTTAGAAAGTATTCTGATATTAAAACCTATTTTGTCACTTTCATAGTGTTGCAACCCCAGTTTGATGGTTAATTATTTACCCATAGCTGGAACCCTAACAGGTGCTACCACCCCGGTTCAGGGTGGACATGGGATCACCAGCGATTAAGCGGTGGTTCCACGCTCCTCAAAACCTACTGATCAGAGGCCTTGCTGTTGGACGTAGTTTATTGTCTTACCCAGGAAGGAGATGTAGTTTATCGCCATACTCAGGATGGATAGATATACGGAGAAATTTAAAAATAAATAGACACCCACCAATTTTGGAAACCCAAAATAATCTACAAACTAGACTTTGAGGGAAGATTTTTTATTTAATGAATGTATCCATTAATACTTAGCCGGTCTTAACTTCCTTGGGTGCCTTCACTCTGTCGGAGATAGAAGTAACAAGCTTTGCAAGTTACAACTTGGGAATTTCTACCCAATTTGAATGCTAAAGTTAAAGTAATTCTTCACTGGAAGCAGGTTTCACCTGTTTCTTAGCGCAATGATTTGTCTTTCAAGCCCCAGACATATTCAGTAGGGTTCATGACCTGTAACTAACATGCCTATGGTAGAACTGGAAATGCATTTTGCTCCTAATACGCTGGTGTCACTTTTGCAACGTGGCAGTCTTGCATTAAATTCTTGTGGTGTCCGATATATCGATATATATATATATATATATATATATATATATATATATATATATATATATATTGCAGCTTTAATGCTTCCAATGCATTCTATCAAGGCCAAACAACAGTCAGTGCTACAAATCACTCCCTAGAACATCACCGTAAAACCACCTTATCTGACTGTTGGTTGCAGGTGGTTCTTGTAAAACTATTCTGGCAAAGAATTAGACAAAGGATGATTCGTCAGCAAAAGTTACACCTTATCAAAAGCCTGAGCTCTTCTTGGACATGTTATTAGTCCAGTTCTTTTAATGTTGGCAACAGAGAGCAAAGGCTTATGGCTATCAGTTTTTCCTGATAGCCAGTGCTGTGGAGATATCGCACAGATGTCTCTGTGATTCGATAACCACTGCTATGTCGGAAGTTTTCTTTGCTGGGTTACTCTCTACAGACCACTGAACAGCTTAGAGAGAGAGAGAGAGAGAGAGAGAGAGAGAGATATCTGTCTGAGGGTTCAGGTGGTCCAAAATGTGGTGATACATGTTATTTATCTTCATTTTAAACTGAGCGTAAACCCTATTCTCTGTAGCAAAAGGAATATTAAGGATTCTTGCAATTTTACATTGACTGATCAATAGTTCTGCCCCTTAAAAGAAATTAATCTAACATGTTTCACTTTATTAAAGCTTCATCAGAGATCAAGATAGAAATGATAAAATTGATAAAAAAACAAAGAGACACAGATTAATGATATGTTGTGTTTGGCTATTTCTTATTGGTTAGGTACCTGTCACATGTAGTGGAGTAACAGATAATATTTAAATATGTGTGGCAAACATTCTCGATGCTAAAGTGTGTAAAAGTTAGTAGATGCAGTAGGATATTTTGATTGGATACGTGTCATCACATGTAATGAAATAACAGATAATATTCAAATAAATGTAAGAAAACATTCCGGATGCTAAAGTGTTAGTGAGACACTGCAGGATGTTTTGAAAATATATGTACATACACTCTTGAACAAAAGTCTGGGACCACGCTGAATTGTTTCTCCAACTTCATATAGAAGGCTAATTTTGCATATTTGGATAAATAAATTCACTTCTTGGGTATAAATGCAGACCATTATATAAAATCCAAGCAATTTTTTCTACAAGAATTATAAATTTATTTGCTTAAGCTTTGGAATTTTTTTAGAACCTGATATCTTTTCTGAACTGAAGAACAGAAATTTACAAATATTTCAACTGCACTGCATGGTAGAGGTTCAATTCCATCTAGATTAATGTATGATTGAAATTAATTTTCAGAAACCATTAAAATGCCAAGAACTAAGCAGATTAGTATTGAAAAAAGAGTCTAAGTGTAAATTCTTTCGATAGAAGAGAATTTCAAATATCAGATTGCTAGAAAATTACAAATATCAAAAATAGAGTGCATTATTACCTCTTGCGATATGTAGAAACCGGCGTAAATATTGACAGAAAAAGATCTGGGAGGACCAGAGTAACAACTATTGCGGACGATAGACACTTGATCATGTTGAGCAAAAGAAACAAAACAAAAGCTCTTCAACAAAATGCTGCATTTAATTCTACACGGCAACACCAATATCTGTTGTTACTGTCAAGAGAAGACATCTTGCTGTTGGTCTTAAAAGATGTGTTAAGATGTTAAGAGGAGATTCCTTTATTTGGGGCTGAAAGGATGTGTATCAGTTAAGAGAAGACTTATTTCTGTTGGCCTTAAAGGATGTGTATCAGTTAAGAGAAGACTACTTTCTGTTGGCCTTAAAGGATATGTGTCAATTAAGAGAAGACTTCTTTCTGTTGGCCTTAAAGGATGTGTATCAGTTAAAAGAAGACTTCTTTCTGTTGGCCTTAAAGGATGTGTATCAGTTAAGAGAAGACTTCTTTCTGTTGGGCTAAAGGGATGCGTATCAGTTAAGAATGGACTTCATTCTGTTGGGCTTAAAGAAGAGTATAAGTTAAGAGGACACTTCTTCCTGGTCTTAAAGGATGCGTATCAGTTAAAAGACGACTTCTTTCTGTTGCGTTTAAAGGATGTGTATCTGTTAAGTGAAGATTTCTATCTGTTGGGCTTAAAGGATGCGTATCAGTTAAGAGAAGGGTTCTTTTCTGTTGGGTTTAAAGGATGCATATCAGTTAAGAGAAGACTTCTTTCTGTTGGGCTTAAATGATTTGTATCTGTTAAGAGAAGACTTCTATCTGTTGGTCTTAAAATATGTGTATCAGTTAAGAGAAGACTTCTTTCTGTTGGGCTTAAAGAATGCGTATCAGTTAAGAGAAGACTTCTTTCTGTTGGGTTTAATGGATGCATATCAGTTACGAGAATGCTTCTTTCTGTTGGGCTTACAGGGTGTGTATCTGTTAAGTAAAGACTTCTTTCTATTGGTCTTAAACGATGTGTATCAGTTAAGAGAAGATTTCTTTTTGTTGGGCTTAAAGTATGCACATCAGTTAAGAGAAGACTTCTTTCTGTTGGGCTTAAAGGATGCATATCAGTTAAGAGAAGACTTCTTTCTCCTGGGCTTGAAGGGTGTATAAGTTAAGAGAAGACTTCTTTCTGTTCCGCTTAAAGGATGCATATCAGTTAAGAGAAGACTTCTTTCTGTTGAGCTTAAAGGATGCGTATCAGTTAAGAATGGACTTCTTTCTGTTGGGCTTAAAGAAGAGTATAAGTTAAGAGGACACATCTTCCTAGTCTTAAAGGATGCGTATCAGTTAAAAGAAGACTTCTTTCTGTTCCGTTTAAAGAATGTGTATCTTTTAAGTGAAGATTTCTATCTGTTGGGCTTAAAGGATGCTTATCAGTTAACAGAAGACTTATTTCTGTTGGGCTTAAAGGATGTATGTCAGTTAAGAGAAGACTTCTTTCTGTTGGGCTTAAAAGATTTCTATCAGTTAAGAGAAGACTTCTTTCTGTTCGGCTAAAAGGATTCGTATCAGTTAAGAGAAGACTTCTTTCTGCTGGGCTTAAAGGATGTGTATCTTTTAAGAGAATACTTCTTTCTGTTTGGTTTAAAGGATGCGTATCAGTTAAGAGAAGAGTTCTTTCTGTTGCGCTTAAATAACGCGTATCAGTTAAGAGAAGACTTCTTTCTGTTCGGTTTAAAGAATGTATATCAGTTAAGAGAAGACATCTTTCTGTTCGGCTTAAAGGATGTGTATCTGTTAAGAGAAGACTTCTTTCTGTTGGGCCTAAAGGATGTGAATCAGTTAAAAGAAGACTTCTTTCTGTTGGTTTTAAAGAATGCGTATCAGTTAAGAGAAGAATTCTTTCTGTTGGGGCTAAAGAATGCGTATCAGTTAAGAGAAGACTTCTTTCTGTTGGGTTTAAAGGATGTGTATCTGTTAAGTGAAGATTTCTATCTGTTGGGCTTAAAGGATGCGTATCAGTTAAGAGAAGGGTTCTTTTCTGTTGGGTTTAAAGGATGCATATCAGTTAAGAGAAGACTTCTTTCTGTTCGGCTAAAAGGATTCGTATCAGTTAAGAGAAGACTTCTTTCTGCTGGGCTTAAAGGATGTGTATCTTTTAAGAGAATACTTCTTTCTGTTTGGTTTAAAGGATGCGTATCAGTTAAGAGAAGAGTTCTTTCTGTTGCGCTTAAATAACGCGTATCAGTTAAGAGAAGACTTCTTTCTGTTCGGTTTAAAGAATGTATATCAGTTAAGAGAAGACATCTTTCTGTTCGGCTTAAAGGATGTGTATCTGTTAAGAGAAGACTTCTTTCTGTTGGGCCTAAAGGATGTGAATCAGTTAAAAGAAGACTTCTTTCTGTTGGTTATAAAGAATGCGTATCAGTTAAGAGAAGAATTCTTTCTGTTGGGGCTAAAGAATGCGTATCAGTTAAGAGAAGACTTCTTTCTGTTGGGCTTAAAGGATGTGTATCTGTTAAGTGAAGATTTCTATCTGTTGGGCTTAAAGGATGCGTATCAGTTAAGAGAAGGGTTCTTTTCTGTTGGGTTTAAAGGATGCATATCAGTTAAGAGAAGACTTCTTTCTGTTGGGCTTAAATGATTTGTATCTGTTAAGAGAAGACTTCTATCTGTTGGTCTTAAAATATGTGTATCAGTTAAGAGAAGACTTCTTTCTGTTGGGCTTAAAGAATGCGTATCAGTTAAGAGAAGACTTCTTTCTGTTGGGTTTAATGGATGCATATCAGTTACGAGAATGCTTCTTTCTGTTGGGCTTACAGGGTGTGTATCTGTTAAGTAAAGACTTCTTTCTATTGGTCTTAAACGATGTGTATCAGTTAAGAGAAGATTTCTTTTTGTTGGGCTTAAAGTATGCACATCAGTTAAGAGAAGACTTCTTTCTGTTGGGCTTAAAGGATGCATATCAGTTAAGAGAAGACTTCTTTCTCCTGGGCTTGAAGGGTGTATAAGTTAAGAGAAGACTTCTTTCTGTTCCGCTTAAAGGATGCATATCAGTTAAGAGAAGACTTCTTTCTGTTGAGCTTAAAGGATGCGTATCAGTTAAGAATGGACTTCTTTCTGTTGGGCTTAAAGAAGAGTATCAGTTAAGAGGACACATCTTCCTAGTCTTAAAGGATGCGTATCAGTTAAAAGAAGACTTCTTTCTGTTCCGTTTAAAGAATGTGTATCTTTTAAGTGAAGATTTCTATCTGTTGGGCTTAAAGGATGCTTATCAGTTAACAGAAGACTTATTTCTGTTGGGCTTAAAGGATGTATGTCAGTTAAGAGAAGACTTCTTTCTGTTGGGCTTAAAAGATTTCTATCAGTTAAGAGAAGACTTCTTTCTGTTCGGCTAAAAGGCTGCGTATCAGTTAAGAGAAGACTTCTTTCTGCTGGGCTTAAAGGATGTGTATCTTTTAAGAGAATACTTCTTTCTGTTTGGTTTAAAGGATGCGTATCAGTTAAGAGAAGAGTTCTTTCTGTTGCGCTTAAATAACGCGTATCAGTTAAGAGAAGACTTCTTTCTGTTCGGTTTAAAGAATGTATATCAGTTAAGAGAAGACATCTTTCTGTTCGGCTTAAAGGATGTGTATCTGTTAAGAGAAGACTTCTTTCTGTTCGGCCTAAAGGATGTGAATCAGTTAAAAGAAGACTTCTTTCTGTTGGTTTTAAAGAATGCGTATCAGTTAAGAGAAGAATTCTTTCTCTTGGGGCTAAAGAATGCGTATCAGTTAAGAGAAGACTTCTTTCTGTTGGTCTCAAAAGATGTGTATCTGTTAAGAGAAGACTTCTTTCTGTTAGGCTTAAAGGATGCGTATCAGTTAAGAATGGACTTCTTTCTGTTGGGCTTAAAGAAGAGTATCAGTTAAGAGGACACTTTTTCCTGGTCTTAAATTATGCGTATCAGTTAAAAGAAGACTTCTTTCTGTTGCGTTTAAAGGATGTGTATCTGTTAAGTGAAGATTTCTATCTGTTGGGCTTAAAGGATGCGTATCATTTAAGAGAAGACTTATTTCTGATGGGCTTAAATGATGTGTATCAGTTAAGAGGACACTTCTTCCTGGTCTTAAAGGATGCGTATCAGTAAAATGAAGCCTTTTTTCTATTGCGTTTAAAGGATGTGTATCTGTTAAGTGAAGATTTCTATCTGTTGGGCTTAAAGCATGCGTATCATTTAAGAGATGACTTCTTTCGTTTGGGCTTAAAGGATGTGGGTCAGTTAAGAGAAGACTGCTTTCTGTTGGGCTTAAAAGATTTCTATCACTTAAGAGAAGACTTCTTTCTGTTGGGCTTAAAGGATGCGTATCAGTTAAGAGAAGACTTCTTTCTGTTGGGCTTCAAGAATGCCTATCAGTTAAGAGAAGACTTCTTTCTCTTCGGTTTAAAGAATGCATATCAGTTAAGAGAAGACTTCTTTCTGTTGGGCTTAAAAGATGTGTATCTGTTAAGAGAAGACTTCTTTCTGTTGGGCTTAAAGGATGCGTATCAGTTAAAAGAAGACTTCTTTCTGTTGGTCTTAAACGATGTGTATCAGTTAAAAGAAGACTTCTTTCTGTTGCGTTTAAAGGATGTGTATCGGTTAAGTGAAGATTTCTATCTGTTGGGCTTAAAGGATGCGTATCAGTTAAGAGAAGAGTTCTTTCTTTTGGGCTTAAAGAATGCGTATCATTTAAGAGATGACTTCTTTCGGTTGGGCTTAAAAGATGCATATCAGTTAAGAGAAGACTTCTTTCTGTTGGTCCTAAAGTATCTCTATCAGTTAAGAGTAGACTTCTTTCTGTTGGGCTTAAAGAATGCGTATCAGTTAAGAGAAGACTTCTTTCTGTTGGGCTTAAAGGATGCGTATCATTTAAGCGAAGACTTCTTTCTTTTGCGCTTAAAAAAGAGTATCAGTTAAGCGAACACTTCTTCCTGATGGTTTTAAAGGATCCGTATCAGTTAAGAGAAGACTTCTTTCTGTTTGGCTTAAAGGATGTGTATCAGTTAAGAGAAAACTTCTTTCTATTGGGCCTAAAGGATGCGTATCATTTAAGAGAAAACTTCTTTCTGTTGGGCTTAAAGAAGAGTATCAGTTAAGAAACCACTTCTTCCTGATGGACTTAAAGGATGTGTATCCGTTAAGAGAAAACGTCTTTTTGATCGGCTTAAAAGATGCGTATCAATTAAGAATGGACTTCTTTCTGTTGGGCTTAAAGAAGAGTATCAGTTAAGAGGACACTTTTTCCTGGTTTTAAAGGATGCGTATCAGTTACAAGAAGACTTCTTTCTGTTGCGTTTAAAGGATGTGTATCTGTTAAGTGAAGATTTCTATCTGTTGGGCTTAAAGGATGCGTATCAGTTAAGAGAAGACTTATTTCTGTTGGGCTTAAAGGATGTGTGTCAGTTAAGAGAAGACTTCTTTCTCTTCCGTTTAAAGAATGCATATCAGTTAAGAGAAGACTTCTTTCTGTTGGGCTTAATGGATGCGTATCAGCTAAAAGAAGACTTCTTTCTGTTGCGTTTAAAGGATGCGTATCAGTTAAGAGAAGAGTTCTTTCTGTTGGGCTTAAAGAATGCGTATCATTTAAGAGATGACTTCTTTCGGTTGGGCTTAAAAGATGCGTATCAGTTAAGAGAAGACTTCTTTCTGTTGGTCCTAAAGTATCTCTATCAGTTAAGAGGAGACTTCTTTCTGTTGGGCTTAAAGAATGCGTATCAGTTTAGAGAAGACTTCTTTCTGTTGGGCTTAAAGCATGCGTATCACTTAAGAGAAGACTTCTTTCCTTTGGCGCTTAAATAAGAGTATCAGTTAAGCGAACACTTCTTCCTGATGGTTTTAAAGGATCCGTATCAGTTAAGAGAAGACTTCTTTCTGTTTGGCTTAAAGGATGTGTATCAGTTACGAGAAAACTTCTTTCTATTAGGCCTAAAGGATGCGTATCATTTAAGAGAAAACTTCTTTCTGTTAGGCTTAAAGAAGAGTATCAGTTAAGAAACCACTTCTTCCTGATGGTCTTAAAGGATGTGTATCAGTTAAGAGAAGACTTCTTTCTGATGGGCTTAAATGATGTGTATCAGTTAAGAGAAAACCTCTTTCTGATCGGCTTAAAAGATGCGTATCAGTTAAGAGAAGACTTCTTTCTCTTGGGCTTAAAGGATGTGTATCAGTTAAGAGAAGATACCTTTCTTTTGGCGTAAATGATGTGTGTCAGTTAAGAGAAGACTTCTTTCTGTTGGGTTTAAAGGTGTGTATCTGTTAAGAGAAGACTTCTTTCTGTTTGGGCTTAAAGGATGCGTATCAGTTAAGAGATTATTCATTTCTTTTGGGCTTAAACGATGCCTATCAGTTAAGTAACCCATTAAAAAGGGAATATAAGTGGAAAAGACTAAAATGGGAAGAACAGCACAAGAAATTTGGAAAAAGGTACTATGGACTGCTGATTCCAAATTTGAGCTTTTTGGGAGTAAACGAAGAGTGTTTGCCTGACGAACTCCTTCCGAACGAATGGGTGAAAATTGCATTTTGCCAAATGTTAGGCATGGTAAAAGTGCTGTAATGATTTCGGGATGTTTTGGAAGTGAGATTGTTGTAGACTTTGTTCAAATTAAAGGCATTATTCGAAACGAAGTGTGTCATTCAATACTTTTCAAGTATGTAATTTCTTCTGGCTGCTGCATTATTAGACAATTTTTTGTTCTGCAACAAGATAATGATCTAAAACACAGCTCAAACCTGTATATAAATCATCTAAAATCAAAGAAAGATGATGAAATTTTGCAAATCATGACTTGACCTCCCCAGTTTTCAGATCTTTCATCAATTGAACTAGTCTGGGATGAAATTGATCGTAAATTTCGAAGTAAACTCCTTCAGAATAATTAAGAGTTGTTTACACATTTACGCACTGCATGGGAATCACTTCCACCAACATGCGTTTACAAGTTACTAGAAAGGATGCCACGAATTTGCTCAGCAGAAATAAATGCTCGTGGTGAATTCTTTGATGAAAAGAAAATATAAATTCATTTTGCTTTAATTGAATTTATAATTATTTTATATTCATTTTGATTTAAATTATTGCATAATTATATGCAAACATAGAAAAAAAAATTATTTCTTTAAAAACATGAAACTTAATTCATTTTTAAGTTTAGAGGAAAAAATCAATGTGGTCCTAAACTTTTGGTCGGTAGTGAATATCTATAAAAGTGGACATTGAATTCAACAACCAGAGGCCATAATCTGTTTCATGCTTGAACGCATCCGCCAGTCCATGACGATTGCGTTCAAGCGTGAAACAGACTGTCGCCTGTGTGTGTTGCCGAGCGGTTAAAACACGCCAGATCAGACAGTGGTTCCTCCTGCAAAGTGGGAGGGCAGATTCGATTACTAACAGAGGGCACATTTTTTTAATGAGTTTTCTCGAGTATGCAGGTCGGTAAACGGAATATTATTAAAAATAAACAGAGCGTCTACTGAAATACGTGTATCTACTAGAAAATAACATTTGCGGCAATGAAAATATATAATTTGCTATATTTATATGGGGGAGTGCTCAATGTGGATTTAGAAATCAGCACTGCATGATGACTAGCAGTTCACGCCTTAAGCGCTCATCAGACCATTTGATCACTTACGATCCAGTGTTGATTCCTATGTCCATACTGATATGTCCCAAAACCTTTTAAACTATCGACCCTTTCAATGAATCCTTGATCGCTCATCGAACCCCCAGGCATGCACAAAAATAAATAAATAAATAAATAATAAATTTTCTTAATTTTTCATTTGAGAGTATAAATTCCTTTTCTTTCATTATTGTTTCTTGATAAGACTCATTTGTAACATTAATTATTATTATAATAAACATTCTTAAGTGGACTATAGCTGACATTAAACGAATAGATGCCACAATGAGAGAGCTTATCACTTGCCATCACATGCATCATCCCAGAGCTAATGTTGATCGTCTGCATGTGTCCAGATCCGGAGGAGACAGAGGATTAGTTCAACTAGAACTGACTTAGAAAACTACAACAACTTGTTTTCAAATATACCAGAAAACTACAGAATACGGAATGATGATCTGTGTCAAGGAACATGAAAGAAGTAAGAAACTGTATTCAGATTCAAATTGGTATTTCAAGTGGGTGCAGAAATGCAAGTAAAACCTACCATAGCGGCAAATAACCTACAAGAAAAAAAAAGGCAAATTCGATGTACCAAATACAGAAACGATGACAAGATATGTCTCTTTATGGCCAATATTCTGCCCGTACCAAACAAGCTGATGTAGACAAACCCTGTACCCATCAATGGCTATGTATTACCCGGTTAAAACCTGAAACCCAAGGTTTTATTCGTGCTGCACATGACCAATGCTTGTTAAGAAGATGACCAATGCTTGTTAAGAAGAAAATACCAAGCGCACATACTGAAAAATTGTTTAAGCACAAAATGAAGATTATGCGATAAATCTTCAGAAACAATGGATCATCTTGTATTAGATTGCATAGTACTGGCACCCACTGAATATAAAACTCAGGATAACAAAGTGAGCCAATATCAGCAACTTTTAAGGAAAGGAAACTAAGAGAAATTGGTATAAACACCACCCAGACACGGTACAGACATAGGATCTGTACGAATTTTATGGGACTTTACACTACGCACAGACAGAACAATCAAAGCTAATCGCCCAAAACATCATGTTCAAGGACGACAAAACTTCTTAATGACATGGCAGTCCCTGCATACTCTCATGTATCTTTTAAGATACTAAAAAAAACTGTCAAAATACAAGGATCTTGAAGTGGAAATCTAAAAAAAAATGTGGCACGTAAGGACATTAACAATTCCAGTTGTAGTCCTGGGTTTGACTAGAAAAGATTCCGATATACTCATTGAAGGGATCCCTGTCTTAAAGAAATAAGTCTACCATTCGTCCATGCTTAGAATATCGCTGCCACATATGGTTCGGTGCCCTTGCTACTTACCTTGAGCGCCTTGATAAAATTCAAAGACAAATTAGTCCTGATCTGGCGTCTCGGCTTCAGTCACTTTCCCACCGCCGTAACTTTGCCTCTCTGTTTCTTTTCTATAAATAATTTCATGGTAATTGTTCGGATGAGCTCTTCGCTATGGTACCTAAACTTTTTTTTAATTTAAGCGCAGTACTAGACTGGCGTTGAGATCTCATCAATTTACAGTTGAGCTGGCTAGATGTAGCCTTAAGTTCTATGCTAACAGTTTCTTTTTTCGCATATATTTTAAATTAAAATAAGCAATATTTGGTTCAAATAAGACTAAAGTAATATTTCTCAAATAAAGTTTCAAAAAAGCATATTTATTTTAGAAAGATTTTTTAATTAAGAAAATTACATTGTACTGACAGATAGATAAAAATGGCGCTAAAAGCAATGATTTTTAGCAATTTTAAAAAACACTACTGAAATTAAAACTAAAATAAAAGCTTCAAGAAAGATTCTTCATTTTTTTAAATTAATTTTAAAATTTAGGTATCGCGTTTTCTTTTACACGCACACACATAAATATATATATATATATATATATATATATATATATATATATATATATTATAAATCAATTGATTTAAAATATGTATTTTAGCGGAAAAAACATATTTTAAATTAATTAATTTATAATATTAACGCTCTGTAAATTTACATTGAGCACTATTTTGTAAAAAATAAAAAATATCTATAAGAACACCGGATTCGGATTATATATCTTACTGTTCTTTATATATATATATATATATATATATATATATATAAATTCCCCAAGACCCAACAACCATCGGTGGCGCAGGCCTCGGTGGCAAGCACCGATCCCCACTCTCTAGTGCCATTAGGAAGTGCAATCTCGGGAAGCTGTTCTCTAGGGCCAGGTACCTCGCGGTATTTATTTTTTCCAGTTGCATCTCCGTTCTCCGACGGAGCCACAAATGCGTCGCACTCTGCTCGAAGACAGAGACGCAATTGAGAGACGATAAACT
Organism: Acanthosepion lycidas; assembly: GCA_963932145.1. Taxonomy (NCBI): domain Eukaryota; kingdom Metazoa; phylum Mollusca; class Cephalopoda; order Sepiida; family Sepiidae; genus Acanthosepion; species Acanthosepion lycidas. Next base: position 59,614,425 of record OZ010585.1, on the reverse strand, counting down.
CCTACCCGGTATACAGTATGTGACAGACAGAAAATAAGGATGTTTATAAAAATGTTATAGTTCTAGTGTGAGGCTATTTGATTTCAACGTCATTTCTCACCATGTAATTGGCCTTGTATAAAGAAAGAAAATCCACAGAGTCATTATAAACAATTTTTTTTATATACGATAACATATATACAGAATGATAGAGTAACAAGTTAGAAGTTCAAGAATTCAAAAATAAATGTCCAGGTGCATACAAGAGATAGATAGATAGATAGATAGATAGATAGATAGATAGATAGATAGATAGAGTTTGGCAGAATGTATAGATATAAGTATGTATGTATTCAGAGGTAGTAATCATCTGTATAAATGGTAGAAAGAAGTATGTATATGTGTGTGTCTACGCATGAGAGTTTAGACTTCGTAGTTGCCTGTGTAAATGTTAGAAGTAGGTATATATATATATATATATATATATATATATATATATATATATATATATATATATATAATTAAATACATAAAGGTTAATGGTCAGAGTTGAATCAGACCTGGAAAAAGTAGTATTAAAAAGTGCTCAATACACGTGAGAAAAAAAATAAGTGAAACTAAAAATAACATGTAGAGCTTTTAACTTTAAAAATAAGGAGGTTAATTAAAATACGCTATTAAAGCTATATATATATATATATGTGTGTGTGTGAAAAGTGTGTGTATATAAATATAAATAAATATATATATATGTATAATTATTTATATATTATATGCGCGGTACTTATTAGAAAGCGCTCAATATCAGAGATGTAGGCATGAGAACAAGTACCTATTATCCGAATTCATACCAAACGGATAAAATAGACAAACCACCAACAATCACAATTTAATTTCAAGATACCATCAAAATAATTGCATCTATCATTATTATCATTGCACCACCATTAGTAATCACTTTTACCACTTTACAATAACTATTATCTAATAATATTATCATTACCACCAACACCCAGCACCATCACTTACACATCACACCTACTATTATAAATCCTCTACAATCTTTAACGCATATTACCCCCCACAGCATATTTAACACCTTAAAACAATAAGATCAGATATAATTTCCATATATAACCATGAGAATAAACACCCATTACCAGGATTCATAATAAATAAAAATAAACAAATAAATATAGAATATGAAATAAAATAAAACACCAACAACCACCCTTTAGTTCAAGCTAACATCACAATAATTACATTTATAGGTTTTATTATTCTCCCACCAACATTACTAATCACTACTAACAATTTATTATAATATTAACCACTTATATTATTATTGCCACCATCCATCTTACATATTACTATCACACCATATCTACCATTACCATATAATCCTGCCATAATTATTAACGTATACTACCCCCCCTCTCCAAGCATATTTAATACCACCATAAAAATAACCAATAAGGATTACAAACTGAAATTTCTACCAGCCACATATACACAGTCACAAATAAACAAGGAAATAGCGAGCTTTAATATAACAACAATAATATTTTTGTAAATTAAAAATTAAAAAATTATAGCAATCTTCAACTACCATAATTTTACACAGAATACCTATTATCAGGATTTATACCAAAATAAATTTATACATATAACAAAATAAAATAAAATAAAACACCAACAACCACTCTTTTAGCTACCACCACTATGACTACATTCATGGTTTCATCATTCTCCCACCACCGTTACTAATCATTTCTACCAATTTACAATTTCTACCAATTTACAATAATTATTAGCTAATTATATTATCGTTGTCTCCAATCCCTTGCAACATTACGATCACATCATATCATACAGACCCGTTACTAAATCAAACTACCCTCTCACCCAGCATATTAAATATTAAACATCACCATATAAAATAACCAATAAGGATTACAGATTTCTGTCTGTTACATATACACAGTCACAAACAAACAAATAACCAGCTTTAAATATAACAAATAAACCCCCATTTTTTTTCAAAAATTTAAAAATAAATATAAATAATAATAATTTTTACCTATCATAATTTCACACAAACCCCACCACACGTATATACATACATGCGAGGAAATATTATTCAGCGGAAAAATAAAATATATGACATGTATACATTCACGAGACATTTCCGCCACACTTCCAATCCATAAATTTCAACATACAAATGCGTATGTATAGACACAACACCACCCGTATACATACATATGTCATATCCGAAACTGCCGACATATTTTTATATATGTATGTCCCGACGGACGACCAAGTATGTATATGTGTCTGCATACATCGATGTTTGCGTTAATACGATGAAAAAATGACGAAGTTTCCCCCACCACTTCGACAATAACACCAATACACGCAATCTACATAACCCCAAAATTTTTTTAAAAAATTAATCAGTTTGTCTGACGATCGCTAAAGCGTGAAACCCAGGATCACAAACTCACATCTATCCAACCAAATATATATATATATATATATATATATATATATATATATATATATATATATATATATATATATATATATATATATATATATATATATATATATAGAGAGAGAGAGAGAGAGAGAGAGAGAGAGAGAGAGAGAGGTTACGCAACAAACGTACGCGCTCCGATAGTGTAACAGTTATCGGACCGGAAAATGAATTCAGTATTTCAAGTTCAATTCCCGTTCGATTCTGTTTCGTTTGCGTCGCTCTAATACTCTTGGAAAAAGCATGAATCTATCTTCCTGACTGGTAGTCAGTCCAGGAGAAGAAAAAACTCCGAATTCAGTCCATGTATTTCTGGAATATCCATATTTTTGTACCTCTAGTATAGCAGACTGGGCTGTCTAAGCCTTGGGGAGCCAAGTGAAGTAAAAACTGAGTTCGCGGGAAACTAATGCACCCTTTTTTCCCCTCAAATTGCCTGGTTGTTATTTACAGATATTAAAGAGAAGAAAGCTGTGGAGAGTCATGATCGCCGATGTCCTAAAGGGGCATGACCTTTAAAAAGGAGCTATACCAGTGTTTCTCAATCTTAGCACTAGCGCCTCCTTGTGGGCTTTGTTATGTTGAAAGGGGCACTGGGAGTTTTTATTTTTCACTGGGGCGGTGAACATACTGAGGAGACGGTGGATATTTATCCATTTTTTTTTTTTTTCAAATTTTCAATAATTATTCAATATTGGCTACAAAAGGAAATTTCTGAAAGGTATCTAAAGCTGTGGGAATCTATCACACTTTTCTTTGCTTTTCCAATATGGCTGAATGTGGCTTCAATGCAGTTACACGGCTTCTTACTAAACAAAGAAAACGCCTGCAAATTACAACACGAGATCTACGATTACTTCTAAGCAGCATGGAACTTAGAGTAAGAGCCTTAGCCAGTAATCACCAAAGTCAACCATTACATTGATAACATTGAGATAAGCTATCAAATAAAGTTTTTTTTTTTTTTTTTTCATTTGAATCATTGGCACTTATAATAGAAATGCAAACAATATTAAAATTGCTTTTATACACATATCTAACAGACATCTTGCTATGAATGATGAATTCAGTATAATATTCGAAATTTGTGGAGAGTGACAAAATTTTGTGCTGAAAGAATTCTCTAGTGGAAAAAAAGGTTGGGAAACTCTGGCCTACGAGATCTACGTTTATTTATAAGCAACATGGAACCTAGAGTAAGAGCCTTAGCCAGTAAGCACCAAAGTCAACCATTACATTGATAACACTGGCATTTATAATAGAAATGAAAACAATATTAAAATTGTTTTTTTATACTCATATCTAAGTGATATCTTGCTAAGAAAGATGAATTCAGTATAATATTCAAAATTTAATTTCGCAGGAGGACGTTGATAAAAAGGTTTGTGCTCGAACGGAGCGCTAGTTGAAAAAAGGTTAACAAACACTGATCTATACAATGACTTCATTCCGAGGAGGTTAAGCTAAAAGTGTAGGTGATAAAACATTAGGAGGAACATTTCTCAGTTATCAGTTCTTAAGAAAAATGTGGCTTGTTCGACACGGTAACCAGACAAAATCCCAGCGGACTGATCCCCTGCCTTCGACTGGGTAGTTTCAAAACATTATCAGCTCAAACTCGAGGAGGCTATCCCCCAGGCAGTACCACTCCTTCGTGTATGCAAGGTCTGTTGTCATACGTGTTTGAGGCGTCCCCCAAAAGTGCAAGTGTTGAGGGGGCTTCAGCAATTTTCCCATTAAACCCACTTAAAGCTTCACCTTGTACCACATACGGCAGCGACGTGGGCGCGCTTTAAAATCCAATATGCACAAGAAAGATCTACTTCTGTCGCGTATTTCATGGGTTTATGGGTTTACTCGTTTTGTTATAGAAATTCAATGTAAATCGATCCAACTTCTAATTAACGTTTTCTAACAATGCTATGGTCACATATTCGATATATAGTGTAACCCGGATATAAGATAGATTTTATCTGGTCCCAAATTAGAGCCATACTCACCTAAACAAAAGAGACCAAACCCGGATATAAGAGACTTCGTCTCCGGTCCCGACAACTCTCTTATATCCGGGTTACACTGTATTTCATAGTTAAGGAGTTCTAGTATCCCATAAGACCTGATTTTATGTTAAGAAAGCCTTAAGAAGGATGTTTTTAAAGTGTGTGCCAAAGCGTAAAACTACAGAGATCGAATACGAACATAGATTAAGTCGTAAAAAACGTTTTTTATAACAATGCAGTAGTCACATATTCGATATATTTCATATTTAAGGAGTCATAGTATCCCTTAAAAGTCCGACTTTATATGAAGAAAGACTTTTAGAAGGGTGTTTTTTTTTTTTAAATTAGAATAGAGTTTGTTCGTGCCCCGAATTAACTTAAAATCAAAGATCTACTTCTGCTGGATACTTCCTCTTTATGTATCATTTTTTTTTTGCAATAAAAATTCATAATAAATTCTAAAAAAAAAAAAAAAAAAAGGTTTTCTGACAATAATGCAGTAGTCACATGATTAATATTTTTCATAGTTAAGGAGTCATAGTATCCCACAAGGCCGGACTTTATGTGAAGAAAGCCTTAAGAAGTACGTACCTCCACAGATTCATGATACATCATTTTTTAGAAACAAAAAATCTTTTTTGAAGCTTTTATTTTAGTTTTAATTTCAAGTTAATAGATTAAATTTAATATTTCCAAGAAGAAAAAAAAACTTTGCTGTATTTTAAAACGAATTTAAATTGATTGGAAAGAGTTTATAAAATTACTGAAATTGTTGATTTTAGCGCCATTTTAAAACAGCTATCACCAGAATGTAATTATCTTTATTAAAAAAAAATGTTCTCAAAATAAAATATACCCTTCTGAAACTTTATTTAATTAGCTGATTTAAAGTATAATTAATCTGACTTGAAACAAATATTATTTACTTTAAGTTTGAAATGTCTCATAAATTCTTTTTTTAACTCAGAGGTAGCTGTTTATTTAATATATTGGCATATTGACAGCTTGATGACAGATGGATGTTTAACTAATGTTGTTCTACGGGGGATTTATCCCTAAGAAAATATTTGAAGAATATAAAGTGAGCGTCTTTTATATATCATACGCACTAATCTTAAAAATTTAGGAAAATATTCTCTCTAATTTAATGTTTTATTGAATTCTAGATGCTTTGGCTTTGAAGTTACGATAATTAATGTTCTTATTTTCATTGAATGTCGTGAATGGGCCCCGTATTTATAAAATTCAGCATGTTTATACACATACAACAAATTAAAAATTCATTTGAAAATATTGATGTTTGATGATTTGTACTAAGCTTTTCCATTTATGATTAGTAAATATAGTATTTACTTAATCATGTAAAAGGGTGACATTAATGTAGAATTTTAAAAGATTTAAAGCTTAATAAATTATTCTAATTAAAATTTGAACAAAAATGAAAACAATTCTTATAAAAAATCATTATTAACCGAAAAATCTTTTTTTCTTAAGACAATACTGTCCTAAATATATCTTATTTATAAAAGCAATTAAAAACTTCTCTAATTAAATGACGTCTTAGTTTTATTGCATTTTTATTTTACGATTTAGAGCAGAATTTCGGTAAATAGCGTGTCTTTTTTTACCAAAACAATTGATGATTTTTAAATTCATCAAAGAATTTTACTTTTAGTTTTAACTAATATAAATATTAAGATTAAAATTTAATTCATCGAAATTCCATAAGTTTAAGTAAGTGGGGAGTAACAGATGTAAAACAAAAATATTTCTAAAAAAAGATTTTCGAAAATACTTTCATTCATTTGTGAATAAGTCCTGAAAAATGAATTAAAATCCGACAATTATTTGATTTTTGCAAGAATTTCCAAATCAATGTTTTTTTTTATCGCTAAAAGATTTCCTATACCCCCACCCACCCCGACTCTCCCGTATGTAAAACAAGGCTTTTTTTTAACCAAATTTTCAAGCGTGCTAGAAAGGATTAAAAATGTAATTAATAAAAATCCTTTGTTTTTTTCTCTTAATAACATAAGGCTTTTGTCGATAAAACTTCGTTTTTATCAAGGTTGAGGTCATTTTTTCATCATAGCATGCTCTTTTTTCAGCGAATTAGCAGAGGTACCTACTTAAGAACGGTATTTTAAATTTATAACTTTGCGCCAAATCGTAAACAAACCGCAGAGCTCGTATACGAATTAAGGGTTTAAATAATTTTATTTTTTTTTTTTTATCGCCAAATAACTTTCTTGTGCATGTATATATTGGATTCGCAATTTAATATTAAAATATGAATTAAATGTTCCTTGAATTTTCGATGTTAAATTTGTTTCTTTTTTTATGAGACTATTATATTCACGAGACTGGGATTTTGTCCACTTTTGGGATAAGAAGAGGTTGTGATTTTGTCCTGAATTCGTTCGACCCATGTCATGCCGTGTGTGTTTGTGCGTGCGTGTGCGTATGCGTGTGTGTGTATGCGTGTGTACTGTTAGGTATATAAAAATGTTCTGAGCGCCTTCTTTTTAAACTAAAGATTGTACACACAGTAGAAATTATTAGTTTATTTGTTTATTTATCGAAACCATTAAAACAAATAATTATCAATCATCATTATTAAACCAAAACGCTGGAAATATGCCTAATAATCCCTAACATCTTTCCTCCGGTAATACCGAATACAATTTTCAATAGATTTCTATATTCTTAAAGTAAAACCTGACCGATTTCATGCACTACTGATTTCATATCAGTAGTAAAGTAGCCGATCCTAGTTGTAAGAAAACGATGGGGAAAAATGACACATTGAAAAAGAATTTTAAGTGCCTGTTGTAGTATCTATTGACTTATGACTGACCCGTTAATTGTTCGTGACTTTGAAGCCGACACTTGGTTGAACTGGAAAGTCTTCCTGTCTCTTTCTTTATGTGTTTAATTTTATCTGTGACGTAAATTTGTGTTTCTTTCAAATTAAAAGGGTTCGGGTCTTCAACCATCCGAATGTAATTAGTATATAAATTTGTGCATAGTGGCCCAGTGGGTTGTTCAGTAAGATCACATATATCTAATGAGATAATAATAATAATAATAATAATAATAATAATAATAATAATAATAATAATAATAATAATAAAAAGTTCAACTGGAACAAAACCTAACTTTATCCAGGATTTAATAATCATTCTTAGTGCAATGAAGAGGGTCGGCGTTAAAAGGCCACTTTTCTACTTTATATTAATCACACGATATTTATTGCAAAATATACAATTGTGGCACAAGGCCGAAAAGGGGGAGAGGAGTGTGGCTGGTCATCACTAACTATCTTATTCCTAGCTACTCCGACTCACGAACCATTCACTCATTACAATTTTCGCATTCATCATAAAAACTCGCCCGTCACCCATCAATCCTCCATACACCAATGCCATAATATCATATCCTCTCTTTTGGGCTACAGTAAACGCACCTCATGATGTTAAATTAAAGGATAAAAATACATATGTACAATTCTAAATATGAGAGGGGAGGGGGGGATGAACCCAATAATCAAACTAAATAATAACACAAAACAAATTAAACATAACTGATGTTAGTAGAGCCCGTCCGACCCTCAAATAAGGAGAGGCCGCTGTATTCTGCCCATTAGACAAAATCAAGAGGCTCCCTCGCTAAGGGAGTGGGAAAGGCGAAAATATAGATACGGACATGGGAAATATAAAAGCTGACCCAATCGAAATGAAATAGTACAGATCATCAACCAAAAGATTCTGCAAGATATCCCAAAAGAAGAAAGGACATACCTATTCAATGATATAACTGTGGATCCAGACGAAGCCGTTAATTTCCCTATTGAATTTTTGAATTCTTTGGATCTTCCAGGAATACCATCACACAAGTTAGTATTAAAACAAGAGAAATATTGACCCTCAAAGGTTATGAAATGGTACACGTCTTATTGTGAAGAAAAATGTTACTTCACTTATTGGAAGCTCTTATTATAATTGGTCAAGACAAAAGGAGAGACTATATTGATTCCAAGAATTTCATTGATTCCAACAGATATGACTTTTGATTTTAAACGATTGCAATTCCCAGTCAGTGTAGGTTTTGTAATGACTATTAATAAATCACAAGGTCAATCAATGAAAGTTACTGGATTCACCTTATGCAACCTTACTTTTCTGATGCTCAGTTATATGTTGCCTGTTCAAGAGTTGGAAATGGAAGGACTTTATTTATACTTACTTCAAATAAAAAACAAAAATATAGTTTCTTCTGCTGCATTACAGTAAGAATTATTTAAGAAAAACTTCATTTAGATTTCAGTTTTTTTCACTATTATGTTTTTCATTCATGCAAATACATTTATTTTTGTCAACACTTATTTAGTTTCACCACGTTTCATTTGTCTAAAAATGACTAACATTCTAATGTTCAGCTGTTTGAATAAATACAAATGTTTTCTTTCAAGTTTGCAAGCAATTTATGAATGAAATGTTCATTTAAAATTTTTATTAAAAAAAATTCAAGCAGTGAATATATGTTACTTTGCAAAGTGATATATATATATATATATATATATATATATATATATATACATACAGTGTAACCCGGATATAAGAGAGTTGTCGGGACCGGAGAAGAAGTCTCTTATATCCGGGTTTATCTTATATCCGGGTTTGGTCTATTTTGTTTAGGCTATTTTGTATGGCTCTAATTTGGGACCAGATAAAATCTCTCCCTCGGGTTTCTCTTATATCCGGGTTACACTGTATATATATATATATATATATATATATATATATATATATATATATATATATATATATATATTATAATATATTTATATACTATATATATATCTATATATATGTATATTATATAGGTCAACGCAAACAGCACTACAACTGCACTACATTGCCGCCACAGAAGGAACATTCATTCAAAGAAAATACACACACGACCTCTCATTTTCCAACAGAAAATACTTCAGCAGCACCACGCTATACACATACATATTGCATCTAAAAGAAAAAAAAACAAAACATCACGCCAATAATAAACTGAGAAATTATGAAAACCGCACGTGCCTCCAATAACATATCAAGGAAATGCCTACCTTACCCCTGCAAGAAAAAGTGGCAATAATCACTCACACACAACAACAACAAAAAAAAACATTACTAAACCAAAGATCGGAAATAATATGAAAATGCAGACACACACACACAAAAAAAATCTATCACAATTCAAACCAAACAGATAACGCCAACAGCAAAAACCGAACACAAACGGGAATGGACCTACTGTAAAAATGGTTGAATACTAAAACACCGCAACCCTAAAACCACTAAAACATAATCATCAACAGGAATTAATAACACTACCAGCACTGTTACCAACACTACTCCCCTACATACACAATCACCGCCATCACGAAAAAATATAAACCATTAACACTCCAAAATTATTATTTTGTGACTACTACGGCGCGGATTGAGGAATCGGAGAGCCGAGTTCAAATTCCAGTCGAATCCATTACATTCACTTATGTGCTAATACCCTTGGGAAAAGTATGAATTCTCTTCTTCTCCCCCCCCCCAAGGGCCAGACCAGGTTCTATAGCCTTTGATGGCAACTGGTCTACCGCAGAAAGAAATGGCAACCTACTACTAAAAAATCTGCCTCGTCAGTCATGTATCGAAAGATACATAATCGCCTACGCGTGTATCACGCATAACTGACAGTTACTTTCACTATTAGTATTGTTGGTTTACACTTTAAGAACAATAACTTCATAATCACCACTAACACTAAAGTCCGGCTTTTTTATTATTATTATTTTCATTTTTTATTTTCTTTGCTTTCTGGCGTTTACACATTTCTTTCCGGGTCCCACCCAGGGACCTAAGGTTAGAAATGGCATCATGACACTTTTCACTGACAAAAAAAAAATAAAAATAAAATAAAAATGACATAGAAAAGTGTAGGCTGTACTTGTCAGAACTTCGTAAAGTGTGGGCTGTACTTGTCAGAACAATTTTTTGTATCTCCTTGAGGCATGGGCTTCCAGGAATCCCTGCAATTAGTCTACTGCAATCTTTTCCAACCAGTCCTAGGGCTCCAACTACAACAGGGATTGGTGATGTTCCCATATGCCACATTTTCGAGATTTCTATTTCAAGGTCCTTGTATTTTGACAGCTTTTTAAATATCTTCAAAGATAGATTGCAGTCAGCAGGGACTGCCATATCAATAAGGAGGCACCGTTTTTGTTTGTGGTCTTTAATAACAATATCTGGGCGGTTGGCCTTGATTGTTCTGTCAGTGTGAATTGTGTAGTCCCATAGAATTGTAACAGGTCCTATCTCCGTAACCGGGTCTGGGTGGTGTTGGTACCAGTTATTATTATTATTATTATTATTATTATTATTATTATTATTATTATTATTACCACAACTATTACCGTCATTACCATTGTCATTATTTTTTATTATTTTATTTACTTTTATTAATTCATTATCTATTTATTCTTTATTCCTTTTTTTTGCCATTATTTTTTATTGTGGCTATTCTTGTTTCCATCATTATTACGGATAACTGTTCATCATAACCAATAACGCATCAATTATTATCAATATATCAATAATAATATCACAACTAATATTAGCATTAACATGATCCCAATCATTAATAACACAGCTGCAATTATGGTAGTAAAAAATACAGATGTCATCACCATGTCTACAGACAGAACCCAACTTAAACCACGTGGTGGTAGTAGGTCAAGATCAATGAGTCTACGTATGTGTGTATGTGCCAATGCGTCTACATATGTGTGTATGTGAGAGTATATGTCTGCCAGTGCAAACAGCCGACCTGTAAAACATCAAAGTCACCCCCCACCTGCCTGCTAGTAAGAGAACATTACTACTACTACATATGAATCACTACAATCCTGAAAACGAAATAGACAGAATATAAGTTGCGTAAATACGTGTGCTCGTACGTATGAATGTATAACTACGCCTAACATAAGATTATGAATATGGGTGTGTATATACGATCTAACATGCATACGCCTTTATGTATGTGCGTCTATGTATATGTGAGTGTCATCCCAAACAAACACAGATACATTTTTCCCCTCCACAACACAAATAATCAAATACAAATAAAGCATTTTTTTTTAAAAAAAAAATAAACCAGTTTGTCTGAAGATCGCGAAAGCATGAAACCCGGGGTTACAAACTACTATCCATGCAACAGCATACATTAGCTCTATCACAGATATTGAGCACTTTCCACTAAACACCGCACACACACACACACATATAGAGAGAGATACATATCAGTTCCATAATAGAGAAATCCAAAATGACCTCATAATTATAGCTATTTCAACCAACGTTACTACGTTGGCATTTTTCGACTCAGACAGTGTGTAAATATAAAGTCAGAAGCTTAAAAATTAAACGTTTAAAAAAGAAGTAAACAAAAAGAAAAAAAGAAAAAAGGAAAGAAAAGGAGAAGGCCGCCGTTGAAAACATAGATATTAAGTTAACGAACCCAACCACTAGTATAGTGGAAGGGAGAGGCGGATATTGTCTGGCTTAATTGGAAACGTTTAATACAACCTTGACTCAGATTTTAAATTTTAATACCCCAAGTCAGGGTGGAATTAAAGACACCAAGTTAGAACAATTAAAAAAAAAGAAAGAAAATAATAAATTATAAGTTAAAACGAAAAACAAAAAAATACATTTTCTCCTTTATAAAAAAATTATAAAAAATATGCTAGCAAATAATACAAGATTAACAAGAAATCTTAATTATTTAGTTTATATAAAGAAAAAATAATAACATAAAAACAATTTATGAAGATTTTGTAAAAAATTAAAAATAAAGCAGTAAACTCTAAAAATAAAATCTAAAAATACATAAAACGTTAATGGTCAGGGTTGAATTAAACCAAGAAACATTAGTTTTTAAAAGTGCTCAATACACGTGTGAAAAAATAAAAATAAAAAAATAATATGTAGAGCATTTAACTTTAAAAATTAGGTTAGTTGAACCCACGACCTTGGTTTCAACCTTACGATAACCTCAGGCGATTTTTCTATCAAATGACCACCTAACGCTTTTTAATTTTTTTAAAAACTTTTAAATTTGAAATTTAACGAATGTCTGTAGTTTAAAAATTAAACGGATACCTGTTGTTTTTTAAATTTAAAAGAAAAAAGAAAAAACAGATATCCGTTCTTAAGGGGGAAATTTTTTAACAAGGCAAAACCGTACAACAATCACAACTATATTTGCAACCTCTGCCAACAGAAGAAATATTGGCGATTCTGGAACTCTGAAAGCTGGGGGGGGGGGCACTTGGCGGCCGAGATTTTTTTGCGGAGGAGTGGGGGCAAATTCAAGCAGCATCTTTACTTTCATACTTCACCACTATCGTGTGGCAGGGCCGATATCACCCCTGAAATAATAATAATTATAATAAAGGAGGATATGCTGTAAAACAGAAAGCAATAAGTGAAAGAGAAGCGTTTTCGAATAACCAAGATGTTAATTTGCTTTAAAGACTTTGAAATGTAAATGTTACAGAAAGCTAATTTAGAACATGAAATACAATCTTTTTGTAAGTGTGCAAAGGATATCACATTACTAATAGAAAATTACTGGAACAATAATAATTTGGAACTTTTAAACAAAGAAATGGATTTTGACACTATAAGAATCGAAGTTAACATTAAGGATGTTTTGACCTAGAATTTATTTTAAAACAAGAATCTCTGTAGTTTACAAAAAGCGGCAGAATAATCAATAGCGAGGTGATAAACAATAGCATCTTGTTGTGAACCTTGGAAACCAATCGATGAAAAAGTAAATTGTTTATTCTGTGAGGAGTGAAGTTGTACTTTGGTAGTATGTCAGTACGTTGACACTAGAAAAACTGATATGTCACCAGTCTGGGACACGTGAAGCCGATTCTCTTAATAAAGAGGCGAGCCAACCAGAGGAAGAGAGTTTTAGGGTTAGTCTGTCTTCGAATGCAGTCGAACTAAGTGGAGAGACGTCAGATGTTGAAAGGGAAGCGCCTGTTGTTTGTTATAGAAGCTGAGGGCGAAAAAGCGAAATACCGCCGCTAACATCTAAGTACCACTACTCCTGTTACTACTACAACCTTCAATGTTCCCGTTCTCAGTAATAGTAATAATAGTTGTAGTAACTATTATTACTATTACTGAGAACGGGAACATTGAAGGTTGTAGTAGTTGCGCTAAGAACAGACCAAAAAGGGTTAAAACGAAGGCCACATCTCTCCATTACCGAAATTATTCGAAGTATGTGTGTGGTTATTGTTCACACACAAGAAAAATTCAACCTTGTGTGACAAGAAATATCTTTTGTGTGTTTCTTTCATATATATATATATATATATATATATATATATATATATATATATATATATATATATATATAACTTTTGTCCTTTTAAAATCGAATCGACTTGGTTATATTTATTTTTCTGTTAACCCTATTCTCACCTGACGAACTCGCAGGTGGACCAACGGGGAGCTTCCGGATTTCTACTATCTGATGACCTCTCTCCAGGATCAAAACAACTACAACGTGGCTCAAGGGTGGCTTCGAATTTACATTGGGAACCGGGGACTTGTGTCTAACCTGTAATACTGGATCATAATTGTGGAGTGCATGGGTCCAGTGGGATGAAGATACGATGTTACAATCGTATACACAACTTAGGAATGAATTTTAGTATAAGTATGTTACTTCGCTAAATTAAACGGAATAACTTTTCATTCATAGTGGTGTAGTTCTAATCTATTCTTGCCCTCTTTTCAAAACAAAATTAAAGGGTTAATACTAACGTCAATACTAGCAAAACAATATAATTTGTCTGTTCTGATTTTTTCCTCTATAAAACTGTTTCGAAGCACAAAAATAATTATGAGAAAAAAATAAATGCGAAAATAAAAAAATTGAAACGAAATCAATCAAAAGACTTGGGTCACTAGAGGCGTACAAAAATCAACTAAAAAATTAATCTATGTTTTCGGCAAACTCCGGCTATACCATCAAGAAGCTACTTTGAAATAAGGGAATATAATTTGTCCATGACCTTGAAAGAAAACATCAAATAGGGCAGCTGGATTGACACACAAAAAAAAAACAAGTTAACATACCAAATTATTTTACATCAAAATTCAAATAAATTTACTTCTTAAAGAGCAAAGTCAATTTACCCTACCACTAACTCAAAAAATTTAAGCTTGATTGAATGGTCGGAGTCGGGGTATAGTCGGTAATCGGACAATTTATAGCGGATGGGTTTGGTTATCGAAAGTTTTATTTTGATATCCTTAAACTAGAAATACCTTTGTATTAAACGTAGTCAGAGATATTGTCGCCGCTAACAAATTCCTGATACAATATTTATTCAAAATGAGACAAATTAGAATATCAAAATCATCAGACTTTTCACAATCATGTAAAACAATTAAAAGAAACACACAAAGAACAATAAAAGAATTTGTAAATGGATATATATATATATATATATATATATATATATATATATATATATATATATATACACACACACACATATATATATATATATGTTTTATGAAAAGAAAAGAATTATAAATAATTATTTTTACAATGAAATGTTCACAGTGAGGTGACTTGTTTTCTTTTAGTCTTTATAAAATGAATTTGTTTTTAAAAAGTTTTTTTTTCTTGCACTCACAATTTTTTTTCTTGTACTCACAAATTGAAATGGGAATTTATATTTCAGATCGGCAGGGCTATTTTCCATTTTTAAAGTCCTTTTTCTTTTACTATTTTTTTTTTTTTCGATGTTTACCTTGTTCGAAGTCGAAAGGCAACTCATTTTGTAAAAGCCAAAGAAAATCAAAGCACAAGGACCAGTGACAAGGGGTCATAAATCAAAATTTCTTTCAGACAATGATGTAATGTCGATTTTCCCGGACTTTCTTTTGATACACTATTTACATTATTCGGACTATTGTTCGCATCTTTGTAGCCATATAATAATAAATAGTCCGAATAATGTAAATAGTGTACATAATACTTCATCTCAGAAATATTGACAAGTTTCTTTTGATAAGCCAAACTTATGGCTTGTGCGACAGAGGTCTTTTCAGATACATTCTACAGTTTAACCCGGATATAAGAGAGTTGTCGGGACCTGAGAAGAAGTCTCTTATATCCGGGTTTGGTCTATTTTGTTTAGGTAAGTATGGCTCCAATTTGGGACCAGAGAAAATCTCTCTTATATCCGGGTCTCTTATATCCGGGTTACACTGTATTGGTAGTCACTTCATGCAACACAGGAGAATATGGAGCATTGGGGATTCATATGTTTTTGAATTACCCCATTTTTTCCATCGTCGAAATCCAGTTTTAGTAAATGCGTCATCTGCCTGTGGAGCCTACACGCAAAACAGAACATCGCATCACGTTCTTGTGAATATTCGGCCCATTGGTATTTATCGAACCAAGTACTTACAAATGACCGAGTATGGCTCTTTCCTTCACTGTGCTTGGGATAGTGGTGTTGAGCGGTCTCTGACTGCCCGCGCCTTCTGTCGAACTCTCTGCGTTAGCAGAGAGGAACCCGGACGATGCTTTGCCGAAGGGCGGGGTTTCGTCCGGGGAGGTAGACAGACACTGAACCCGTCTAGGGGGGTTCAAAGGCTATATTTTTGACTGAGCCTACGGGCTCGGAGAAACCCACATTAAACCCGGCCTTGTGCCACATTCGATCCTCGTGGGTGGATCGATAAATACTCTGTGCTTGGGATATTCTCGTAAACGTGGTTGAATTGGATTACCACCAGCGGATTAGGATATGGTGCGGTATCAATTCTTCTTCAGTTTTTTAGATGAATGCCCAATAACAGTTGCAGAATATTCAGTATCTGACTTCTACATTTTTGCAGATACTCCTGCTTGTTCGGCATCGTTGTTTGTTGTTGAGGCGCGTTTTTTTATAATTAAAAAATTTACCTATAATGTAGAGTTGGTTTATAGTTATATATCGTGTGCGTGTTGTGCTATACTTTGTAAAAAGATGCTTGGAAATTTAACTGTGCTTAGCCATAAGGAATCGAATATGAGAGAGACAAAAAGACGTATGGTTTGCTTGAACGTTCACTTAAAAAAAGAATCATTTCCGTGTCCAGTGGTGAGCACTATAAATAGGGCAAAGTAAAGGTCTAAATTGTTTTTCTACCAACCCATTTTCTTTGATTCTTTTACCAAATTCCGGCATTGTCAGCAAATCTCAGTAGAGAGTATGTCGTGGTGATCGGTTGTTTAAGCCAGAGTCAGGGGACCTTGGTTGGAACTATTGATAACCACTTCAGGTCACCTGCTGTGTGTGCCTCCCTCACTGTAGAGATGGACGAGCCAGTCTGCATACCTTTGAAAAATAAAAATTCAGCGTCTGGATGTTTGGCGCCGACTGTCTTCAATAGATTGGAGAAAATTACTGAGCAATTTTTTCACTCGGCCATAAATCACTAACTGCCTAAGTATGTATACATATCAAGTTGGGTACATTATTTTTAAGGATGTTTGTTTTTTTTTTCAAACTGGTCTCTGTATGTGTCCTTATTTTGCCTGATCTTCGCAGATGGGAATGTAATAAAAAAAGGTAAATGAAAAAGAAAGCGCAGAGGGAAAAGTACTGAAGATCAAATCTTATCAAAATCAGAGACTGATCAGTTTCATAAATTTTTTAAGCTTAGAAAAGTCTGTGGGAGGCAGCCGAGGGGTCAGCCAAAATTCGGGGTTGGGAGGCATTGCCCACTTCTGTACCCCACTCCCCGTAGAATCGCCACTGAGGAAAAATTAGCAATTATCCAAAAAACCTTTTAAACCAGAAATTCGAAGTCTTAAGTCCTTGCTTGCATATTAGAAAATTTTTCTTAAGTGCATATGTGCACTCCCCCCACTGATGCAGCAGCGGTAGCATTCTTCTAAATTCTTTTTCTTCTTCTGCTTCTTCTTCTATTATTACACCCAATGCTGTGCGTTTGTTTATTTTTGAAAACAATAATGAAGCGTTCTTTAGTTTTTTTTTTAGGTGGTCATTTGATAAAAAATCGCCAGAAGGTACTGTAAGGTTGAAACCAAGGTAGCGGATTCAACTGACTTCCTGATTTTTAAAGTATTAGGTTGGTGCAAAAATAATGACGTAATAATGTCGTTTTTTGACGTAACGTCAAAAAACGACATTATTACGTCATTATTTTTGCACCAACCTAATATATATATATATATATATATATATATATATATATATATATATATATATATATATATATATATATATATATATATATATATATATATTGCAAAGTCTCCTCTGAGAGAAATGATTAACATCTTGTTTTTACAGCACTCTCTAGCTACAGAGAGAAAAGAAGTGAATATGATACAAGGTTGACTTTATGGAAGCCGACGTAGTGTAGCCGTAAAAATTACTGTGTCCCTAATTTTTCTTATGTAACATTGAATCTAATTAATATCAGTTTTTTAGTTATCAAATGTACATTCAAGTGATAAAAATGTTTTAAATTTTTATTTTTATACTCTTCAAAATGTGCCTGTCTGGTAATTTTAAAACAGATGCCTTTATTTTTTTTTCTCTCCATCTCTATGGAATTGGCATATAAGCGCTAAGGGTAAACTGATTTAGAGGCTTGAAGCATCTATCACGAAATCTAATGTAGTTATCAGCAAGTGAGAAAAGGAAGTAAGAACAGTTTATGTTCTCGGACTTTATAATTTCTTGATGTTTGATTGGACGAAGCCGCTTATGTTTTGGTAAAGGTCAAAAGTAAACGAAAAATTTATTTATCTAAATTAAAACAAGTAGTTGCTGGAATGGGAACCAACCACCACATTAATTTCGCTAAATTCGTTGTGTAAAAAAAACGAATTGGAATTTTCGAAGACTGGTTTCAGTTTTTAACTTTCTGCTGGACGTAAACTGTCTTTTTTATTAGATCACACTCCTGAAAAAAAAAAAAGTTTACAGAAAAAAAATGTCTATAAAGAACTTATTTTTAGCTGTGAGACCATGGTCACTTTCAGCATCCTTAATACCATCGGTGATTGGATTAATTCTGGCTGATAAAAGTAAGCCTTTAAGTGGAAACTTTCTTCTGTCATTCTTTTCTGTTGTTACCGTTATTTTGGTTCAGGCTGCAGGCAATTTGGTAAATACTTATTATGATTTCGTTAATGGAATAGACAAGCAGGTAAAAGCCAATGACGAAGAAAAGAGCGAAAGTAGCAGTGGTGATATAACTCTAACTGACAACATCTTAACAATTAATCAACTTGTTGAACTTTTGTTAACTTGCTACATAGCATCAGTTATTACTCTCGTTTTCGTTATGATCGCTTCTCCGGCTCGTTCGGAAACTTTAATATTGCTCTATGCGCTGGGCTTGGCCAGCAGTTATTTTTACACAGGTGGAGTCTCTCTCAAGTACAAGGCCTTAGGAGACTTAGTTATACTCGTTACATTCGGGCCGTTGATTTCCGAATTCACATTCGCCAGCTGTTGTGGGCATGTATCCATGACACCTATCTACATTTCTATACCCCTGAGCGTCAACGCCGAATCGATACTCCATGTAAACAATATGAGGGATATTAAAAGTGACAAGGAGGCTGGTATCCACACTTTGGTCATGTTCTTAGGCATTAAGCTTTCAAATCTTACCATGGCGATTTTTTTGGTTACTCCTTATATCTTCTTGTTTTTTGCAGTTTATTACACACGGAATTGGCTTTTCTTGTTGCCGTGTTTAACAGTTGGAACCGCCAACGATATCTACAAACTTGTATGTGCCTCCAGATTCATATCGCTCCCAGAAAAAGTGGCCAAATTTCATTTGATTTTTGGGATTTTTTATATCATTACTCTTTATTTCTGTGGCAACAGAGCATTAGGACTGACTTAGATCGATGATGATGATGATGATATTCGTTTCCTTCCTCTGTTAATCGTAAAATGAGATCATGGCTTCACCTTGGAAATATTACCAGAAAACGAGACTTCTTCATTGTGTGCCACAATTCTAAGAATTATTTTCTATATGGAGGGGAAACCTTATTTAAAAAAAATAAAAAGAAAGGAAAAAGTGTGCATCCTGGCAAAGAAAATATCGAACTATAAAAAAGATTATGTATTGACACGGACTTTCTAAAAGAAAATCCTGAAAATGTATTTTAAATGCCTTCTTTGAACTTAAATTTTGGTAATGCTTACCTCTTATATAAAACAATAAAAATAACATTTTATTTACAAACGCTAGCCTGTGTCCTGGATAGAAACCGAGCAGGAGAAAGTAAAGTATTTGTAATCAAGAATTTGTTGAAAAAGGTTCGCATTTGAAAATATCATTTAAACTTTACATTTTTGTTTTTTTTAATTAACTCTTAAAACTTTTTTTTAATAAACTCTTGTGGCGAACAGTAACTTACACAAAAATTACGAGTAATTTAAAAAAAAAAAAAAAAAGAAAATGTAGATTTTTTCTTTCAAACCTGAAGGAAAATAAAACGTCTCTTCCAAGCACCAATTTTCAAAAACAATTTTTTTTTCTTTTTACTTTTATTAAATTGTTTTTGCAATATGCAGGCCAAATTTTCCGTGTGTTCACACTCAATATTGTAAAAATATTTATCTTCTTCAGGGATTTCTTTTTAACTAAAAAAAATTAGACGAACAACTGTCAAATAAAAATATATTTAAAAAAGAAAAAGGTACGCAATATCGAAAAGGGTGGGTGAAACTTAACCCACCCTCCGATATTTCCCCAAAGTTTTTTTTTTAATCGATATAAGTAAAATATCTATCCATTTATTAATTAACGAATAAGTCCTGAAAATTTTGTTTGAATCGAATAATTCCCAGATTTTTGGTAAATATTTTAAAACAGTGTCGATTTTTTTTTTTTTTTTTTTTTTTTTTTTTTGCTTTTATTACGGAAATCCATTTCGTAATAGTACTATAAAAGATCAAATGGATAAAGAAAGAAAAACTTGTCTGTGTGACAGGGTTACGTTATGGTTTGAATGTCTGAGATATTTTTTATTCATGTTTTTTCATTAACGCTATGTTCAAGGGAAATGCTGGATTGGCTCGATCTTTGCACAACCCAAAATTTTCATGTTTTTATTCTTCTTAGCTGAGCATAGTGATATGTCTTTTTAGTTTACTTCTCTGTATGATACCAGGAAGAAATGAAGATTTCCCCAGATACAATATTTAATTATGGAAAACAAACTGTTGAATACACGCAAAAACTTGTGTGCATTTTTTCCTCTTTTTTTTATTTTTATTTAATCATTTAATACGCTTTTAGTTTGATGTTAGAATTACGGAGCAACCTCGGTTTTCGAATGTCAAACATGTCTAGCAAATCGGTTTTCGAACAGAAAATTTGAGATGAAAATGCCTCGCTTATCGAACAAAATTTCGGCTCTCGAACAAAATTACCGAACCGAGTTATGTTAACCCGAACGTAATCATTTCTGAGTCGACCGCCGTGTTGTATACATTTTCGTGCGTTGTGTTGTGCTTTTTTTCCCAATTTTATTGTACTGTCTTCTGTCATTCGATATCCGTTTGCGGGCCGATATATCACTTACAACATTAGCAATATCAAAATGCTTAAAAAAACTAATTCCAATTTTAATTTTTTTTTCTTGAAATGGATAACAGGTGAAAAGAATTCTGATAATGCTGAACTGATCTATAACTTCTATTTTGCCGCTCACAAAGTTGTAGATTGGGGCTAGGCGTACTTCCTGCTCTTCCCTACTATTGTGAAAATGGAATGCTCAAGTAACCACGTTAGAGTAGGATTTGAGTAGTCTTTAATTTACTCCTGTTTTTCCGCTTTTCTTCTTTGTTTCCTCTGTTCCTTTGATAATATCTCTAACAACGGCCTTCCTAATTTTTGGTTATTTTGACCGAAAACAACATTACAACAAAAGTGTTCCAGTGATGTGAATAAATTCTTGAAATGTTTAAATTGATTGAATAGTGATAATGAGAAAGACCCGTTCAACTTGACTCTTTGTTTTCAGTGGCTAAGTTCCCGTCTAACATGTGTGTGTAGTCTAGCGGTTATCAAAGTGGGATGTGCATTTCGGTCGAGATGTTCGCATTCACCTACGCATTTTTGATACTTTGTAAAAGACAGGAAACTATTTGTTAGAGTAAACTGTGAATGCAGTTATCTCCCTTTTCAAGAAACTAGGTAAAAAGGGGTTAATTTTATACTTCCTGTATATTTTATCTGTTGTCAATCAGTTGGTGAATAAACCCGTTACATTGTACATCGCTTGTTCCATTCTTTTCCTACATACTTCTTGACGTTATGATATGTCCACTTACCACGCGATTCCAACTCCAGTTTTCTCCTCCCAACTATGGCTTAAATAACAAGGCTGATTGAGTTATGTAGCTTTGGATATTCGCCATCCTAAGATTTAAATAAATCACTAGGAATTCAAGACTGC
Source organism: Acanthosepion lycidas (assembly GCA_963932145.1). Classification (NCBI taxonomy): domain Eukaryota; kingdom Metazoa; phylum Mollusca; class Cephalopoda; order Sepiida; family Sepiidae; genus Acanthosepion; species Acanthosepion lycidas. Next base: position 59,592,303 of record OZ010585.1, on the reverse strand, counting down.
AGACATTTCAATGGGAAACAACAACACCATCTTTTCTAGGGAGTCCTGGCAATTTATAATTAATAAATGATAGGAATCTGGAAAGACATAATATTTAAAGAAAAAAAAAGAAAAGAAAAGGAATGAAGTGTTAGGCCAAGGGTCGGAGAAATAAACGTATCTATTAAAATGTTCGGAAAATAACGTCGCATTTTGGTAGAAAAAGGTGGATAGAATAAAAAAAAAAATCCGACTGTAATATCATGCGTGATTTGTCTCAACAAAATAGAAGGCTGTTATTTGTCATGTATGCTTGTAAAAGTAACAATAAGAAATAACAGATTATTGCCGGTGAGTTGGAAAGAAAAAGAGACAAGTTATGTTAAAATAAAATCGTCTGTATTGACAGTGTAAGGTGTCAAGGCGGAAAGTCTCTTTCGGGGACGAGGGAAGGGACCTGGAATATCTGAGAGTTGGTTGTGTACAGGCCTGGCATCGGGTTATGTCGGATCGCTTGATTGGGAGGCCACTGGTGAACGGGTTTTTTTAAACAGTCACAACGATTCTGATTTGTTTATTTAACGACATATCAACTTTTTATGTGTCATTTAATGCCAAAATTTAATTTTCTTGGGAGCTTTGAAGTAATACATAGTAGATCATACAGTGTAACCCGGATATAAGAGAGTTGTCGGGACCGGAGGAGAAGTCTCTTATATACGGGTTTGGTCTATTTTATATAAATTAACAATTTGGGACCAGAGAAAATCTCTCTTATATCCGGGTTTCACTGTATTTAGCTTTTGTGCATATACATATTTGTGTGGACATAATTAATAGAGGCAGTGATATGTAGATTTTATGTTGTAGTTTTGTTGAAATTATATTTTGGAATACGATTTGATTATTTTTTTTAAATTGTAGGGTATTATATGGATTATTATATGGATTAATGTCATGAAAGCGTTATTTCGTGTTAATAGTAATACTCATGTTTTACTTTAATTCTTGGTAATCCTTCAAGGTCTTCTTACAAAATTACAAAACCTGAATAAGTAATTACGTATATTAATAATAATACATAGATCATTTGGGGAATACAGTGAACCTTTGTCAATAAGAAGTCTGAAATCCAAGTTCATTTTAAAACTAGTTTCTTTTAAGTTAATAACATATTTTAATTTTTGTTTACTTCATTTTCCTCTTACAAACATATATCTGATTATCTGTACTAATCGAATTTTGGTTCAAGAAGACATATATGAAGCGTTTGTGAAACGTCTAGATTAGTTGTTGATAATGAACTTGACAAAGGAGTCAATATTGGACCTCTTATTCATTCTTAGGCTGTAAATAAAGTGAGTATTTTAGTGCTAGATAATTCAGGATTTTACAACAATTCTTAGATTTAACTCCTTATAGGTTATTTAATACAGAAATTTAATTTTGTGAGATTGTATTTTTTTTTTCGAAATATCTATTTAGGTTGATGCAAAAATAATGATATAATAATGTCGTTTTTTGACGTTAAAAAATACGTCAAAAAACGACATTATTACGTCATTATTTTTGCACAAACCTAATATTATGTCCATCGGCTCAGGCACTCGTGAAATTTTTATAAAGAAAATGTACTCTCCGACAGGAATCAAACATGCGCCCAACTTTGTAGAAGAAACCACCGTTTACACTGTTTAAAGTAAAAACGGGTCGGCTATTTCAAATATTAATAGCCACTATTAATAGTGTTTGAAGTAATATATATTAGAGATATTTTTATGTAATTTTCTATAATATCGATTTAAATTTTTGTCTGAATTCCTGGAACGGAATGAGGATTTACCTTTATTTAATAGTATTTATATTATTTCTGTTGCGGGCCAGTGTACGTGTTGTGAGATAAAAACGGGTGTCTCCTGAAATGCCCACAACAAACATGCCAGACTCGGAGTATGAGTCTGTTAAAAGAAATTTGAAGAAACAAGAACCGAAATATAAATATATATATATATATATAAATTAATATGCATTAAACGACAAAAGGTTGCAAATGACATAAGACAATAATGTGTGTGTAACAAATGAATGTGGAAACTTTTTGCTCCAAAGCATGTCAAGTGAGTGAATGCGCGTACGTACGTACGTACCATAACATTAGTAACCTTAGTTAGTTTTCCAGAAGGAAATGCGTTTTCCACGAGAGTGTTACATGTCGTATCAGCTGAAAAGTAAGAATGGAGGGTGGCAAGAAAAGATATTGCCGAACGTCCCCAAGTAGCGGTTTCAAAAATTAAAGTGTGTTAACACGACAATTTCCATGTGGACTATTTGATATTTTTTAAAAGGCTTTATTTTTCGAAAGATGTACTTAGCTGAGAATTTTTTAAAAGCCTGATTTTTTTAAAATATATAAATATTGGTATAATAATATCTCCAACTATTCTTAAAATAACAATAAATAAAATATCACAGCAGCTATTGATATTATTATTAATCACAATAATTTCCGTGTTTTAGTTTTCTTCATGCTCGCACTGACTGAAAGAATAAATAAATAAATAAATAAATAAATGATAGATATCTTTCAAAATAATTTTCTACAGAATTCGTAGAATTAACGAGTAACAAGTTAATATGGTAGTGGGTAGTAGTAATATATACATTGAATTTTAGTAGGTATGTTCATTAGATCGCTAAAAAAAGCGCATAGTCTGATGAAAAAGACGTCAAACTCGACGAAAACAAAATTTTATCGCCAAAATGTTTATGTTACTATTAAGAGTAAAGAACAAAGTAATTTTTAATTATTTTTAAAAAATTTTCTGTCTTTATTACAACATTCTAACTTTCCATTGAAAAACTTGTTTCTCGTCATCACCGGAAGTTCCGTAAAAATAACATTGCGAATTTTTTGTCCATTTTTTTCTTATGGCACACATTAATTTTGAAAATCTTGCAAAAATAGAAATAATTGTCAGATTTTAATGAAACTTCCAGAAACTATTCAGGAATGATGGAAATTGTTATAAATATGTTAGTAATGGTACTGTTTAAGGAACAAATCTCACATACTGTAATCTTTGTCTCGTACTGCTTAATGCGAGCAGCCTATAAGATTTTAATGTTTTTTGAGAATTTTTTGATCTAGTTATATCGAGTAAAGTAAAGATTTAAATTAGCTATTTTCGATATTTTGATTTTACGATCATTTCTATTTTTAATAATTTTATTTTTATTTTTATTTGTTTTACGGTCTCGAGTATTTGATTGTCGTATGCGGTCTTCCTCAGTATTTGAGGTTTTACCATAATTATTGTATGTGGTCCAGTTATGTAATTTCAGTCATGAGGTTTCCCGTGAGTTATTGATCCCGAGTAAAGCATTGAAACTACAAGTGAAATAAAGAAAGTAACCTCTTTAATACATTTTTTAATAAGTAGGCGTAAAGTTATACATTGTACAAAATTTGAATTCGTTTTCCGTTTTGAAAGCTACACTTTGCATTAAATATTGTGGTCAACCGCATGCTAAAGAAAAGCATCGAGTTTTCTGTCAATCAGATAACAACGGCTATTGTTGATTTTTGCTAATTCATAACTTTGTAGCCGTTTAATTAATTCAACCTAAATTAATTTTTTTTTTTTTTTTTTTTGTAAGGCAGAAATTTTGGCTCTTGTAGTCGTATTGAAAGTATGAAAAATCATAAAAAATCGCATTTCAAATATTTAAATATCTCCTAACATGACATTAAGATTTTTGTTAGTGAAATAGCTAAATTATTTGTAAAGCAATGAGGCATAAACGAAAACCGTAGAGAAACTAGAACTTATAAGATTATAAGGTCAAAAGAAGGGCAATCAGTTCCGGGTGTGTTGTCTACGAAGAAAGTTTATTCGTGATCTCAGCGATGATTTTCATTAAATTTTTTACGGTATTCAAGATAGGTTACTAATGTTAGGTTAATTTTTTTTATGATTACGGTCAAAGTTTATTGTAGTACACAAGTGGGAAAAGAACGGTGTATCCGAGATGTGTAAGTCAGTCAAGCAAGAGGTTGGGAGTGACAAAAAAATTGTAGAAGCATAAATGTTTCATGCCAGATAGGGAAGCAGGTTCAACAAAGTAAAAAAAAAAAAAAAAAAATCAAAATATCTTTGAGATGTTGTTTTGATATGATAAATTAGACATTTAATTGTCGGAGTATGATTTTCCCCCCCTTTTTTTTTCTTTTTCTTTATATCTATACGTGTTTTCAATCTTTTTTACGTGCTCAATCTTTCTTTTTTAAGTGTTCAATAAATGTTCAATGGATTTAACTCGTGGACCTTTTGACTTCAGAGTTTCACGTCAAATTGCTCGTCAGGATCAGATGCTCAGCAAATCTTAGAATTATCTTGAGTTTTTTTTAGTCAAAAAGTGGAAAGAAAAAAAAAAGGGATTAAAAAAAGTATTATACAAAAATAGATTGGATGTGGATTCAGCAGATAGATTTCAAATTCAGGCCTAGTCTGTTCTCTTCACTTTTGCATAAAATACCATTGGTAAAAGCACTCCACCCACAAGCTATGGGTTAGATTGCAGGGTGCTGGTATCTCTAGCTCTGGGTGGTAAACAGGTTAAAACCTTTTTACTCTTGCGTCTTAAAATAAATTAAATACCTCAAGGAACCCCTGCGCAAAAACAGAATTATATACCATATCTTTCTCATTTTATTTTCATCGTAGTTCACGTGGTAAATATCATAGTATATTTTTGAGTAACTGGTTTAAGGAAAGATTAATACTTCTTTGTCAAATTTTTCGGTAATACTAAATAAAATTCATACTGTTCGTTTATAATACTTCATCAGGGAGTTTTAATTCGCACAAAAAATTCTAAACTCAAAGAGTCAAACGTAAAAACTAAACATAAGTAACCAATATCATATACGTATAAATGTAAACAGAACGAAAACAGATAATTGATGTATCAGTCTTTAATCTTTTTTATCCTTTACTAGCAATGTTGAAAAGACAATGTAAAACAAGGCAAAATGTCCTTTGAACCAATAAATGGGCCAAAAAGTTTTTAATA
>OZ010585.1:59542251-59582251 GCA_963932145.1 Acanthosepion lycidas | reverse complement strand
TAGCAGACCGGGTTCTATAACGTTGGATGGCAACTGGTCTCCCGCAGAAAGAAATGGCAACATACTGCGGGAAAAATCTTTATTCGAAATTCTTGGGACTGGAAGTGCTTCTGTTTTCAGATTTTTTTCAGATTTTGGAATACAGTTTATTTAAAGAAATAGCAACATGCTACGGGGAAACATCTGTCTCGTCATGATCGCCTAAACGTGTATCACGTATGGCACATAAGTGACTGATATAGCATTTATAAAATAGGGTAGCTTGGTAATGGAACCCAAGCATAAACACGATATCTCTTTACATTTCATAACACAGCTTATAAATATATCCTGAAGGTAGTTTTAAGCGTCATATATTCACTCCAATACAAGATCGAGATCATTATTTTTTTTTGCTCTGTGTTGGTGTTTTTCTATTTATCATTAATTTCCGTTCATCACTTTTTAGATAAAAGTAACAATTTTCCTTCTAGTTCCTTAGGTCGTATATCGTAGTTGTATTTCCGACATGAACAGTTTTTGCTGTATGCTGTGAGTATTTTATTATTTAATTTATTTTATACAACGATTTTATGTTCATTATTATTATTATTATTATTATTATTATTATTATTATTATTATTATTATTATTCTACATTCTTATTTATAATAATAATAATAATAATATCCCTACAAAATTACTAACAACATTAAAATCTCAACTGTGAGTTAGGATGCTCATAACTTCGTATGAAGTATTTTAGATTTCCTATTGACATTCTTTTTTTTATTACAGGCTGAGAAATCCTGTATTCGAAATTTTGGGGACCGGAAGTGCCTCGGTTTTCAAAATTTTTCGGATTTGGACATACAGTCTATTTAATTTGTATATAGCATCGATAAAACGATCGAAATCATCATCATCATTTTTTTTTTTTTTTTTTTTTTACTTTGCTGTGGTGGTGTTTTTTTTTTATTTTTCATTAATTTCCGTTTATCACTTTCCAGATAAAACTTTAACAATTTATCCTTCTGTTTTCTTAGGTAGTGTATGGTAGTTTTTCCAGTGTCAAACTCCTCAATCAGACGCTTCACACTTAAACGTCTGTCTATTTTTTCCAACACTTTCAATTTCTGTGATATTGATAAAAATAAATGCTTTCTTTTTTTTCTTTTTCACTACACATATAGAATATCTGCAGAACTTTTTACCATTTTGAATATTAAGCTTTCCAGTTGCCTTCTGAAACTTTTCATTTGTGGCAAGTCATGTCATGTCAGCATCTGTAAACTTTCGGATTTTGGAGGTTTTCCAATTTTGGAATTTCGGATAAAGGATACTCGACCTATAGTACTATTAAGACAGAAGATCATTGACTTTTGCTGCATATTGATTTTTATTTATCTATCCAGAGATCCAACCAGCACGATGTTATGCAAATTAATCAATGCAGCAACACAATGAATATTTTATTGCACCAACGGATATAAAAAGGAAACAGCTGTTTGTTTATATTTTAAAATAAATATTTTCTTTTCCTTGATTTGAATAAAAACTTGTGTAAATTTTTCTTCGATATTTAGTTAGACTGAGATAAAATAATTTATTGCTTTTCAATGACTACTAACAACATTTTGCTATTTTGTAAGAAAACAATTACCAATTTCATATTCAGTAATGCACCCTAAAAATTAGAAGCACCATGAAAATTCTAAAAATGAAATCTATCCCGAAAGATTAGTGTAGATTCTACATATTTATACACTGTAGAAGATAAAGTCATTAGAAGAAATTTCAGACCGAGAAAATTAAAATGGTCATATAAAAACAGAATGAATCAAACACGGAGTGAAAATGACTTATACCCAGTTGGCTCGTTTATTTACAAACGGCACATTTAGTCAAATACGATGAAGACATGCAGTGAGACATATATATATATATATATATATATATATATATATATATATATATATATATATATATATATATATGTGTGTGTGTGTGTGTGTGTGTGTGCGTATATATATATATATATATATTAGGTTGGTGCAAAAATAATGACGTAATAATGTCGTTTTTTGATTTTTTAACGTCAAAACACGACATTATTACGTCATTATTTTTGCACCAACCTAATATATATATATATATATATATATATATATATATATATATATATATATATGTATATATAGGATTATATATAAGATATATAGGATTATATATATATATATATATATATATATATATATATATATATATATATATATATATATATATATATATATATATATATGATTTTCAATATCATTTTTCCTTTCATTTCGTTGTTGGAAGTGTTACCTGATGATCCGGAGTCCTTTAAAAGGATTTTGGTGAAATAAATTATTGTAATGGTACCTTAAAGTGGTCTGTTTTTCATTAAATATATATATATATATATATATATATATATATATATATATATACACACACACACATTAGCGGAGTGTGTGCATCCCCATAATTTTATTCAAAAAGATACTTTATTTTTCGAATTAAATACTAACATAAATACTCTGTTATTATTGTTTTCAAACAAATCAAAACGATTTATCTAAGTTCATTAACCTTTTTTTCAGATTATTATTAATAAAAAAGGAAATACATTTAAATTAAGATATATTTAAACATATTTATATACTTAAAATTATCGCAAAATGGGTAACTTAAATAATTCGGTGTTAAAAAAAATAAAACGGAACATGAAAATATTAGACATTTCTAAATTCTAAATAGTCATTATCTCTATCTATAAAAGGCAGGATGCGTGTGTAACGAATGCACGGCCGCAATTTTCGACGGATTTGCACCAAAATTTACATGCACATGCTCCAAGTTAGCGGGAAGGCCAAGACTGACTTTGCATTTCCAAACTCCTATAGTTGGCTGCCACGAATAGGCAGGAAGATTCTATTGGCTAGCGTGAGAGCCAACAGCTGACTGACACGAATGTTAACTAGCATGCAAAAAAAATCGATAGCTGCATTCGTCACAAGTGGGAAAAATTTAAATCTGCGCAGCACTTTACTCCAATTGGCTCATTCGCTTGCTTAAACTCAATGTTGATTCTGATTCCACAGAACTGGGTTGGGTGTGAAAAAGTATTTGTTGTTAACATTCTTTTTTCATTCGGCTTTTCCAGTTACGAGTCCTTTTTTAAAGCTGATCCTTTTGTGTTCATTTTGTTTAGTTCTTTTTTCATAACAGATTTAATGTTTAGTACAGAGCTTAGAAAAAATTCGCAGTGTGAGATAGGCAAGAAGTAAGGCATGTAGCAACATCAGCACGGCAAAGGGCACTCCTTTAAAGGCAAGGAAGGGCAAAAATATTTTAAGTCAAGTAATAGCGATTGCTGTATGAGTCGCACGATTTTTGAATCAAGCACGGGCAACGCCGGGCCATGCTGCTAGTTGCTATTAAAAGTTAAGTGTTGGATAGTCATGAAGCAATCAGTACTAACAATGCAAAAGAGAGCAAACTCGTGTATAAGATGTGGAATCCCCTGTCTTATGCGTAATGTTATGAATGGATTGGTCCGATCGCTATAACCAGATAACAAAATAATGTTGTTAAAACAGTTCTGCAACTTTACATAGTAGTTACAAAAACGATTTTTTTTTTAAATTTAGAGTCCCCCTGAACCATTTTTAATCATTTCACCTGAAGCAAGGCAATAAAGCCGCTAGTGTTACAGAATATAAGAAAAACTACTATTAAGGAGAGAGGACAATGACTGAACAGAAGATAGCGAGTGACATTGTATTTAAATTTTTGGAGATCAAAGTTGACTAGAAATCAAAAAGCTAGAAGGAAGTTACACAAGTGAGAAGTTTGATAGAAGAAACTGTTAGTATAGAACTTACGGTTACATCTAGCCATTTCAAGTGTAAATTGATGAGTCCTTGCCGCCAATATAGTACTGTACTTAAATTCATAAAGTCTTGGTACCATAAAGAAAAGTAATATTTATTTTGTTATAATAAAAAAAAATGTGGCACAAGGCCAAAATGGGGCGATAGAGAAATGCTGGTCTTCAATCTATCTTATCTTAAACTTAGCTAGCCACGATTACTGACCCAAACATACTACAGTATTCGTTACACCATAACAACACATTCTTAATTACTATTCTTACTACAGTCACCATAATACCTCAAGTCTCTATGTGGTCCTAATTAGTCCTCTTATGTACAATTTGTATGTGGGATGGGGAATAATAACATAAAGGAAAGTTCATCAAAACAATTACCATAAAAGTATTTATAGAAAAAGCACAGGGAGGCGACATTACGGCGTTGGGAAGTGACTGAAGCCTGCATGCCAGGTTAGAACCAATAACATTGCAGATTCTTCTTTATAGTTTATCAAGAATCTTCAAATATATTGTAGGAACACCAGACCATATGAGACAGTAATATTCAAACCAAGGACGAATGGTAGACTTATAAATATGTGAGATAGATTCTGGCGAGAAAAAAACTATCTAGCACGACATAATGAACCAATATTCTTAGTAGCAGACTTAAAATTGATTCAATATACTTTTTCCGCTTCATGTCAGCTGAAAACATTAGTCCGAGAAGGCGCAAATAGTCACTCTTCCTGGGGTTAGCATCAGCCATGCTGGTGTAAGGTAAAAAGGGTTCTCTCAAATGGTTAAAAAAGAGAAGATTCGTTTTTGAGGCGTTAAAATTAAAAAGTTCTCCTTGCCTCATTTAACAACAGAATGTAGATCATTTTTAGATTAGCTGCCAAATTGACCTTATGGAACCTTATCGTCACCTAGTAACGTTGTAAATGCATTACCTTGTAGCAGACGTAGAAATTGATTCACTATACTTAAAGGAGGATATTAGAACGTACATACATCATCTAAATGAGCGATTCTCAATAATTATAATAATAAAAAATATTAAAAAGAAATGTTATAATCTCTATCACATATTGTTAAATGAAGGAAAAGTATTCAGATGTTATTTGACCACTTCGCAACGTTACCGTAATGTTGTAACAACATCGGGAAAATAATCTTTTTATTTTTTATTTTTTTTAAGAAAATAGTCTTTTTATTGATTAATTTGTTTTTTACGGCTTATCGACCCATTACACGTTATTTAAAGCTAGAAAATATTTTAGATAGTAATATTTTTCGGGTGGGTGGGTGGTAGTTAATAATGATTTTTACGGATACAAGTTCTACTGATTAACTCATACCTTTTCCAATGATATCTGCGCTGTTACAGTTTTTTGGATATATGTACTAGTGAGCCAGTCAAAATGAGCTGACTCATTTTATAGTTCACCAATGGGAGAGTTAACCAATCAGAAAGCTCAAAATATTCAATGCGACGTGTATAAAGGCAGCCATTTTTTTTTCTCCCAAATTATCTTCACTGCCAACCTGATATCGAAGACTTAAAGAATTAACAGCCGCTACTTTCTCCGAATCTACACTGCCAACCTCTGATATTGAAGAGATTACAGACCTCACTGGATTCCATATTCAGAGACTACGGCAAACATGGTCAACATGCGCAAATGTAATTATAACGAACCCGACTGGAATTGGAACTTGGCTTTCTGATTACAACAATTTTGTCTTAGAAAAATGATGAACACTGCAATCTTTTTCTTAGAAAAAAAAAACAAGACCCTGATGATGACATTGTGCTAATGTTGAAAGTACTCGGAATAAAATGAATATGCATCAACATGCTAATTTTCCTTTAATAAAGATACTAAGAAACTTGTCCGTTATGACGAGAGGATCCTATTAAAAATAAGCAGACAAAACTTGTCTAAATTATTTAATGAGACACATGCACAAACACACACATTATATATATATATATATATATATATATATATATATATATATATATATATATATATATATATATATATATTATATATATATAAATGAGACCATCTGTTTATTTTGAAAGTTTTCAACTGAATGTCATTACAATTGATAAATTCCGTTAAAAGTTGTAGAATCTGATGTCATTTGAATACACAGCTGTTACAGGGGCCGAAACTAAGGAAATCTACGTGAATATTAAATTATTAATTATTAGCATAATGATAGTGTTTATAAAACAGGTAAATTCTCCTCTCAACATAATAAACAAAGACAGAAAAATGTGAAACCCCCAGGAAAGCTGATGAATTGTGTCTTGCTCCATCAGGTCAATGCTCCAGCACATAAGTTTTTCGTTACAATGCTTTGAACTGGATGATCATTATCCCTATTCTACTGACTTGGTCCCATCTGATTATCATCTGTTTCCCAACTTGAAAAAAACTTTGCTGGGCACCCGTATTGCATGTGATGATGATGTCATATCTACTGTTGATGACATTTTTAACCAACAGGATGAACAGTCTTCTTTGAACAGTTAGATATCAGTCTACCTGGGAAAAAAAACTGCTCTTATTAATAAGAAGAGTTGAAATCAATGCAGTCAGTCTATGAACTTTTCAGTTGACCCTTGTATCTATGGTAAAAATTCCCCGATGTTTGTTCTAAGCGTATTTGTGTTTGATGGTGTGTACGCTTGAATCAGATTTCAAATGTAAGTCTTTTAATTGATTAAAAATAAATTCTCCTCGTTTCTTATCTAAATCTTGGAGATTTTTATGAATTGAAAAGGAGGAATCAATACGAGATAAACGAAATCTTTATCTGCTCCACCCAATCGTTGAATTAATCCACACCTAAGTTTATGCGTCTTTTCTATATTTTATATAAATAAAACGTGTTTTCTTTACTCCACCCCGCAACCAGTATGGCAACAGATGCAATATTGTTTCTGCACATTAGATTTCAGTTTTCTGCTATGCCTATCTCCAGACAAATAAGGAATATTTTCTTCAAGGTAAGGTCCTCTTTAAATTAATAATCTTCGTTAGAACGAATAACAAAATGATTTTATTTTGTTATTCTCAACACAGTACTTTCTCGATTATCCGTACATTGATTTTCTAGACTCCGATTATCCGGACATGAAATGAAGAGAAAAACTGATATGATCCAAAAACCTTTCAATTATCCGAACTAAACCCGTTCTAATATTTCATCTCGAACAAGAGTTTCGAGAATTTAGAAATGTATACTCAGCGTTTGATACAAACGCAGATAAAATCAATCCAATCTTGTCAATTTCCTCATTGTTTTCATACAAAGAACATACATTTTAACTGTAGGGATGGCAACAAATAAATCATTAAATAACCTCTGACTCCTAGTACTAAATTATGTAGGAGTATGAATCCAAAAGAATAAATAATTAATTCTAAAAGAAAAATGAATAGTTAAGTAATAAAATTACTTTAAAATATAAATAAGAATGATAATTAACAATTAAAAAAGAAAAAGTGAGATTATAAAAATAGTTAAATAAATATGAAAACTCTCACCATTTTGTCGCCAATTGAAGCAGAAATCAAATTAGATATCCGTGGAAGGGACTCCGACAGACCACAGGTAAATTCGATAAGCAAAAATCTTTATTTATCTCTGTATGCATACATGTTCTTTGAAATAGAAATGTTTTCCCTGAAATGTATACAAAAGCCTTTTATCGTTTTTCTTTATGCTTGTTGCGTTGCAATTTACTTCCACCAAACGAAAAAATGAAAAAGCGCTGGAAAAACTAAAAAGATGAATCGAATTTTTCTTGTCTGTCATATTTAAAAATAGTTGTTTAAAGAAAGGTTGCTACCAAATTATTAGTAGGGCTTTTAATTCTTTCAGAATCACCTTACTATGGTGGTTGAATTAGGGCGGTGAGAAGACATATCCTTCTCTTACACCCCTCTCTATTTTTGTATATTTACTGAATTCATTTTTATGACATAGCGGTATATAAATCTCTTTGAGAATAAAAAAGCATGCTTGTCATTCCATTGTTTCTGTTATTCTGTTTCATCCATGTATGAAAGTATCACGAATGGGGGAACGTAAACTGAACATATTATTTTTTGCTTAACTCATTACCGTTCTTCTGATTGGTTGAAACAATCCAGAGAAGGAGCCCTCTTATCAATCCATAACTTTCCTTGCTCATATTTTTCAAAGTGCTGCTTTAGGTTTAATCTTACTTATTATAAAACGCAGATTGTGTGTATGTGTGTCTGTACGTTTATATATTGGATCGGATTTCCTACATTTTTCAACCGATTTCAACAAAACTTCACAGGACAGCGAAAAATTATCTTGCGGTGGTTCTTACAGCGCCCCAAATTGGGAAAACACAATTGTTTTTGCACGAAATCAATTTGTAAACACGATAAAACACGATTCTGTCGCCAGAATGAAAGGGGGACATCTTATATCGAGTTATACTTATTATAAAACCCAGGTCGTTTGTGTGTGTGCGTTCCTTTATATATGGGATCGGATTTCCTACATTTTTCAACCGATTTCAACAAAACTTCACTTTTTTTGACAAGTAGTGTTTCTTATTGTCTTGCACACTTTTTTCTTTATTTTTACATTCAGAATGCTTTAAAAATTCCATTTACAAGACAATTGTTTATAATAAAATTCTATTCAATCGATAGACTCATAACGATTGAAAACAATGTTTTTGTTTGAGTTTGGGTTTGACCAATTCGTAAAAGAAAACCCAAAAAAAAAAAAAAACTAATTAAGACATGCGTGTCCGTCAACCTTAAACAATAATCTTTGTCAATATTATTTTTCAGTCTTTATGATGGTCGATACTTGATCTATCTCTTACTGTTACATCCCCGGGCAATGCCGGGCTCTCCTGCCAGTCAGTATTGTAATTTACTTTGTACTCATAACCGAGGTTTAGAAAATGCATGATTACACATTAAAAAAAAAAAAAAAATCTTCTATTGTCTAGTCTATTTCTGGTTGCATGAAAATTTTGTCTTCCAAAGAAGAAACTTAACTTAAAACATTTGTAAAACATCTCAACAATTCTATTAGGTTGGTGCAAAAATAATGACGTAATAATGTCGTTTTTTGACGTTAAAAATAGGTCAAAAAACGACATTGTTACGTCATTATTTTTGCACCAATCTACTATCTATCTCCTGCTGATTATCTATGTATCTATTAGGTTGGTGCAAAAATAATGCCGTAATAATGTCGTTTTTTGACGTTAAAAAATACGTAAAAAAAAAAAACGACATTATTACGTCATTATTTTTGCACCAACCTAATAGAATATACAATTTTGTATTTGCATTCTATTTTCTTCTTTCCTTTTCCTTTGTGGACGTATTGACCATTTTGACAAGGCAAAATCTTCATTCCCAGAACTTTCCACAGTATATTCGTCATATTTTCATTGTGACTTTCCTGTTGAGTTTCACTGTTTCGTCTGTAACTACACTGATCTCTCACAAAAAACACAGTTTATCCTGTTACTATGTTTGTTTTTCTCTTGATCCATTCTTTCCCAATTCCACTGATGTAGCCAGTGAATAAAGATTCTACAATGAACTCCCCATTAATCTGGGGTGTCTCTAGGCATGGCGCCAAAAAATAAAATCTTGGTGTGCGGATAAATCAAATGTTAAGATTTAAAGATTTTTTCTTCTAGAATTTTTTTTATCTGATTTTCTTATAAAATGAATATTTTTAATATCTATTTTCCAACAGTAAACATTGTTTTGTTTTGATTTTAAATACATGTTTCTTTTTGCTGCTTATTTGTAATTATATTCTCAAAAGATATCAACAGGCATTTTCTGCATATAAAACATCTATAAATGTTTTAAAAGCTAATGTTTCCAAAAAAGTGAAGAAAGAAAAATAAGGATGATGAAGTTTTCTGATATATTTTGAAAATTAATCGCAGTAATGAATTTAGAGAAATGATACAGTTCAGTCCAGTAGCATTGTCATTGACTGAAACTAAGAAGTTAAATTTAGTCTTTTGTTTAGTTTTCAGTACAACCCCCCACCCCCAAAAAATATCAAAGACGCAGCCTCCTTCATATAACATCGTTGATGGTATAAATGTGTAAACATAAAGATGATGTCTCTCTAAGCTTATCACCGATCAAACAATGAAACCCCATGTTGGATCTCTATTCTCGTTCGCGTCGGCGTGCACAAAAGCTGAGGAAACTCCCATTGCGCACCATCAAGGCCGGTGGGTGGAATAAACACCACGGCGTGAAATGAAGACTCAAACCATGTTTCCTATATATTTTGTTGTTTATTTTAAGTAAAGGTTCATTTGCACGGTCTGGGCAGGCACTTGAGAACAACTCCTGCCACTTTTAACATCTCAGTCTAATAGGTCAACTTTTCCCTTCAACCATCAACTCTCTGCTTCTACATCACAGAGCGCAGCTGGCAATTCTAACGGGCGGCATCAGAACTACACCTACGTGTCAGCCTTCACCCAGTAATAGGCAAGCTGGCATTACCTCAATCCTAAATGTAACTTTTAATATAAGCTTGCAATCGGAAGTCTTTAACGTCCGGTTTGTTGTCACTTCTCAAAAATTTTAATTTATTTATTATTTCATTATCTTTTGGTCAATTGTGTGGCTGCTTTTGAGGACCCCGTTTCACAGACCTTATCGCTGGTCACTTGATAAAATCGCACATCACCCCCTTCTATGTGTCTGTCCAAATCAAAGTGCCACAGGTATATTTTTCAGAAGATTATCTGGTAGGAAAGGATGCGTATATGTATAGGTTTCATGTTGTTGGAATTGCTTATGGTCTGATGTCATTCAAAGTATTTTTTAAGCTAATAAAGAGAACTTCAAAAAGTTCGCGATTCCTCTTTTTTTTTTTTCATAGATATCTATATGTAAAAATAGATATCTATATGTAAAAGTCTGTGACTTTCGTTAGTAAGTACGAACGCAAACCCGCCCGCCAATCACAACCTCTAAAATAGCCATATTGGTGATTAGCTACTTCAATAATTAAATGTGTAAGGTTTCTTACGGGAACATCTTATATCACGGGAAATGGCGGTGAAAAGATTACAAAATAACTGACCAACTGATTTGCAATACAAAGATAACATTTATTAAAACAGAATTAACAAAAGGAAAGTTTAAAACAAGTTTCTTTTGTTTGACATAAATTATATACACAGCGAAATGTTCATTAATATGTTATAGTATGGACTTTGTTGGTGTGTTTTATGCGTGAACCATTCACAACACTTGCAGCTTCAACGTGAAAAATTTCATGTCAGAAAACCCGAAAAGAAAGTTACTCTAGGGTTCATGTGTTTTATATTCGAGAGCTGCTGCTGATAAGTTTTATTTAGAGCTGCTACTGCTACTATCATTAATGTCACTAAGTATACATTGACCGATCAAAACCAAATTTTGGGGAGAGGTGCAAACAGGTAAGGGGTACAAAATACAGTTGGTTTTACTAGGGCGCAAAAAACCCGCTAAATAGGGTTTCTGTCAAACTATTTTTCAAACAAATCAGCTTATTTAAATTTTATCGATTGGTTTGCGAAATTGGACAAAACATAGTTTGTAAATCTTGACAAAAAGTGTTAGCAACAACTTCAACAATGCTAAATACTGTGAGGATTTCAACATGCATCAGTGTGTTGCAAAATATTCTAGTAATGTAAAAATGGGAATTTATTTTCTTTGATAAATAAATTAGTTGCTTAAATACAAAATACTCCCACTATTTTAAAAAACAATCTAATGATTAAAATAACAAATAGTTATTTAATAAAAATGCAATATTGTTTTGTTTTTTTGCATATCTTTTCTTTAAGGTTTTGTATATACAAAAATCCAGTTTCCTGTTGTGAGAACTATAAACAAATCAGAAGACCAAATGCTTTAAAAAATTGGAATTTGGTTCCAGAAAGAAATATTTACACATGTCTAATTGTATTTTGCATGCTCAAGAGTAAGAAATCCTATGAATTTATTCTTTGCTATTAAAAAGGAAAAAAGAAATGTTCTAAAAAGATATTGCTTACCATGAAGTCCTTTAAAATTAAAGAAATTATTAAACCACAAAGTAGGGGTTTTGTCAAAGTATTTTCCCAAACAAATCAGCTTATCCAAATTTTATCAATTAGTTTGCGAAATTGAACGAAACGTAGAGTTTGTAAATCTCGACAAAAATGTTAGCAACTTCAACAATGCTAAATACTGTGAAAATTTGAACACACGTCAACGTGTTGCAAAAAATTCAAGTTTCCCAAAATTTCAAGGAACATAGTACAAAAAAAGTTTGATTTCTATTAGGTCCCTTTTATTAGAAACCAAGAAACATAAAAAAGTTGCGCTTGTATATATTTATATATGCTAATACGCAGACATTTTTGTTGTAGATGCGGAAACATATTCGTCTGACTATTGGTTTATTGGTTGTAAACATATATTTTCTATACAAATATTATGTCTACCTTTATCATAAGGAAGGTAGGTGATCATTTTAGATTTTTTTCTCTGAATTCTACATTTTATTTGAATTAATAAACTTGACAAACGTTTCGTTTTTGTAAGTATTTCTATATCTGCCAACAGGCTCAAAACATCTAAATCAAGCGACAGGGTATATTTTTTTAGTGACCAGGTAACAATCGTTACAACTAGGCTGAGATGTTTCAGCAGATATTTTACCTTATTTATCTCAGTCTTTATATAATTCTTTGAAACCAAAAACTTCAATACTGTAGCTGGTCGTGGTATTGGAGATCTTGCTTCGCTATATTGAAAGCTTGGCCTTGTGACTACCATCACAAGACCAAGCTCGTGGTAGTCATCGCAGTGGTTTGGGAAGGTCGGTTCTGTTTACATGTGGTTAATTGGCGTACTGGCTTCACTCGGCTGCTGCTAGTACCTGAATGAGGAGGTTAGCAATAAAGGACTCAATAAACGGATGCGAAAGGAAATTAACGCATATTTATTTCGGGCCCCTGTACGTAGAATAAAGAATAAAAATAGTTTTATTCACCTCCCGAAACGTGAATGTGAAACTTAGTCCATTGCGGTGTGGCCTTTTATAGTGGGCGTACGCAGTTAGTAACTTATGCTGTCTGGTTGATTTTGACATCATCCACTTTCGAGTCTTTTCCTTTTCTGAGATGTGTCTACTGACAGATTTTGATTGGATACTTTTTTTTTACTACGTCACGACAAAGTTATTTACAGGCTGTGAGGTGGGAAACGAAGGAGAAGGAAAAATGTATTTTTGTGTAGCTATCTTTTAATATTTTTTTATTTATTTCTTATTAATTTAAACCTAAAGACAATTATAGCCAGATAATAGTCGTCAAAATATTAAATCATTTAGGTACCTCCACTTTTTCGGCATAAATTATCGATACCTAAGTTTAAAATGCATTTTTAAAAATGAAAAAATATGCTTGAAGATTTCATTTTAGCTTTACTTGAAAGTTGAATCATTAAATTTATTATTTCCATTAAGTAAACAATTCTGGTATATTTCAGATAGAAACTATATACATTGGAATGTCAAATTTAATTTCAAATTTTTAAATTTTCTTAAAAACCGCCATTTTAAATCTGAAAAAAATGTTATTTTTTTTGTAATAACCACTAATATTTTGACGACTAAATTTTTTACATTTCCATAAAGATTAATGGCCGATAAATCTCCACTGAAAAAAAAAAAAGAAGTTTTACAAAGATTCTAACACAACGCATAAAAAAAACATCCCCGACAAACTGAATTCTCTTAAAAAAAAGAAAGAAAAATAACGTTGCTAAATGCATGACTGCATGACAGGACTTGGTGTATTTACTGCTTTGCCGATCGCTTGACGTAAAAATTAGGATCAATTATAGGTTTTTAACTAAGCATTAGTGCTAAGCTAGGGGTAGAACTTTTCCGTAAAAGTTTGACGAATGAGATAATCTGCAATTTGCATTTACATTACTACAGTGTAACCCGGATATAAGAGAGTTGTCGGGACAGGATAAGTCTCTTATATCCGGGTTTCTTTTATAACCGGTTTTCTCTTATATCCGGGCTTGGTCGAATTTATATACATTAACACAGGCTTAGAGACCATATAAAATCTCTCTTATATCCGAGTTTCTCTTATATCAGGGTCTCTTATATCCGGGTTACACTGTATGTGGTCTTTAGCATCTCTTTCACCTGGTTCTGTTATGCATTTGCACCAAAAACTGAAAAAAAAAATGCTTCCTCTACTAATACGATTCATAGCTAAAATAAATGCATAAATTGATTTAAAAGAACAGTTCAGAAAAAATATTACAATTTAAAAAAACACAAGCGCTACTGAAACTAGCAATTCTGCAAAAACACAGTAGGCATGGAGCCCTCACCCGGCTCAGAGGTTCGGGGTAGTAAGCACCGGCCCTGTCGATTATTATAGTTATATATACAATATAACTTAAGTAGAAAAAAAGTAAAAAAAAAATACAAAAAACAAAAAAGCAAAAAAAAAAAAAACGCTGCTGAAACCAGCCCTTTTCCAACCTCGTCGGGGGTTCCTGCGTAGTAAGCACCGTATTGGCTATGTAGATACACGGTGTTTATTATTAGTTGACGACTGACAATGTAACGTCAATTTAAAAATAATTTAAAAAAAAATGGCGGATTGCCATAAAATAGTGCTGAAAAAAATAGCAGAGGCCACGATGGGGGGTGGTGCAAAATGTCCCCCTCCCCCTGGTCGGGAGTGTCGAGGGTAAGACGCGCCGGCACTGTAGAAAACGAATCAATAAATCAATAAGCAAAACCTAATTTTACTATCGGAGTTAGAAAAAAAAAAGCACTACAGGAATTCCTAAACAAGTTAGTAAAAGTAAGCAAAGAGAAAGAATTATAAGAAGCCAGAATTTATGCCTGTAAGCAAGAGAAAAACCTCAAGATGGAAGGTACGAATTGGTGACGTCACCATATCTTCTTGCAATAAAACCTCTAAGCTAACGGAATTTAACGAATAATTTGCGAAAAATACAAAAAATAGAAAATAGTATAAGACATGCATGCGTCTTTTCACTGGATTTAGTTAAACATTACAGCGTGATCATCTTAAGAGAACTACATGTCCTACCAGGATTTATAATTCGTGGGCATAAACTTAAGAATATAAATTAAGCAGATGACACTGTGTTTATGGCGGGCAGAATACATACCGCAGAAACTCTTAAACAAGGTAAAAAAAAAAGAACCCTGAATTGTATGGTGACAGAATTTATGGCTGTAAGCAAGAGAAAAACACCAAAATGTCAACTACGAATTGGCGACGGCAGAATCAAATAAGTATATAAATTTAGCTATTTAGGAATTGCTGTCACAGACGACACAGAAATCCGAAGGCGCAATAGAATAAGGAAAGATGCCTTCCAAAAACAAAGTATTAAGAAATAGAAAAACTGCGTTAGAAACAAATAAAAGAGTGCTGAACAGATGTGTGATATCAGTCCTCCGATGTGGCAGTGAATGCTGGGAAATTTCCTCATACATGAAATGGAGACTTGAGGCAAAGGAGATATAGTTCTTCAGGAGGGATGCTGACAATACCATGAACAGATGAGCAACGAGGATGTTTTAAGGTAAAGAGGACAGTAGTAGTTAGAATCGAAAAGGGACAGCTGAAATTTCTTGAACACATAACGTGGAAGGGGATGGGGAGAATATTAAACATGACATAATGAAGGTAAGAAGGGCATGGGGAAAATAGCGAGAAACCTACCAAACGAGCTTGTGTAAACGGATGGCAGAACAGGAACTGGGTAGGATAGTAAGGTGACAAATATTATTTAAAGCTACGAAAGGTTGGGAAGTTGTTGAGAGTCATCATTGTTCATTTCCTGAAGGAGTACTGTACGTAAAAGAAGTAAACCTTTTCTAATGCATTGTGGGGTGGGTATGAATCTTGGATATAAATGAAACACTCTCCATGTTATTTCTTTTGTTTTTTATTGTCAGCTTTTACAGGATTTGTTCATTCATTATCTTTTTGACTTCATGCAGAATATTCTGACGACGATATGAACTTATCTTATATCTATGTCATCACCCCGACACACAAATCTTTGACGCAAAAGGCAGACCTGACGAGACTTTCTCACACGTTAATGCACGTACCCAAACTGGTGTGGGTAGTCATTGAAGATTCAAATGTCAGAAGTCGACTGGTAACCAGTTTCCTGAAGAAAGCTGCAGTCAAAAGCGTTCATCTCAACATCACAACAAACCCGAGCTTATCCAGTTTGAAAGGAATGGCACAGCGCAACGAAGGCTTAAAATGGCTGAAGAAATATCTAGAAAAACAACCACAAAACGGGATTGTTTATTTCGCGGATGTTGACAATACTTATTCTCTTGAACTTTTTTCTCAGGTAACCTTTCTGTTTTTTTTTTTTTTTAATTTTACTTTATGAATTATGTATTTTCCTTATCCTAGAGAAATTCGATATCAAGGACAACAAACAGTGGATAAATAAGTACAGGGTTGTTGCGATAACCAGTAGTGAGTGTTACTATTGGAAGGTCGAATAGTTCTCGAGTAAGTCGGAATCGTACTCAACAGATCCCAGCAAGTCTCACGTAGCCCGTTGATATTATAGGTACTTACTACCTATAGTGTAGTCACTTATGGGGGTGCCAGGTTATTCCATAGTATCATTTATGAATTCAGTATTTCCTTCTCCTAGACTGGTTGCCCTACCAGGGCTAAAGAGTTCAAGCCGCCCATTTTATTTACGGCGTTATTAACTCAGTACTTTCTTCTCTTATATTGGTTGCCCTCAGTCAATTATGTGCCATGCGTGATATACGCTTAGGCGATCATGTATCTTTCCATACATGACTGACGAGACAGGTTTTTTCCCGCTGTAGGTTGCCATTTCGTTCTGCGGTAGACCAGTTCCATCTACGGCTATAGAACCTGGTTTGTCCTGCTATTTACCAATATCTAGTGGGGGGGGGGGAAGAGGAGGATTCATAACTTTCCAAAGGGTATTAGCACGTAAGTGAATGTAATGGATTCGACTGGAATTCGAATTCGGCTCTCCGATTCGAGCTGCTATCCATTACTCCACCGTGCCTCCTCCTACTATGGCTAAAGAGTCCTGCCCGCCCATTTATTTATTTACGTGAGATATGAATTCAGTATTTCCTTCTTTTAGCCTCGTTACCCAACTACGGCTAAAGAATCCAAACCCCGCCCTTTTATTGAGCAGGGTTATGAATTCCCTTCTAGACTCGTTGCCCTACTAGTGCTAAACAGCTCAGCCGCCACTTTAATTACGTGAGATATGAATTCAGTATTTCCTTCTTTTATACATTGTTGTCCTACTAGGGCTAATGAACCCAATATACCCTTTTATTTACGGGGTTATGAATTCATTATTTTCCTACTCTTAGACAGGTTACCCTAAATTAAATTTTATTTTAATTTGGTATCCACCCAGTGGAAATATCTTATCTTTTCAGGCTTATGGCCACATCACCTTGAAACATTGGTTCCCGTTTCATCACCGAAGTTAAGCAACCTCGGGCTTAGTCAATACCTAGATGGGCTACCGCTTGTAAATACCAGGTGCTATAAGTTTGGATGTGCGGGTGGTGTAATGGATAATGGCTCGGTATTGTGAATCGGAATTTGAACTTGGAGAGCCGTATTCCAATTCGCTTTGTGCTAGTTATACCCTTGGGAAAAGATTTTGATGAAAAACCTTGTTTTTTTTTCATCATGTATGATAATTTTTAGTGAATCTTTGTAGGCACACACACACGCACGCACGCACACACACACACACACACACACACACACACACATATATATATATATATATATATATATATATATATATATATATAGCACCTCGAAGTGGTGTAACGGTAATAGCTTGTCTTGCTATAACATAGTGAGTTCGATCCTCACTGGGTGCCCCATACTTTCAGCCTTGTGCCACATCTAAGCTATGCTTGGAAAATCTGTATATATATATATATATATATATATATATATATATGTTGCATATATTTTCATTGCGACATGTTTCATTGAATAATTTAGACAAGTTCTGTTTACTTATTTTCAATTCAATTGGATTCAATCCATAATCACGGACAAACCTTTTGGTGTCATTATTAGGGGAAGAGAAAAAATCGCCGTGCTGATACATATTATTTTATTCAAAGTACTTTCGACATAGCACAATGTCATCATCAGGGTGTTGTTTATTTTAAGACAAATATTGTAATGTTCATCATTTTCAAAGACAAAATTGCTGTATCCATTTGAAAGTTAATTGACATCGCTTCAGGAGAGGTATCTAAGTATGGCGTGACGAGAGTTTTTAAGAAATGTGTATCAAAACTATTAGTGCAAACCTTGATATGTTAAACTATCTATTGTACACATTTTAAAACATTTGTGCAGTATTCATAATTAATTTTATTAAGGGTTGATTTCAGTTTTTTTTTATATAGATAGCTTCGAGAATTTTTAGTTTATGTTGATAATTTCCTTGAAAAAGTAGAGATGTATTTTCAACAAGAATTTTTTCTGAATGTAAAAAGATATGCTGTTGTAAATGTTTAGAAATATTGGACATATCATTCAAACGAAAACTCAGCCTTCACTTAAAATTAGACCTAGTATATTATTAAACTACTACTAACTTGCACTACCGAAGTCCCATTCTATGATCACAAAAATAACATTTTAAAATTATATATATATATGTATAGATATACATACAAGTATATGATTGGTGTATACGGAATAAATTCCAATAATTCAACATCATCACTTGATAAGACAATGGCTATTTTTAGTGCTTTTATAACATATTTATGTTATAATTTTTAAATAAATAATTATATATATATTATATATTAGTTCTGGATTCGGCTTTTAGCAATTTCTATATGTCTTATCTTGAAAATAATATATTTAACAATTTAAAAAAATCCATCTGTCTAAGATATGTCGATGATATCCTTAGTCAAGAATATGAAAAAATATATCAACTCCTAAAACAATTCCAAAATAATTCTGTCCTTAAATTTACGGACGAACTTAATAATAGCAATAAAATTCCTTTTCTAGATATATTGATAAACATTAAAAACAATAAATTCACAATCTCCTCATAAAAAAACTACTAGCATAAATTTGTGTACGTTTAACTATAATAGTTAATGTCCAAATTACTATAAAATAGCCATCATAAAAACCTTAATAAACCGTGCAAAAAATTAATTCATCCACAAGAGATTCTACAGTGAACTAACTATATGAAACAACCTTTTATTAATAATAACATCCGTAGTGTTGATGAACAAATAATAATGTTGAAAATGACTAGACAAAACTTATTTTCAATGAAACATATGTACGCTGTTTAAAACAACCCCATTATTATGTAAACTTCTATCTTGAATGGTTCTTGGTCCTTACATTGGCAATAACGTAAAGCAAAAATTCAACAACACATAGATATATGATTTTGGCAAATGGGTATGTCTAGAAAATGCCAACACTATAATTTTTGAATTTACCGATGAGTAAGAATCTGGCAAATAGTAAGGTTACCCGCGAGACAAGGTTTGGGTTGCATTACAAATAAACAGATTGTGCGTCGTTCAATAGGGGATATATATAGTTTTACCATGGGGTATGAAATTTGATCTTAATTAAAAACTGACTTTTGGAAGTGGGTCGGGCTGATAACTTTTCACCACACCTTCGTAGATAAAGTTTATTAACTTAAAGAGACGTGAAAACTTTTCAGATCGAGCAAGTGTCTAATTTAAAATCAAAATTTGTGCTGGGTCACTTACAAGTCAATAGATACAAACAAGCACTTAAAATTCTTTTTCAACGTGTTGCTTTTCTTCCTTCGTTTTCTTAAAAGTAGGAGTGGTCAATACAACTATAAGGTCAGTCATGCGTGGATTCACTTAGTTTCACATTACGAATTTAGAATTCCATTGAAAATTATATTTGATTTTTTTCACTAACTGACTCACTGTTCTCGGCATGAGCGAGCCAACGATTCATAACTTTGTTTGAATTGGAAAGTCTTCCCAACTCTAATTTATTTTATTAATTTTATTCAAAGCATGTAATTCTGGGGTTTTGTTCCAAAGTAAGCGTTCGGATAGGCAACCATGCGAATGATAATTTTAGATAGTGTCACATAATCCTTCGAATGTAATAAATGTTTAATTTGACAGGAACTTAAACCTTATTACTATCAGGAGTCATTTTTAATAGTGTGTGTCTATGTATGTGTGTTGGTGAGTACTATAGGGTTTATTTCGAATCCCCTTTCCTTCTTTATTAACGTCATCCAGTTTTCATTCTCTGCTGTTTTTTATACCGTAATAAGTTTCCTTCCAAATTTGAATGCGTCTTCCATATAAATGTAAACATTTCTGAAATCCCATAATATTCTTGGGTGCATTTGGCTCCTTCGACCGATGTTTTAAGTATCTCCAATTTCTTACTAATGCACACACACACACACACACACACACACACACACACACACACATATATATATATATATATATATATGCAAAGTTTAACCTTAGGGCCTGCCAAAAAAATGGTGCGTCAAAAGTACGGTTTTTACCTTGATACCGCTATTACTTTATACTACCTCGGCAATGTTTATTGTTTTAAAAAGCGACGATTATATTTTTAATGAAGCCCAATGTTATGTTTAGCATATCTCTCTGCGTAGTAGCAGTCATAGTACAGTTCTCCGTGTATAGCCCCCCATCCACCACTCTTATGTTCGCCAGTTGTTCTCTATTTATACTTGTCTATCTCATTTGCATACAATATTACACCCAAAATCATATGAAAGTCAATTTATACATTTTCTGTTCTTAAAAATTTGCAAAATAAATAAATAAACACTATTCATTTATTAGATTGTTTTATTTAAAAGAATAATTTCATATTTACATTAGAAAAATAGTTGGTTGGCATACAATGCAATATTTATCATGTATCAATCTATAAAAGAAATACATATGAAACAATTGTTTTATTCATAAGTTTATGAAAAGTTACTAAGTTATGAAAATATATGAACCAACTATAAGGGAATCCTTATTATTTACCATTTTATAAATTTCGAATCGATTGTCAATTAGCCGATGTTTTGCTAATCATTCCAATATTCCAATCTTATAAATAAATAAATAGTCTTTATTATTTTTTTTAGATGTCCTCAAGGACACATGGCACAGTGGATAAAAGCGTTGGTTAGATCCAGTGACAGGACCCAAAGAGTGTGAGTTCAATACCCGGTTAAGGCAGTGGAGAACTTTCAGAGGGAAATTAGCAGGATATATAGATAACTAATAACCGACATCTATCAAACATGGCACGTGGAACTAGAACAGTCTACCCCAGTGAGCGAAATAAAGGGTTCAGTTCGAAATTCCAACCACCTGAAGAAGGTGTGATAAATATGGCGACAAAGATGAGGACAATTATCCAAATAATGTACATAATGCCTCATATCAGAAATATAGACAGACTCTTTATTATTTTTGTTGTCAATTCTCAAAAAGCAAAGCAACTGTATAATTCACTTTCATGTTTAGGTTTTAACTTTTATTATAATTTTAAGAATCGCTTTTACAAACAATAAACATTGTTGAATTGATTAAAGTTCAGTCAGTTATGTACCATGCATGATACATGCTTAGGCGATCATGTATCTCTCGATACATAATTGACGAGGCAGATTTTTTTCCTACAGTAGGTTGCCATTTCTTTCTGCGGTAGACCAGTTGTCATCCAAGGCTATAGAACCCAGTCTGTCCTGCTATTAACCCATAGCTGGAGGGAGAAAAAGAGGATTAATACCTTTCCCAGGTATTAAGACGTAAATGAATGCAATGGATTCGACTGGAATTCGAACTCGGTTCTCCGATTCCCCATTCCGAGCTACTATCCATTATTCCGCCGTAAAATCAATGTCAGGGGAAAACCGTCCTTTTCAGAATCGATTGGTAATTCTGATGCTAAATCACGATTAAAAATAAAATAAAATTAAAACAAAGAGTAATCTGGGACAAAAAAAATAATAATTTTAGAAAAAAAATAGGGAAAATCATTTATTTAAAAATTTCTGGTTCTATAGTGCATAGATGTTTTTATAAAATTAAAAA
The DNA here is from genome assembly GCA_963932145.1 of Acanthosepion lycidas. NCBI lineage: Eukaryota > Metazoa > Mollusca > Cephalopoda > Sepiida > Sepiidae > Acanthosepion > Acanthosepion lycidas. The sequence continues at coordinate 59,560,090 of OZ010585.1, read as the reverse complement.
AAAAAAAACTTGTTTGGTTAGTTAGTTATTTATAAAAGGGTAAATAATAAATATTACATTGTAGTTGGTTCATTTTAATAAGTTTGTAATTTCTATTTTTAACTTTTGAATAAAAACTTAAAAAACTTTCTTTTAAAATTTATTTCTGTATAAAATCATAAATAATAAATCTTTATACATAGCATTGTACTTAGTTAAGATACTTTAACTTTTATAATCTTGTAAACGTTGTCGAGTTAGTAGTATACACATTAATAGCGGTGTCACCAGAAAACATCCTTTTCAAACACATTTTTTCGTCGGTACGATCGTTAAAATTTGTTGGGCGTCAAGTAATTTAAAACAAATATTATTAAAAAAAAATCAATGATATTCAAAAGAAAAAAAATGTTCATACATTGAGAACAAGTTTGCAGACAATAAATTTATCTTCCAGTATGAAGTTGCTGTATCCCACGCAGTGAAAATATAAAAGAATCTTTTTAGGTCGAAGATAACTGGTTTTGATTGGCCTGCAATAGACCAGATGCAAATCCAATAGAAAATTTATTGGGAATCATCAAGAGTTTAAGAAAATACCATCAATGAAATCTTGAAGAATTGAAGCAAACTATTAATGAAATATGAACATCAATAACACGGGATGGATGTTGTAGGTTTGTGTCAATTTTTCTGATTGGTCAAATTAATTTATTTTTCGGCGTTCCTTTCTTTTTCATTTTTTATAAAGGCAGTTATGCGTGGAGCCTCCGTGAGTTTAAGTAGTTTTCAGTTACAAATAAGTAGGCTCTGCTCCTGCAAACTTCCGGTGTTTTGGGCTGGGTTGTTTTTTCTTTTTTTATTTGAGTAGGTTGAGAGACATATAGTAAGAGGTTGAGAGAGAAAGAAAGAGATTTTTATATTTTATTTTTTATCAGTACTATTAAAGATTAATCGGTTTGTTACCACAACGAATGAAAGAAATAGTAAATGCAAAAGGTGCATTCATGTACTAACTACAGTTTTTACAAATTTTGTTCAGTAACAAATAATTTAATCTGATAAAATACATCTTTTTTATTATTAGCTATAATAATCTTCAAATTACGAAAACTTTAACATTTCAAAGAAAACCTGGTTTGTTAGTAAAATGCTAATAGATTATTTTCGTATATTGAATTGATATACTTTTAAGAATAACTATAAACATTTTACTCTTAAAAATAATTCGATATACGAAAGTAATTTTCAAGGAATTCGAGCATAAAAAAAACAAAAAAGGTAAAAAAAAAACAAAAAAAAACAAAAACTGTATGTTCGATTCCATAAGTTAACCAGTCGGTCACTAATTTTGATTATTTCTAAAATTAGATTATAATTAAAATTATATTTTTAAATACTGTACATACTTGAGTTAGTACGAGTTTTTTTTATTAGATTTTTTAACGCAAAAAATAAGGTGTCGCACTATATACAGGTAAATTTTTTTTTGAAAGTCATAAATAAAAATTGGCATATTTGCGGATAATGACCCAGTGAACAATTTTTAAAAAATGCATTAATCTTTGTTGCGTCCTGGGTACAGTCTGGCCGCTCCAGTTAGGAATCTGTGATTGGCGCTCGGTATGGTGAGGGATTGACCCCAGGAACATAAATCGAGCATCATTTTGCTTCAGGTAAACAGTGGAGGCAGCGCTGTACCTGGCACCCAAATAAGATTGGCAATATCTCCTAAATGGTGAAGTTTCCTCGTTTTTAATAGCTATTTTTGTAATAATCAAGCTTTTTTTTTTACACCAGGAATAATGCATTTTTAAAAATTGGTCACTGGGGCATTATCTGCAAATTTACCTAAAAATCATTAATTTTCGGTGACTAGTTACACTACACAGATAATTTTTTCTTCGTTAAAATTCATGCCAAAAATTTCAGTTGGGGAAAGATTCCTTGGGTCACCGTTTGAATAAAAAAATGAGAGAAAATATTTTTGCGTGTTCAAATAAAATGATATTTATTTAAACGTAGGATACACAAATTTTAACTGTAATTACTTATCATGAAATGGAAGTTAGAAAGTTCTTCTCTTTGACTGTAAGGAAATAAACATGAATAATCTTTCAGTGAGGAAGAGAGAAAGAAGAGTTGGGAGTTTGTTGTTGCTTTGATGGCAAGACCCCGAGGTTGACTCGTGCTTCTATACGGTTGTCAGTCATTCTGCCGAGTTGAATGAATGTTTGGTTTTTGTGTAGGTTCCAGAGACCTGTGTTTATTTACAGCAGGGAGCTGATTTTATTGCCTATTTATTTTTATTAAATTTAAAATTTGAATTATGCTTGAAACGCGGAAGGCTGTGCGGAACACTTGCGCGGTGTGTTTAATTTTGTCATTTGATCCTTTGATTTGATGTTGTCCACTTCCGCTTACTGTACTATCCTCCCCTACGTCCCAGATTGATAGTTGAGATAAAATCAGTAAGTATTACTGTTAAAGTGTTTGGACCGAGTGACCCTTTTTCTCGATTTAGCGATGCGATGTTGCTGGCTTGTTCCCGCTGTGGAATCACTCTGGAGTGATTTGTTACCTGGATGTGTTGATTGTGATAGCGTTGTGTTGTTGTGAATCTGATACATTTCCATTATCAACATACGCTGGCTTGAGTCCTATCCACTGATCCTTTTTTTCCGTTGCACAAAAAAATGCCAAAGTATTTGTCTGTACCATGTACGTGTTCGATATTTGAGGTGAACTGACTGTTATAGTCTATGTCATTATTTTCTAGAAGAATATTTGTTTGTTGCTGAATGTAATGAGTATATAAATGCTTTGTGATCTGTGTAAACTGTGAAATTTCTACCTTCTAATACGTTGTCGTGTCCACTAAAATATCAACTGAAATATTTATAAACCAATCACACTCAAGAAAACACTTACATCTTAAAACACACCAATAAAATCATAGATTGAATCCCGGCACTCAAAATTTTAACATTCAACAAAAAACCGAGTAGAAGGATTCCTACAACGTGTTGACAATTCTTGATAGCAAAGCAGATAGCTAAAGATTCACGAGAAAAGGTACTGTAGTTTCTCTGAGTAGGAGTTATTTTTGTTGAATAGAAAGAAATGGGTTGAGAAATATCATTACGAACCTGTTGCAACACTAGCCCACTTAAAACTGCCGATGTATCCGTAGTAAGGGTCAGCTTGACAGTGTCATCAGTCCATAAAAATTGTAGTTTTGTGTAATTGATTATAACGTGTTTGGTATAGCTTTTTTTTTTCTGCATTTAGAGAGATACTCTTATTTTTACCTTTAAGTAAAGTTGTAAGTAGAGCAAGAAATATATGAACATTTAGGTATGTGGTTCCTGTAAAAACTGATGAGACCGACAAATCTCCTTAATTATTTGACTGAAGTTGATGTTGGTAGGTTGGTGATGACGTCTATTTTTTCTTTAATATGGATAGCGCCTTCTTTTGAAATTGTGTGTTCGAGGAAATTAAATTTGTTAACTCCGATGAGGCACTTTACGAGTGTTTACTGTTGATCCTTACTCCCTACTGCGTAAGTCTATTAAGCACTTGTGACAGATGTTGGTTACGTTCTTCTTTGTCTCTGTTAGTTATTAATAAGTCATCCACGTAGGTAAAATGCAGGGTAGCCCTCTTCCTCTATGAACCGTTGGAATGTTTGAGTAGCACTGCGTAACTCAAACGGCATTTTACTGAACTCAAACAGTCCAGTGGGAGTGATTACCACAGTCTTATAAATATCCTCATCAGCGACTGGTATTTGGTAATACGCACAGACTAAGTCGAGTTTGGAAAAAATAGTGCAACCGTGTAGCGATGTAGTGAAATCACTCAGGGAGGGTCGTGGGTAACGGTCGGATGAGGACAATGCACTTAACTAAAATCCCCGCATATCCGTCAAGTTGACTCATCCTTAGGGGCCAAGCGTATAAATGAGGTCTAGGAACTTTTAGAAGGTCGAATGATTCCTTGCTCCAATAAATGCTGAAATCCTCGTTTGGTGAATTTTAACTTGCCTGCCCTTAACTTGCGAGCTGTGACGTATGTACGTTGACTAGCGGTTGGTATGTGGTGTTTTGTTGAGTTTGCTACCAGTTGAGTGTGTAAATAGTTGTGTTAGGTCTGAGAATTATCTGAACGGTAGCTGCAAATTCATTATTTATTACAGCTGTATTTATACCGGTAGTAGAAAGGGACATGCGTTTCCCTGTGTTTTCGATCTAGTTTCCTCATCAATTAAGGTTTAACTGGACATATTAACAGAGAGTTTAAAACGTGGTTAAAAATCTACACCGATGATGGGTGTTTTCACGTCAGCTATTATGAAAGTCCATTTGAATTCTCTCCGGAGCCTTTAGCATGAGGGTCCTTTCACCATATGTCCAAATAAAAGATCCATTTGCGTCTTGTGGTGTTGACGTGGAGGTAGTGTTTGTTCGTTTAAGTGTCGGTGTAGCTGGTATGACACTAACCTGTGCGCCTGTACCTATCAGGAAGTTCATCTTAGTTGAGCTGTTTTTTTGATCTAGAATAAGGTGACCTTTTTTTAATATTGTTTGTCCAGTCAGTGCGGTCACATTTATTGACTGGATGAACAGTTTTCTTGAAACTAGCATGGTTAACTGCATTTTTGCATGTTGCTGCCGAATTTCATATGGTACCAGCAGTGTACGCCTCTTGAACCAGGTCGTCCTGGGTAAGACGATAAACTACATCCGGCAGCAAGGCCTCTGATCAGGAGGTTTTGAGGACCTCTTAATCGTTGGTGTTCCCAGGTCCACCCTGACCCGAGGTGGTAGCACCTACCTGGGTTTCAGCTATGGGCAAATAGTTAACTCCTCAAACAGGGGTCAAAACATGTAAAATTATTTTTAATACCAGCAAAACATTTTTGAAAACAAAAACAAAAACAAAAAAAAAAACAAATATTGCCAGCAATACATATTTGAAGGAAAATTATTTCCAGAAAGATTTTTGAAGAAAAAATAGATTTAAAAAAAATTATTACCAACAATAACATTTTTGTCGGCATTAAATAACCCATTGAGGTTGATATGCCATAAAAAATAAACCATAAAACTCTTGAACCAGGCCCGCGCCTGCTATTATGTCGTCTGGTTGCGTTGTGTCTTTGTATTGAATGGCATCTGTTTTTATAATGTTGATGCATCATCTCCATTTGTTTAATTAATTCTGCTACAGCTTCCTTGAGTTGTGCTAACTCCGTGATGTTTGTGTTGTCTTTTAGGACCAATTGTAGTAAGCTGTTGCTTTTTGTGTTATGAATTCTGTGAGCAACATCAGCTAATCTTTCAAGGTTTTCCTTTTGACATAGGCGTTAACATTTGCGTGGTCGTTGTAGGTAATTTATCTAGCCACATTAGAATAGAATCAGCCATGATATCGTCTCCAAGTAGCGACCTCATGTGGCGTAGTAAGTGAGATGGCGTTCTGTTACCAAGTTCAATGTTGTTAAATAAATCGCGTAGCATGCTTTGTTTAGATTTTCTCAACAGTTTAATTCTTGCTTGGCGTAAAATGTCATATGGACGGTCTTCGAGCATAATCTAAAGTAGGTGGTTTCCTTCTACGGCTACTTCAGTGGGTAGTTTTTCGGCAACGTAGCAATATCGTAAATGCTGAGATGTCATTTTATTTGCTTTGAAAATTACTTCCAAGATCCATAGCAGAATTGAATGTTGGAAGGGTCACCGTTAACATGGTCTCCATGGGTTGCGTGGTCGTAGTCTCCTCCATTATGCGATAAGTCAGTTGAATTTGTGGTCTGTAAATATGGATAGGCACCTCTTGTTAAAATCAGAAAAATACTGTGTTCGTGTCTGTGTTCACAAATTGTTGGGAGCAGAATTATGCAGTGGTCATTTCCGGTCGGATTGTCATCATCTGTTGGGGAAAGATTCCTTGTGTCACCGTTTGAATAATAAAAAAAAAAAAAATAAGAGAAAAAATGATATTTATTTAAACATAGGATACACAAATTTTAACTGTAAATTAGTTATCATGAAATGAAAGTTAGTTCTTCTCTTTGACTGTAGGGAAATGAACATGAATAGTCTTTCACTGAGCGAGAGAGACAGTGAAGTTGGGAGACATGATCAAAGGGAGTTCGCTGTTGCTTTTATGAGAAAGACAAGGCGCCGAGGTTGACTCATATCTCTTTCTGCCGAGTTGAATGAATGTTTGGTTCTTATGATCTTGTGTAGAGGCATTAGATAGAGGAATCGGAGGGCCGAGTTCGAATTCCAGTCGAATCCATTGCATTCATTTACGTGCTAATACCCTTGGGAAAGGTATGAATCCTCGTCTTCTCCACCTCCCCAGCTATGGGTAAATCGCAGGACAGACCGAGTTGTGTAGCCTTGGATGGCAACTGGTCTAACACAGAAAGAAATGGCAACCTACTGCGGGAAAAAAAATCTGCTTCGTCAGTCATGTATCGAAAGATACATGATCGTTTACGCATGTATCACGCATGGCACATAACTGATTGACTGTAGGCTCCAGAGGCCTGTGTTTATTTAGTGGCGGGAGCTGATTTTATTGTTTTTTTATATTTAATAAATTGAAAATTTGAAGTATGTTTGAAATCCGGAAGTCTTCGCGGCGCCCTTGCCCAGACTTACGGATTTTTAATTTTTTTTCACTTACTCCTTTGATTTGATGTTGTTCACTTCCGCCTACTCTACAGCACTATACATGAAGTCGGCTTATACACAAGTATGTACAATATTTCTATTTCGTATATTTTTAGATGCGTTCTTTGAAATGGATTTCTGTTTGGCCTGTGGGACTTTTACCACCTTTGTACGAATCTCCGAAGGTTGAAAACGGAAAGGTAAATGCCTTTATTAGTCACTACAAAGAAGGAAGGGGTAAGAGAGGGAGAGATTCATTTGGTATGTAAGAGAGGAAGAGAGAGAGAGAGAGAGTGAGAGATATGGTAAGTAAAATAGGAGGAGGACATATGTGTTTCCGCGAATATTTCCCTATTCTTCTTTTTGTATCCCAAATCCTTTCAGGGCGTGGTCAATAATAGCTTTCCACAAGTCCATGTCTTATGTTGATTTAAGTAAGTCTTGTAGTTTTACTTCATGGTCTGCCACCAAATCACACAAAGTGGTTAAAAATGTTACTCACTGTTTCCATTTGCTTCTGTTGCTTTCAATATTTGTATTAAAAACGATGTCAAGATAGATAGAGAGATAGATAGATATGAACACACACTGTGATAGATAGATAGATAGATAGATAGATAGATAGATATGAACACACTGTCATAGATAGATAGATAGATAGATAGATAGATAGATATGAACACACTGTCATAGATAGATAGATAGATAGATAGATAGATATGAACACACTGTCATAGATAGATAGATAGATATGAACACACTGTCATAGATAGATAGATAGATAGATAGATAGATAGATAGATAGATATGAACACACTGTCATAGATAGATAGATAGATAGATATGAACACACTGTCATAGATAGATAGATATGAACACACTGTCATAGATAGATAGATAGATATGAACACACTGTCATAGATAGATAGATAGATAGATAGATATGAACACACCGTCATAGATAGATAGATAGATAGATAGATATGAACACACTGTCATAGATAGATAGATAGAACAATGTCATCGCTTGATTCATCCACGAATATAGGCAGCATGGATATGTTTTTTTTTAGTCTTGCTAATGTCTTACGTTGTTTTGTGCAGACGTGGTTGAGCATCTTTTGCAACATATAAAGAGATAGATGTAGATATCACCACCGTTTCGCTAAAAAAGAGCATACCATGATGAAAAAGGCCCCAAACTTGATGAAAACAATTTTTTTATCGTCTAAATGTTTATGTTATTATTAAGAGGAAAGATCAAATATTTTTTGATTGTTTCATTAAATACTTTCATCCGATTTAGAACAGTAGAAATTTTGATAAAATATCTTGTTTTTTACAAGTTAAAAACGATGATGTCCTCCATTTTTGAGAAATTTGTAAACAAAAAGTTAAACTCTCTGTTTAAAAATCTTGTAAAAAATAAATTATACTTTTTTCAACAGTTATTTGATGAAAATTAGAAAATTTAAAGTTTACTTAATCTAATTTGAAACGAATAATGCTTTTTTTAGTTTTTAGCAGAAAAAATGTAGTTGAAAATAAGAGAATCATGTCTGTTGACTTGTTTTTTTAGCTGTTAATCTAATTGTTGTGGTAGGATCCACCTAATTTGCATAGTGGGGTACCGACCATATAAATATGGTTGGTACCGGGAAGAGAGGGGAAGGAATCAGGAGATCCAACCAGAGACTCTGCCCGACTGCGACTCAGTCAACACATTCTCCAGGAACGGTCTTCCCAGGAATATACAAAAGACTATATGTAAATATTGTGTACACTTTCTTGTTTCAATACATTTTGTTCTAAGTACATTTTGTGTTGCATTATTATTCCATGCATTAGTCAAGTTTCAACAATGGCGACGAGGTAGAAAGAACCATACGAAAAAAAAAAAAAGAATTAATAATTGATAGCTTTCAACAATTGGGACAAGTCAGTGAAGAACCCAGGTTGAAGAAAAAAAAATTATTAATTAAAAGTCCAACATCTAACGGAACGGCGAAGGATTCTGAATTTTTGGATATTTAGAAATCGTTAAAGGACGACGAAGCATAAGGATCGTTTACTCAGAAAAATTTGAAAGGTGTCGTAAACGAATAACGGTGATTTTAAATTGGAAAAGTTATCTACAACGAGACACCCGTTTAAAAAAAAAAAACTGGCCGACTACAAAAACGTGCATGTAATTAAAAGGCACACAAATACACCGTGTCGATTTTGAAAGGTAATGAACTTTTAAAAAATTATTTTTTTGTTTGTTTGCTCAACAATATTTTATAGTGACGAATTTACCTCTGATAATAAAAATCAGGTTTGTCATTGAAATACGCGAACAGAAGTAATAATAATAAAAAAAAATACCAAAGTTGATTATCACGGGCTTGAATGTAAAAACAAGACATAAAATAAAAAAGTCGTACGTTGTTTCGATTTTTCTGGTCAGCTTATATTATATCCATAGATACACAAATTAAAGGTATATTCTTTGTTGCATGAACACTATCAGCTAAAGATGGATGAATTATCCAAAGTCATATCTGAATTATTCAAGTCCCAGCAGTTGAGTCAGGCTGAATTATTCAAATCCCAGCAAAAATATCAAGAAAAGGAAGAGGAAAGACTTTTAGAAATTCAAAAGTTAATACTGGAGAAATTAAACAACAATCAGGCAAATGAGGGAAATTCTTCATATTCTAATAACACCATATTTAAATCGCTGGAAACTTTCAACTATGTGCCAAACGAAGAAAAAACGTTTGAAGCGTATTTTAAACCATATGAAGATATTTTCTACACAGACTGTGAAAACTTGTCGAATTCAAGAAAAGTCAGTCTATTACTAAGAAAGCTAGGTACAGCAGAACATAGCAAATTTGTAGATTTTATTCTACCGAGAAGAACGAATGAATTGGAATTCTCGGAAACAGTGAAATTGCTAAAAGAGCTGTTTGGAGCAAATATGTCGCTTTGGCATAAGCGATGGTTATGCATGAATGTCACTAAATCCGACCATCAGGATTATTTAACATATGCATCTATAGTGAATAGACATTGTGACAATTTCAGATTGGCAGAGATTACGGTGGAAAAATTTAAGTGCTTAATTTTTGCTCAAGGACTGGTATCCAGTAAGAGTGCCGAAATAAGACGTAGAGTTTTGTCTAAACTCGAATCTGAACAAAACCTTACTCTGAAAAAGTTAGCAGAGGAGTGTCAGCGGGCCGTAAGTTTAAAGAAAGAGTCTCAAAAAATCGAAGAAGCTGGCATTGCTTATATTAAAAAAAATAAAAAAACAGTCAAAGTACCCACCAGAAAAAAATTGGAGTAAAAATTCGGCGTATTTTAAAAATAGACAAGAAAAATTAAATAAGAAGAACGAGGAGAAAAAAAGGTTTCACCATATAATTGCAGACGATGCAACGAAAGACACTGGTAGGTAAATTGCCCATATAGAAATAAGAAATGTTTCGTGTGCCACAAGAAGGGACACAAAGGATCGTGTTGTAAAACGAAAAAATTCAATAGCCGAATTAGACAAACAAATTCGAATATCAAATCAGATAGAGATTTGAGGAAATATGTGACGACTGAAATATTTAAAGAGAATATCAAATTTCAACTCGATTCGGGTTCATATTTAACAATAATGAACTATAAAACATGGAAAATTTTAAAAAGGCCTACAATAATGAAGTCAACGAAATGCGCTCGAACGGTAACTGGAAAGGAAATTAACTTCGAAGGCGAGGTTGTACTTCCCATGAAATTGAACGGGATCGTTAAAAAAATAAAGGTTTTCATTCTGAAAAATGGAGAAAACTTGATGGGTACAGATTTTATTGAAACATTCGAATTGTGGGATAAACCGTTAAACTCATTCTGCAGAAAAGTAGAAAGTAATACGCAAACAAGACAGGACATTAAAGATGAATTAAAGAAAAAGTTTCCGGAAACCTTCACACCTAGTCTTGGAAGATGTAACAAGTTTGAAGCTAAATTTGAATTAAAGGAAAATACTATGCCAATTTTTAAAAAGAAACGTAACGTGCCTTTCGCAAGTGTAGAGAAAATTAACGAAGAACTTGATAGGTTGGAAAAAATGGGAATTATTTCGAAAGTAGAATCTAATTCATGGGCTGCGCCGATTGTGTGCATAAAAAAGAAATCAAACCAAATCAGAGTCTGTGTTGATTTTTCGACAGGGTTGAACTCGGTAATCAAGGACTACCATTACCTGTTACCGAGTCCGGAGGAGATTTTTAACAAGCTAAATGGTGGAGTTATATTTTCAAAAATCGACTTATCAGATGCCTATCTCCAAATTCCCGTCGAAGAGGAATGTTCGAAATTACTAGGGATAAACACGCATAGAGGGTTATTCAAGTACAACAGGCTTCCTTTCGGTATTAAAGTGGCACCAGCCATTTTTCAACAAGCTATGGACGTCATGTTGAATGACTTAGACTTTGCGTGCGCCTACTTAGACGACATCATAGTAAGGAGCGCTACCGTCGACGAACATCGAGAGCATCTCAATCAAGTATTTAAAAAGATTCAGGACTTTGGATTTAAAGTCAAGGAGTCAAAGTGCGAATTTGGTTTGGAGGAAATTAAGTATTTAGGTCACATAATCAACAAAAATGGCAGATTTCCAGATCCGGAAAGGTCCATTGCGATTAGAGACATGCCGACGCCCACTAATGTGGCGATGCTACAGAGTTTTCTGGGGCTCGCAAATTATTATCAAGCGTTCATTAAAGGAATGTACAATCTAAGAGCTCCGTTGAATGAACTACTAAAAAAAGACAAGGCATGGGAATGGACGGTAGAATGTCAGAAAGCCTTTGACGAAATAAAGAAAATGCTTACATCCGACCTCTTTTTAACCCATTACAATCCAAAACTTGATATTGTAGTGGCAAGTGACGCCAGTTCATACGGCATAGGAGCGTGTATTCAACACATAATGCCAGATGGTTCTAGAAAACCAATTGCACAGGCTTCGAGAACTTTACTCCCAGGAGAAAGAAGTTACTCACAGATAGAAAAAGAGGCGCTGAGTATCATTTTTGCCATAACAAAATTTCACAGATACATCCACGGCAGACATTTTATTCTTGAAACGGATCATAAACCTCTGATCACTATTTTTGGTTTGAAGAAAGGGTTACCCGTTTATATGGCAAATCGTCTGTTGAGATAGGGAACCATTCTTCTCAATTATGATTTTCACAAAGCACCTATCATCCAAAAATATAATTCATGCGGATAGTTTATCAAGACTCGTACCGAGTCAAGAAGAAAGATTCGAAGAATCAATTATTGCAAATATCAGAGCAGATTATGAGGTGAAAAGCATGGTAAACAACATTTTAAGAGAGCTACCGGTTACATCAAAGGAAATTAAAAAAGAAGCTGAAAGCGATGATTTCATTTTAGAAATAAAAAGCAAAATGGTAGCAAATGACAAAAAGTGCAGGAGATTTATTCAATTTGTAACGGATTTTTTATTATATGGTGAGAGAGTAGTAGTACCAAAAAAGTTTCAGAAAAGGATACTACGGGACTTTCATATGGGTCACCCGGGGGTTAATAGAACAAAAAGCTTAATGCGAAGCTTTGTATATTGGAAAGGAATGGATGTGGATATCGAAAACATGGTTCATCGATGTAAAGGGTGTGCGTTAGCAGCAAAGGCACCACCTATAGTACACAAACCATGGCCCAAGACAGATCATCCGTGGATAAGATTACACATTGATTTCGCTGGTCCAGTAGAAGATTATTACTACTTAATAGTGGTAGATAGTTTTACAAAATGGCCGGAAGTACTACGCTGCAAAAAGCCTACGTCCAATACCACAACAACTTTTTTGCATGAACTATTTGCACGGTTTGGTGTGCCAGAGTGTATTGTGAGTGACAAAGGTACACAATTCACTTCTGAAGAATTTAAGGAATTTTGTGAGTTATATCAAATTAACCACATAACGACGCCGCCGTATCATCCGAGGTCCAATGGACTCGCAGAAAGATTTGTCGATATTTTAAAGCGCGCGCTTAAGAAAGCCTCAGAGGAGTTCCAACGGAAAAGGCGCTTCAGCAATTCCTACAGGTATACAGAATTACGCCAAACCAGAGAACACACTCAAACATGGCACCAGCTGAACTAATGTTCGCTAGGAAAGTTAAGTCAGTGTTTGACAAGCTTTTGCCAGGAAAAAATAGAGTAAAGAATACTATGTATACAGCGAGAAAAAGATACACTTCTGGAGAGAAGGTGTTTTTCAACTGCTACAAAAACAACGTTGAGTTCTGGGAGCGAGGCATAGTGGAAAAGAGAATCGGTGACCTGATTTACATAATTAAAGGGCCGAAGAATACTCATAAAAGGCACCAGAATCAACTTAAAAAATGTTACGTTCTAGAGCATGAAAAGAGTATACCGGATGAGGAGGAAGATCCCATTGATGTAATGTATGATATGTTTCAAGTAGAACCTCCGCAGAATACTCCTGAACCAAGAAGATCCGGTAGGAAACGAAAGTTCACGGAACCATTGGACGTGAATCCAAAACGAAAAAAATATTAAAAGTATGCAAATGGATCTACAAAGAATAGCCATAAACAACCCATATAGGAAGTCAGTTTGAAATCCAAAAGGGATTCCAAGGCTTGGGAGGGGGGGGTGTTGTGGTAGGATCCACCTAATTTGCATAGTGGAGTACCGACCATATAAATATGGTTGGTACCGGGAAGAGAGGGGAAGGAATCAGGAGATCCAACCAGAGACTCTGCCCGACTGCGACTCAGTCAACACATTCTCCAGGAACGGTCTTCCCAGGAATATACAAAAGACTATATGTAAATATTGTGTACACTTTCTTGTTTCAATACATTTTGTTCTAAGTACATTTTGTGTTGCATTATTATTCCATGCATTAGTCAAGTTTCAACACTAATATATTTCCACGCAGGAGCTAAAAGCTCTGTGAACACTTCACCTGAAAACACATCAACAAAGTAATTTACCACTATAACATATTGATAAATATTTCCTTGTTTATACAATTTACGTTTACATTATTCGGACTATTGTCCTCGTCTTTGTCGCCATATTTATCACAACGTTTCGGCCGTTGTACGCTCCGGCCTTCTTCAGGTGACTGGAATGTCGAACTGAATTCTTTTTTCGCTCGCGGGGGTAGACTGTTCTAGTTGCACTTGCCATGTTTTAATGGATGTCAATTATCAGTTATCTCCTGTTAATTTCCCTCTGAAAGTTCTCCACTGCCTTAACCGGATATTGAACTCACACTCTTTGGGTCCTGTCACTGGATCTCACCAACGCCTTTATCCACTGTGCTATGTGTCCTTGAGGAACATGGCAAGTGAAACTAGAAAAGTCTACCCCAGTGAGCGAAATAAAGGGTTCAATTCGACATTCTAACCACCTGAAGAAGGCCGGAGAGTACAACGGTCGAAACGTTGTGATAAATATGGCGACAAAGAGGACAATAGTCCGAATAATGTAAATAATATACATAATACCTTATCTCGGAAATATAGACAAATTTAAGTTTAATAAAAGAAACTCTTGTTTTAAACTTTCCTTTTGTTAATTTGTCTAATAATTGTTATCTTGCATTGCAAACCAATTGGTTTGTTATTTTGTGTGTGTACTTTTTTCGCCGCCATTTTTTTATGTACTACATGAAACCTTATGCATTTGATTATTGAATTAGCTAATCACTAAACACAGATATTAGTTAAAAAATGAATTCTCTTGAAGCAGCGAATATTTTCGGCGTCGGTAATGTATGCTTTTATTTGTTTTTTTTTATTGCTCTAATCATGTCTTTCTAAATTTGATTTACAGGTTATCGGCTGGAAATCTTGGTCTCCTAAACAGCGAACGTACGCTGTGGATATGGCTGGATTTGCGTTCAACACAAAAGTGCTAGATAAATTTCCAGAACTGTCTTTCCAACCAACATATCCAGGCTATCAAGAAAGCAAATTTATTTCACAATTTGTTTCAAAGCTCGAAGAACTTGAACCAGGTGCCAAAAACTGCTCAGAGGTAAAACAAAATGACTTGTGTCATTGTGTGTATATCTGTTGATCAATAACTCTACAGCGCATTCGGGGGTACACCAATAAATCCGCACTTAGACACGTCCATAACTTAGTCGAATTTTTTATAGTCAAACGAAATGAATGATGTTAGTAAAATTATATACTTACGTTTAAAAAAATGTATTATATGAATTTCAGTTTATCTATTTTTATTAGTAATATTTGCAACAACTTATTTTATTTATTTATTTATTTATTTTTTTTTTGCTATGAGGTTTTATGATGAAACTTGCCGGTCGTTCATTACATTGTAAATAAATATATGACAAACTTGTACCTTCGTGGCTGCAATAAAATGGAGTGTAGTGTCAAAAGGGACGTTTTTTCCATTGACACCGCAATAATTTTAATTACCTTCACTCCCTCGACAAAGTTTATTGTTTTAAAAAGAGATGATTAGAATTGTAATAAATTGTGAATTTTAAATGTGTTTATGTTAAGAGTGAAAAGAGAGAAAAACGAGACGCCCTTTTATTTCAGGAAAAAAGAAACAAACAAACAAAAAAAGATATGTACACTTCCTGGGGATGGTGTCATGGCTGAGACTAAATGTTTGTAAATGGTTCGCTAGGTTGAGAAGTGGATTTTTTTTTTTAATAAGAAAAACCGAGAACGTTCCGGTAGACCTGCAGTCGTTTCTGAAAAACGATGCAACTCACACTGGATATCGCAGAGATCCTTTTCATATCTGATATGAGCGTTGTAAGCCATTTGAAAATATTTGGATAGTTAATCACTTCGATATTTGGGTACATCACGATTTAATGCAAAACATTTAATGGGCCGCATTTCCAAATGCGTCGTCTAGCTGGTAGTGCCTGGTGTTAAATTAGTATTTTTGAATCTGCAGTATAGCTATTATCAAGAAAGAGTCGTCTTCATTTGGCTTGGTTGCATAATAAAATGTATATAGTCTATAGACAAGTTATTATCAATATTATAAATAAGAATTGTTGTTGTAAGCACGATGGTGTTATGGATAGCGGCTCGGATTGAGGAATCGGAGAGCCGAGTTCGAATTCCAGTCAAATGCATTACGTGTTAATACCCTTCTCCCCCCTCCCCATCGCTATGGGTAAATAGCTGGACAGACCGGGTACTATAGCCTTGGATGGCAACTGGTCTACCGCAGAAAGAAATGGTAACTGCCTCGTCAGTTATGTATCGAAAGATACATGATGGCCTAAGCGTGTATCACGCATGGCACATAAGCTGAAACGTGTATAATTATTTCTCGTATATGAAAATGCTGATTGTGTGAGGTCAGTCTACCCAGATTTTAGGAGGAAAAATAAAATCCGCGTGTCGTGTCCACAAATAGAATACAATTTTTTATACCACGCGAAGAAATGAACTTTGCAGAAAAGGAAGAAGACCAAACTAATTATGAAAGTAACAGTTATACAGTCAGATACATGTATTTACATATCAAATGCATCAATATTCTTTGTTGTGGCCATGAAGAGACTAATAGTTCGATTGTTTTAAATAATTTGTCGCAGGTGAGTCTACAAATTTTCGACGTGTTTTTGTTACAAATAAAGAAATCATGTGGTATGCTACGCCAATATGTGTGTGGGTGTGACACGCACATACTAATAAGTGACTGCTGATTGATTGGATGCAATGGCAGTAATTTTAATACACAGTGAACAAGGAGAGGGGAGACAAGACTTACTTTCGTCGTGGCGTTCTATGTAGAAAAATCATCGCTGACACACGCGTTGTCTGACGAGCCGTTTTTATCGCTATTTGACAGTCGGTGCTCGGTTCATTCATCCTATCTGAGTTTTGTGCAGGAATGTACTCAGTAACTCGATATCTGACCTATTTCCAGGTCATTTAGAGTTCAACTGCGCGGACTTCGTAGAGCACATCATGTGACTTATCCTATCCAATCAGGTTCCAGAAACCACTTATTTACTTTGGAGCCGTATTTGTACAGAATTGTAAAAATGTTTTTCGTACCTACTGAATTTAGTAGGATTTATTTGTAATCGTTTCTGCTTCACTTATTGGCCGTAAAATATAGGAGCTTATATCCTATAATGGTTTTGCCAACACCTGTTGCTTAATATTGATTTTATCCTGAAGATATCGAATTAGGTAATAAAATTTGACATTCTGTAAGCTACACAATAACGAGGTTTCGTTCACAAAGAAAAGATAAAATAAGGTATTGCTCTACAATTAATTCGTCCCTCACTTGGTGACTAGCACTTGTTTCCTTGTGCCGCACGAAGTTGAAGTTAATATTGTTGGTTTCAATTAGTAGATGAATGACTGTAAAAGACTTCTTGGGCCGTTTTTATCACTATTTGACATCCAGTGCTCGGCTCATTAATCTGAGTTTTGTGCGGGGAGTGTACTCAGTAACCCAAGCACTGATCTATTTCCATATCATTTGGAGTTCAACCGCGAGGACGTTGTAGAGCACGTCATGTGACTTGTTCTATCCAATCAGGTTCCAGATTTATAGACAGAACACACAATTGCATGTTGGGATTTTTTTTTTGTTGTTCTAGTCAATAAGATAGGCCACTTCTCGGTCTCACTTCTCTTACTTTCTGTTTTGTCTTGTCTTGAGGCAAGAACGCTGCGATTGCTTGTTTGTATCCCCTTTGTTAACACTAATTTAATTTGTGAACTTTTTGTCTTATTACTGTTGCTTTATCTTTCATATATTGTTTGTTTGCTTAATATTATTTTTGCCCTGTAATTGTTTATTGCAACCTTTGTTAATTCTGTTTGTCAGGCATTCCTATCAATTGCATTTAACCATGGAAAATTACAAATATCAATGCCTGTTAGCATGGAGTAATGTTTACCATATTATACTCGTATTACATTATTACAGTGTAGTGTATGCACTCCATATTGATACGATTATTCGGAATTGGAATGAAAACTGTGATGGGGCGTACTTTGAATCCGTTCATGATTTGGAATTACTAAATAGTAAATACTTCAAATACATTGATGTATGGGTCAGTTATATTAAATATAATGTAGGAGATAAGGAAATT